>CAWUFW010000234.1:3145000-3637500 GCA_963921515.1 Calotriton arnoldi | reverse complement strand
AAACAGTTTACTTGCTTGAGGTCCCTCCAGCAGGCCTAGGATCATAGGGTGTACCCAACATGGGCCACCGAGGCTGGCACCAATTGGAAGCACAAGGAATATTTCCTTTCCTTGAGGCTAAAAGGCTTGTTGCAGATCCCAGCAACAGGCCTAGGACTGCAGACTGGTTCCCAGCATGGGCATCAGAGGCTGGCATCTATTCACATAACGAGGAACCTTTCTAACATGTGACATTTACCCAGCAAGAAGGGTTAGGATTGCAGACTGGTACCCAGCGCGGCGCGGGCTGTCAAGAGTGGCACCTACTAGCAGAACTAGGAATTGTTTGCTTCCTCAGGGGTAATTGGCTTGTTGTAGAGCCTACCTAAAGGCCTAGACCACAGATTGGTCCCAACGTCCGCATCAGAGGCTAGCATCTATTCACATAACAAGGAATCTTCCCTTAGGGGTAGTAAGCTTGTCACATATCCAACAAGAAGGCTTAGGATCACACGCAGGTTTCCACCACGGAGCACTGTAGCTGCCACCAATTACCTGAACTAAGAACAGTTCACTTCCTTAAGGGCAGTACGGCTTGTCATAGATCCCACTAAGGGGCTTGGACCGCTGACTGATTCTCAGCACAGTGCCAGCCACCAAAACAGATGCTTATTGGCAGGACTAATAAGGTAGCAGAATGCTCCCCAGCATGAGTCTCTGAGGCTGCCACCTATTGGCAGAACTAGGAAACATACAGGGGCTAGTATGGCTTGAGGTAGATCTTGCAGACTTTCCCAGCACACCACAGGATACAGAGTCTAGTACTTATTGCCTTAACAATAACAATTTACTTTAAGGACGGCACAGCTTGTCATAAATGCTCGCGGGGGTTGGGGTCCCATAATAAAATAATACATTTAAAAAAAACTTATCTTTAGGCCGGGTCCCGCGTCTCTGCTCCTGCTCTCCTGTCTCCGGTGCCAGAAACAGGAAGCAGGCAGCCAGGCTCCCTCCCCTAGGCCAATCAATGCTGTGCAATGCAGCGTTGTGATTGGTCTGAGCGCCATGACAGCGCTCTGCCAGGGGCTGGAGGGGTGGGCATGTTCTCTATGCCGTTCATGAGGATCTGTGTAGATTACATGATGCGTTCATGAGGAACTGTGTAGATGACATGATACGTTCATGAGGATCTGTGTAGATGACATGATACTTTCATGAGGATCAGTGTAGAAGACATGATGCGTTCATGAGGATCAGTGTAGAAGACATGATGCATTCATGAGGATCTGTGTAGATGACATGATGCGTTCATGAGGATCTGTGTAGATGAGATGATGCGTTCATGAGGATCTGTGTAGATGACATGATGCGTTCATGAGGAGCTGTGTAGATGACATGATGCGTTCATGAGGATCTGTGTAGATGACATGATGCGTTCACGAGGATCTGTGTAGATGACATGATGCGTTCATGAGGATCTGTGTAGATGACATGATGCGTTCATGAGGATCTGTGTAGATGACATGATGCGTTCATGAGGATCTGTGTAGATGACATGATGCGTTCATGAGGATCTGTGTAGATGACATGATGCGTTCGTGAGGATCTGTGTAGATGACATGATGCGTTCGTGAGGATCTGTGTAGAAGACATGATGGGTCATGAGGATCTGTGTAGATGACATGATGCGGTCATGAGGATCTGTGTAGATGACATGATGGGTCATGAGGATCTGTGTAGATGACGATGCGTTCATGAGGATCTGTGTAGAAGACATGATGGGTCATGAGGATCTGTGTAGAAGACATGATGCGTTCATGAGGATCTGTGTAGAAGACATGATGGGTCATGAGGATCTGTGTAGATGACATGATGCGTTCATGAGGATCTGTGTAGAAGACATGATGCGTTCATGAGGATCTGTGTAGAAGACATGATGGGTCATGAGGATCTGTGTAGATGACATGATGGGTCACGAGGATCTGTGTAGATGACATGAGGATCTGTGTAGATGACATGATGCGTTCATGAGGATCTGTGTAGATGACAATGGGTCATGAGGATCTGTGTAGATGACATGATGCGTTCATGAGGATCTGTGTAGAAGACATGATGCGTTCATGAGGATCTGTGTAGAAGACATGATGGGTCATGAGGATCTGTGTAGAAGACATGATGGGTCATGAGGATCTGTGTAGATGACATGATGCGTTCATGAGGATCTGTGTAGATGACATGATGGGTCATGAGGATCTGTGTAGATGACATGATGCGTTCATGAGGATCTGTGTAAAAGACATGATGCGTTCATGAGGATCTGTGTAGAAGACATGATGGGTCATGAGGATCTGTGTCGAAGACATGATGGGTCATGAGGATCTGTGTAGAAGACATGATGGGTCATGAGGATCTGTGTAGATGACATGATGCGTTCATGAGGATCTGTGTAGAAGACATGATGGTTCATGAGGATCTGTGTAGATGACATGATGCGTTCATGAGGATCTGTGTAGATGACATGATGCGTTCATGAGGATCTGTGTAGATGACATGATGCGTTCGTGAGGATCTGTGTAGATGACATGATGCGTTCGTGAGGATCTGTGTAGAAGACATGATGGGTCATGAGGATCTGTGTAGATGACATGATGCGGTCATGAGGATCTGTGTAGATGACATGATGGGTCATGAGGATCTGTGTAGATGACTATGCGTTCATGAGGATCTGTGTAGAAGACATGATGGGTCATGAGGATCTGTGTAGAAGACATGATGCGTTCATGAGGATCTGTGTAGAAGACATGATTGGTCATGAGGATCTGTGTAGATGACATGATGCGTTCATGAGGATCTGTGTAGAAGACATGATGCGTTCATGAGGATCTGTGTAGAAGACATGATGGGTCATGAGGATCTGTGTAGATGACATGATGGGTCACGAGGATCTGTGTAGATGACATGAGGATCTGTGTAGATGACATGATGCGTTCATGAGGATCTGTGTAGATGACAATGGGTCATGAGGATCTGTGTAGATGACATGATGCGTTCATGAGGATCTGTGTAGAAGACATGATGCGTTCATGAGGATCTGTGTAGAAGACATGATGGGTCATGAGGATCTGTGTAGAAGACATGATGGGTCATGAGGATCTGTGTAGATGACATGATGCGTTCATGAGGATCTGTGTAGATGACATGATGGGGTCATGAGGATCTGTGTAGATGACATGATGGGGTCATGAGGATCTGTGTAGATGACATGATGGGGTCGTGAGGATCTGTGTAGATGACATGATGCGTTCGTGAGGATCTGTGTAGATGACATGATGCGTTCGTGAGGATCTGTGTAGATGACATGATGCGTTCGTGAGGATCTGTGTAGATGACATGATGCGTTCGTGAGGATCTGTGTAGATGACATGATGCGTTCGTGAGGATCTGTGTAGATGACATGATGCGTTCGTGAGGATCTGTGTAGATGACATGATGCGTTCGTGAGGATCTGTGTAGATGACATGATGCGTTCGTGAGGATCTGTGTAGATGACATGATGCGTTCGTGAGGATCTGTGTAGAAGACATGATGGGTCATGAGGATCTGTGTAGATGACATGATGCGGTCATGAGGATCTGTGTAGATGACATGATGGGTCATGAGGATCTGTGTAGATGACGATGCGTTCATGAGGATCTGTGTAGAAGACATGATGGGTCATGAGGATCTGTGTAGAAGACATGATGGGTCATGAGGATCTGTGTAGATGACATGATGCGTTCATGAGGATCTGTGTAGAACACATGATGCGTTGATGAGGATCTGTGTAGAACACATGATGGGTCATGAGGATCTGTGTAGATGACATGATGGGTCATGAGGATCTGTGTAGATGACATGAGGATCTGTGTAGATGACATGATGCGTTCATGAGGATCTGTGTAGATGACATAATGGGTCATGAGGATCTGTGTAGATGACATGATGCGTTCATGAGGATCTGTGTAGAAGACATGATGCGTTCATGAGGATCTGTGTAGAAGACATGATGGGTCATGAGGATCTGTGTAGAAGACATGATGGGTCATGAGGATCTGTGTAGAAGACATGATGGGTCATGAGGATCTGTGTAGAAGACATGATGGGTCATGAGGATCTGTGTAGATGACATGATGCGTTCATGAGGATCTGTGTAGATGACATGATGGGTCATGAGGATCTGTGTAGATGACATGATGCGTTCATGAGGATCTGTGTAAAAGACATGATGCGTTCATGAGGATCTGTGTAGAAGACATGATGGGTCATGAGGATCTGTGTAGAAGACATGATGGGTCATGAGGATCTGTGTAGAAGACATGATGGGTCATGAGGATCTGTGTAGAAGACATGATGGGTCATGAGGATCTGTGTAGATGACATGATGGGTCATGAGGATCTGTGTAGAAGACATGATGGTTCATGAGGATCTGTGTAGATGACATGATGCGTTCATGAGGATCTGTGTAGATGACATGATGCGTTCATGAGGATCTGTGTAGATGACATGATGCGTTCATGAGGATCTGTGTAGATGACATGATGCGTTCATGAGGATCTGTGTAGATGACATGATGCGTTCATGAGGATCTGTGTAGATGACATGATGGGGTCATGAGGATCTGTGTAGATGACATGATGCGTTCATGAGGATCTGTGTAGAAGACATGATGCGTTCATGAGGATCTGTGTAGAAGACATGATGCGTTCATGAGGATCTGTGTAGATGACATGATGCGTTCATGAGGATCTGTGTAGATGACATGATGCGTTCATGAGGATCTGTGTAGATGACATGATGCGTTCATGAGGATCTGTGTAGATGACATGATGCGTTCATGAGGATCTGTGTAGATGACATGATGCGTTCATGAGGATGTGTGTAGATGACATGATGGTTCATGAGGATCTGTGTAGATGACATGATGCATTCATGAGGATCTGTGTAGATGACATGATGCGTTCATGAGGATCTGTGTAGATGACATGATGGGTTCATGAGGATCTGTGTAGAAGACATGATGGGTCATGAGGATCTGTGTAGATGACATGATGGGTCATGAGGATCTGTGTAGATGACATGATGGGTCATGAGGATCTGTGTAGATGACATGATGCTTTCATGAGGATCTGTGTAGATGACATGATGGGTCATGAGGATCTGTGTAGATGACATGATGGGTCATGAGGATCTGTGTAGATGACATGATGGTTCATGAGGATCTGTGTAGAAGACATGATGCGTTCATGAGGATCTGTGTAGATGACATGATGGGTCATGAGGATCTGTGTAGATGACATGATGGGTCATGAGGATCTGTGTAGATGACATGATGGGTCATGAGGATCTGTGTAGATGACATGATGGGTCATGAGGATCTGTGTAGATGACATGATGGTTCATGAGGATCTGTGTAGATGACATGATGGTTCATGAGGATCTGTGTAGATGACATGATGGGTCACGAGGATCTGTGTAGATGACATGATGGTTCATGAGGATCTGTGTAGGTGACGATGCGTTCATGAGGATCTGTGTAGATGACATGATGGGTCATGAGGATCTGTGTAGAAGACATGATGGGTCATGAGGATCTGTGTAGAAGACATGATGGGTCATGAGGATCTATGTAGATGACATGATGCGTTCATGAGGATCTGTGTAGATGACATGATGCGTTCATGAGGATCTGTGTAGATGACATGATGGTTCATGAGGATCTGTGTAGAAGACATGATGGTTCAGGAGGATCTGTGTAGATGACATGATGCGTTCATGAGGATCTGTGTAGATGACATGATGGGTCATGAGGATCTGTATAGATGACATGATGGGTCATGAGGATCTGTGTAGATGACATGATGGGTCATGAGGACCTGCAAACGAAGGAGAACCCAGGCGAGTGCCCAGTGTGAACAGTCGACGGGCTCCTCTCGGTCAGGACAGACCTTGACTATTGGCGCCGGTTATAATACTGGTGCCCCATCATAAACCATCTCCGACGAAGTTCCTCAGTGGGATGCAACGCGCTGACTGGGCTGACACTCGCTTTGTGCCAAGTGAAGATGGAAATTGAATAATAAAGACATTTTTTCTTTCACATTTGGAGATGGTGACTGAAATGTATTCTATGGATCCCTGGAGAACCGAATGAACTTTCTTTGTAATATCATTAATTTGGAACATAAAGACCCTTATTTTGATGATCTGTGAAAGGCTTGGCTGAAGGTACTGAGCGCTGCCTCGATTCTGTGAGTCCTTCGGAAGAGGACAACGTGTCCTGGGTCTCACGCCTAGGACAATGGCCACACATGAGCAGAACCCTTGGAGAGCGCCAGGCAGGGGACTCTGGAAGGCTGGATGGGCCGGGCCAGAGCCAGTGTGCGCTTGACATGAGGCTGACGCCTTCCCAACCTTGCGGGATGTTTAGACGACACCCCCACCTTGTTGAAAAATCGGGGAGAGGTCGGCTTGTCTCAGCCATTCCCTTCACTGACGCTGCAAAGCACTGATGGAGGTCAGAGCCTCGGGTTGAGGAGTTCTGGTATGACCACCCCTCAGCAGGTCACAAGACTTCCCTGGCGACCCTCAGTTTGAGTCATGGGGACACCCCGGCGCTGGTCAGTCAGGAGGGAAGCTCCCCTAATGCAGCTAGTGATATGGAAATATGTCTCTAGTTTGTATCTTCCGCTCTCCTGAAACAGGTCCATGCACTACAAACGACTGGGCAATAACATCCTTCCTATACCAAAATCTATCCCCTAGAGATGCTGCTAAAGGATAGCATTGATGCACATGTGCTGATCCGGCTGAGAAAGCTCAGTTGGCCAATGCACCTGCTGCAGACACCTAAGGCCCATGGAATCTTCTCCCAAAACATGTACCCCGATTTTTATCCTTATGAGGTATATACAACTTGCTATCAGCGCCCAGCAGCAACGTACGTTGTAATCAGCCTTCTGTAAACGTGAAGGCCTCGTAGCGCTAATGATAGTAAGTACGTGAATTGTTCCCTATTATTACGGTTATTTTTCCGAGCCTCTGTTCATGCGAAGCTGCTGCTGGCCCCGCCACTCCTCCCGGGGCCCCAGGTGAGGTGTCCAAGAGGCGGCCATCTCGCCTGGTACAGCAGCGGGCCTGGCTGCAGCAGGCTGTCCTGTCCCCTCGGCGGCCCCTTCGGCCTCCGCCCCCTCTGCCGGGCCCCTTCCTTCTCAGTAACCCGAGCCGAGCTTCACAAGAACCCCTGTCATTTGCAGAGCCCTGAAATTCCAGCCTGGCAGCATACCAGCGCCGCAGCCTGCCACCCCCGCCACAAAATGGGGGCGCGGGACCTCAAAATGGGGCAGGCCGGGCATGCGCGCAGAGCGGGGGGCACACGTGCAGGCCAGGGTGCACTCGCGTGGTAAAAAGTGAACACACACACTGGAGCATCGCAGCCACACACACACACCAGTATGCACAGCACATGCAAGAGTGCACACTGGGATATATGTACATGCACACACTTGCAGGCCAGGGTGCACAATCTTGGTAAAAAAAGGGCGCACACACACTGGAGCATCGCAGCGACACACACTCTTACACACATCAGCATGCACACGCAAGAGTGCACACTGGGATATATGTACATGCACACACGTGCAGGCCAGGGTGCACACATGGTAAAAAGTGTGCACACACTGGAGCATCGCAACCACACACACACCAGCATGCACAGCTCACGCAAGGGTGCACACTGGGATATATGTACACGTGCAGGCCAGGGTGCACCCACACTGGAGCATCGCAGCCACACACACACACTTACACAAACCAGCATGCACAGCACATGCAAGAGTACACACTGGGATATATGTACATGCACACGTGCAGGCCACGGTGAACACTCGTGGTAAAAAGTGCGCGCACACACTGGAGCAACGCAGCCACACACTCTTACACACACCAGCATGCAGAGCACTCGCAATGGTGCACACTGGGATATATGTACACACGCAGACACGTGCAGGCCAGAGTGCGCACACACTGGAGCTTCGCCGCCACTCACACACTCTTACACAAACCAGCATGCACAGGCCAGCACATGCAAGAGTACACACTGGGAAATATGTACATGCGCACACGTGCAGGCCAGGGTGCACACACATTGGAGCATCGCAGCCACACACTCTTACACACACCAGCATGCACAGCCCACGCAGGAGTGCACACTGGGATATATGTACACACGCACACACGTGCAGGCCAGGGGACACTTGTGGTAAAAAGTGCGCACACACACTGGAGCATCGCAGCCACACACACTCTTACACACACCAGCAAGCAGAGCACTCGCAAGGGTCCACACTGGGATATATGTACACACGCACACACGTGCAGGCCAGAGTGCACACACACTGGGGCATCGCAGCCACACACACCAGCATGCACAGCACATGCGAGGGTGCACACTGGGATATATGTACACCGCGCACACACGCGAACAGTCGCATGGAATGCACATGAGACGAATATCACTCAGACAAACAAGCATGCATTCTGGGTATTGTAGTCTTGGTTTGCTTCCCCTCAACTCCTTAGACCCACGTGACTGATGGCGGTGATTTGCAGATGAAAACTTCAGGACTGGAAACAGTGTCCGTGATAGCATGGGGCAGGTGGTCCCCCTAGCGCACCATCACATAACCTGCGTGGTCATAGTAGGGACTTCTGCACACAAATACACCAGCAACTCAGCTAATGAAGAACAGAACATTTCTTAGGAGGGGAAACCCTCCTCCAGGAAGGCAGCTTCAAAGAAGGCCCTCCGCGCTCCCGGAACCACTGCTGGGCGCCAGCTGCCTCCAAGCCGCCATTTCTGAAGACTCGCCCCAAGTACCTACACACCCCATACGTGAGGCATCCTTTCATGTACACCGCCCACAGTTATAGTGTTAGGAAACTCAGTTTGTGATTTCAAGAGCAGAATTCAGGTTCAGATTGTAGAACGCTCGCTTCTAAAACATGCCATGATTTGCATGCCGCTTGCTCGAATCCCGTCAGAGTCGCTCAGACATCCATCCTTCCGAAGGTCAGAGAAGGGAGTACCTGTCCAAGATGGCAGACTCTGGCGGCAATGGGGAGAAGCAAGATGGCAGACTCTGGCAGCAATGGGGAGATGCAAGATAGCAGACGCAGGCAGAAATGAGGAGATCCAAGTTGGACAACTCAGGCAGAAATGAGGAGATCTAAGATGGCAGAAACAGGCACAAATGAGGAGGTCCAAGTTGGAAGACGCAGGCAGAAATGAGGATATCCAAGATGGCAGACGCAGGCAGCAATGAGGAGATCCAAGATTCAACACGCAGGCAGAAATGAGGAGATCCAAGTTGGAAGACGCAGGCAGAAATTAGGAGATCCAAGATGGTACACCAGGCAGCAATGAGGAGATCCAAGATTCAACATGCAGGCAGCAATGAGGAGATCCAAGCTGGAAGACGAAGGCAGAAATGGGGAGATGCAAGACGCATGTAGCAATGGGGAAATCCAAGGTGCACGACACAGGCAGCAATAGGGAGATCCAAGATAGCAGACGCAGGCAGCAATGGGGAGATCCAAGATGGCAGACGCAAGCAGCCATGGGGAGATCCAAGATGGCAGACGCAGGCAGCAATGGGGAGATCCAAGATGGCAGACGCAGGCAGCAATGGGGAGATCCAAGATGGCAGCAATGGGGAGAGCCAAGATGGCAGACGCAGGCAGCAATGAGAATATCCAAGATGGCAGACGCAGGCAGCAATGAGGAAATACAAGATGGCAGACGCAGGCAGCAATGAGGAGTTACAAGATGGCAGACGCAGGTAGCAATGAGGAGATACAAGATGGCAGACGCAGGTAGCAATGAGGAGATCCAAGATGGCAAACGCAGGCACCAATAAGGATATCCAAGATGGCAGACACGGGTAGCAATAAGGATATCCAAGATGGCAGGTGCAGACAGCAATGAGGATATCCAAGATGGCAGGTGAAGGCAGCAATGAGGATATCCAAGATGGTAGACACAGGCAGCAATGAGGAGATCCAAGATGGCAGACACAGGCAGAAATGAGGAGATCCAATATGGCAGACGCAAGCAGCAATGAGGAGATCCAAGATGGCAGACTAAGGCAGCAATGAGGAGATCCAAGATGGCAGATGCAGGCAGAAAGGAGGAGAGCCAAGATGGCAGATGCAGGCAGCAATGAGGAGATCCAAGATGGCAGATGCAGGCAGCAATGAGAAGATCCAAGATGCAAGACTCAGGCAGCAATATGGATATCCAAGATGGTAGACACAGGCAGCAATGAGGAGATCCAAGATGGCAGACACAGGCAGAAATGAGGAGATCCAATATGGCAGACGCAAGCAGCAATGAGGAGATCCAAGATGGCAGACTAAGGCAGCAATGAGGAGATCCAAGATGGCAGATGCAGGCAGAAAGGAGGAGAGCCAAGATGGCAGATGCAGGCAGCAATGAGGAGATCCAAGATGGCAGATGCAGGCAGCAATGAGAAGATCCAAGATGCAAGACTCAGGCAGCAATATGGATATCCAAGATGTTAGACGCAGGCAACAATGAGGAGATCTAAGATGGCACGCGCAGGCAGCAATGAGGAGATCTAAGATGGCACACGCAGACCGCAATGCGGAGATCCAAGATGGCGCAGGCAGCAATGAGGTGATCCAAGATGGCAGACAGACCGCAATGGTGAGATCCAAGGCGGGATAATGCCAATGGCAACAAGGAACTCTAAGATGGAGGATGCGGGCATGGGGAGATCCAAAATGGAGGACTCTTGCAACACTGAAGACATCCAAGGAGGAGTAAGATACAGGTGGAAACGGGTAGATCCAAAACAGAGGATGCAGAAGGCAATGGGGAAATCCAAGATGGTGACCCAGAAAGTAGAGATGACTCCCTGACTGGAGCAGGTGGAATATGTGGTGAACCAAAACCACGTTTCTGATAGTTTTCCTTATCAGTGTTTCTGTAGACGTAAAAAATTGGTAAATAGCTTTAGTAGTTATCCACCTGCATGCCCCTTGAGATGCAAGGCAGAGCTAAGGGCACACGTTACATTATGGACATTTTGGAGATTAACAAACGCCTCTTCAAACTTAAGAACAATCTTGCACTTTCCCAGTTCTTCTGTGATCCTGGTAAGACCCATCCCTTGTCGCCGTCAACATCCCGAGCCAGCCGAATGGTGAAATGCTGGTTCTTCCCGAGCCATGTTTTTGATAGGTGCAATTTATGTGTGGGATTGTAAACTACAGAGGTAAAATCCTTGTGAGTATGGGACAATTTAAGATCCGGGACAAAAAAGATGTACGACACAAGGATTCGGCCGACGGTTAGATACAGAAGGTCAACATACTGAACCTGCCAGTGCGGACGGGGTTGTCACCCCGTATTTTACCGAAATGGGCAGTAATTTTTCTATGAAGCTCGGGGAAAAAAAGAATGAAATTTGGGCAAAAGCTGCCAATTTCTCCTTCAGTAGAAAACATAAAACGCCAAATGGAACAAGGAATCAATTCAAAAGTATTTGATATACTTCTGAAGGATTTTGAAAGCAACAACATCTTAAAATCTATGACTGCATCAAAAAATGTCTCACACAAATGTAAATTATCACATCAGACTTTTTTGGTTTCTATGTTGGACAAAGAAATCGTTAAATTAAAACATTTCAACATAAATAAGAATACAAAGGATTTTACACCAAATCGTATTTAAGTGTAAGCTCCTGACCCTTCCAGAAATTCAGAAGATGAATACATTGCCAATATTGTTCGCCGGAATAGTGGCAAACCCTAGCACACAGGGCAGTAGTTTTCAGGAATCAGTGACCTGGAGAGTGGACATCCATAGAGAAAGTCTGCTGACCACATCGGAGAAGGGCTGGCGAAAGCCCGGAAACTGGCCCATCCAGTAGAGCTTGAGGGGTGTCTGGTGTCAAACACCCCAATCTCTGCAAGACCTCATTCACCAAAGACTCACTGGTCACGCCCCCACATCCTCTAGGTCGGTGATGGGGGTGTCTGCAGTGTCCATCTGCCTTCACAAGATGGACTGTGACCTGACAGATGCTCTGCGTCTCCATGGCAACTTGGCAGAGAGGACTGAAATGGAAGCCCTCTTAGAGGTTCTGACAGGACTACGGTGCTGCTCATGTACGCTACAAGCACCTTCCCCAAGGAGGGCCAACTGGACGGATCCGAGACGTAGAAATATATATTCAAATCTAGCACGACACCCGCAACATACGACCGAGTCATAGAGAATTATTAGGAAACTGGACCGGGTCAATGCATGGAGTTATCCCATAGTAATGCAACCACTATATGACCATCTTATAAAGAATTATTACGAAACTGCTTACGGCTCATGTCATGTAGCCTTAGAGTAGTGTAACCACCATATGTGACCCCGTCATGGAGAATTATTAGGGACAGCTCCGGGTCATGCATCATATAACATCAGCGTAGTTTGACCACTACATGGCTGTCTTATAAAGAATTATGAGAAAACGGGTCCGGGTCGTGAATCGCAGACCAGCATAACCAGTATATGACTGTCTTATAAAACATTATTTGGAAACTGGGCCAGGTGATGTATCGTATTACCTCAGTGTAGTGTAACCGCTATATGGCTGTCTTATAAAGGATTATTACAAATCTCGTCATGGCTCAGCTCATGTAGCCTCAAAGTAGTGTAACCACTAAGGCCGTCTTACAAAGAATTATTAGGAACTAGGTCCAGGCCACGCTTCGTATAACCTCCAAATACTGGTCTCACTAACCGTATTGTAAGCTAGAAGATACGTATTATACACCTGGGTGTAAGGTTGTGCGACGAGTCAAACTTTCCCTCAAAGTTAGCACATTTTTTCCTTAGCACAGATTACGATACTAGCCGAGTTTCCAGAACGTAACATAAGGAAGAACTTTTAATGCATCAAAAAAAAAAAGATAAAAGTGCTGCGAGAGAACCTGCTCGCTAAAACTTTCATTTGAGGGGCTCTGCACAGTTTTTCTCACAAACACATTCTTTTAGGAGAAGATTTCTTCCAGGGATTTTAGGTTTCTTTTTTCTTTAAGCGACGCAAAGTCTGAAGATCTGTGGAAATTTACTTTAAAAAGAAAATTAAAACCTTCAGCTGGATAGGAAAATCATGTGCAATAACACAAACCTCTACAATTTATACACTCCCTGCATAAGCGTCAAAATTTGTAACATTAAGTAAGATAGGAAATTTCTGCGCGCAAGAGCCAGTATAGCTAATCTTTACAGACCCCAAATCCCAGTCGTTAGTCCTAAAAACCTAAACCTGTAACTGCTACAGGTGTGGTTATACCTGAACACGTACAGATCAAACCATGTACAACTGCAAAGCAAATATATCCAAACAATCCTACCTATGCAAGGATTTGTTTTGCATTGGAGGCAAATTCTCACATGTCCTCATATTTCTGTCCACCCGATTGTCACTAACGAACAAGTTACTTACCTTCGGTAACGATATATCTGTAAGAAACATTAGTTAGTTATAGATTCCTTACCTTAGAATTACCCCCAGGCGTCAGACTGGATCCGGAAAGTTTTTTCGTCAGCCGTACCTCTGCGCGTCGGAAGGTGGCGTCGGTCGACTCCGCGTCCGTCGTCAGCGTCGTGGTCGCCGGGATGACGTTGCGGCAGCTACTTAGACGCCGCCCTCGCGCGCTGACGTCAGTTCTGTACACGACTTTCCGCGCCAGAAACGCAGAGTCATGCAAGACACTGACCATTGGTGCACAAAACTAGGGCCCTGAAAGGATGTCCTTAACGCTAGAAATCAGTTCGCAGAACGGGGAGGATGGGTGGGGCGGTAAGGAATCTATAACTAACTAATGTTTCTTACAGATATATCGTTACCGAAGGTAAGTAACTTGTTCATCTGAAAGAAACACGTTAGTTATAGATTCCTTACCTTAGAATAGATACCCCAGGAATACCAACCCCGGTGGTGGGTCTGCGAACCAAGATCACACCAGAAAGTCCTGGAGAACAGAACGGCCAAAGAAGCCGTCTCTCCGGACTTGGCTGTCCAGACAGTAGTGTTTCGTAAACGTGTGCAGTGATGCCCACGTAGCTGCCTGACAGATGTCATTTAGAGGAACTCCTCTTCCCAAGGCAGTAGTGGCTGCCGTCGCCCTGGTGGAGTGAGAGCGTAGCCCTACTGGAGGCTCTTTTTTAGCCAGAGAGTAACAAGCCTTAATACACAACACAACCCATCGTGAAATGGTGCGTTTGTGTACGGCCCGACCCTTCTTTGCGCCCACGTAGCCAACAAAAAGTTGATCATCCACCCGGAACTGTTTGGTGCGTTCCAGATAGAAGGAGAGCGCACGTTTTGGGTTCAGACGTTGGAGCCTCTCTTTCTCCTTCGAAAGATGCGGAAAGAAGGTGGGCAAGGTAATGGTCTGCCCAATGTGGAAGGCAGTGACCACCTTAGGAAGGAAGGATGGACGGGTTCGGAGAACCACCTTATCCGGATGGACAGATAGGAAAGGGGGTTTTGAAGAAAGGGCCTGGAGCTCGCTCACCCTTCTAGCAGAAGTGATGGCTACCAGGAAAGCAGTCTTAAGAGTTAATAGCCGTAAGGGACAGCTATGAAGCGGCTCAAAGGGAGCGCACATTAGATAAGTTAGCACAAGATTCAAGTCCCACTGAGGCATAACGAAGGGGATTGGAGGAAAAAGATGTGTTAAGCCTTTTAAGAAACGGTTAACTACCGGGGACTTGAAAAGAGAAGGCTGATCTGGCAGCTGAAGGAAAGCAGAGATGGCTGAAAGATAGCCCTTGATAGTGCCCAGAGCAGAGCCCTGCTGGGCCAAGGAGAGAAGGAACAAGAGTACTTCAGAAAGAGGGGCAGAAAGTGGATCCACAGCCTTTGCTGTGCACCAGGCCACAAATTTGTTCCACCGGCAGGCGTATACCGTCTTAGTGGAGGGACGCCTGGCTGCCAAGATTACGTCACAGACTTCGGGAGGCAGGTCGAAAGACGTCAACTGCCGCTGCTCAATCTCCACGCAAGGAGGTGGAGACTGGGCAGGTTCGGGTGGAGGACCATCCCCTGCTGCTGCGACAGAAGATCCTCTCGAAGAGGCAGTCTGATCGGAGGATCGATGGCCATGTTGAGCAGCTCGGGATACCAGACTCTTCGTACCCAATCCGGAGCCACAAGAATGACTTGGCCCCGGTCGCGCTTGATCTTCTTCAGCACTCTGGGAAGAAGTGGTATAGGCGGAAAGGTGTACAACAGACCGCAACTCCACTCGCGACGAAAGGCGTCGCCTAGCAAGTGCCGCCTTGGAAATTCCAACGCGCAGAACTGCTGACATTGCGCGTTCTCTTCGGTGGCGAATAGATCTAACCAAGGCTCTCCCCATTGTTGAAAGAGACCTTGCACCACCTCCGAGTGGAGACGCCATTCGTGATCCATCATGCACCTGCGGCTGAGTTCGTCCGCCCTGGCGTTCAGGGAACCTGCCAGGTGCTAAACCACCAGGGCTATGCCCTGATGTTCCAGCCATGTCCCGAGGCGGAGGGCCTCTTGACATAGGGTCCACAACCCCACCCCGCCCTGTTTGTTGCAGTACCACATGGCGGTGGTGTTGCCGTGAACACCTGCACTACTCTTCCCCGGACAGAGGGAAGGAATGCCTTGAGTGCAAGACGAATCGCCCGGAGCTCCAGAAGGTTGATGTGGAGCCCGGACTCCACCGGACACCAGAGGCCTCTGATCTCCGCCTCTGCCATGTGGCCGCCCCATCCCAGAAGGGACGCATTCGTCACCACAGTGTAGTCTGGTTGGGGAAGGGAGAGGGATCTGTCATTGACCCAATCCTGGTTCATGAGCCACCACTGCAGTTGACATGCAGTGCCCTCCGAGATCTGGACGCAATCGGACAGATTCCCCTGATGCTGCGCCCACTGGAACTTCAGGTCCCACTGCAGAGCCTGCATATGCCACCTGGCATGATCGACCAGCAGGATGCAGGAGGCCATGAGGCCCAGCAGCCTCAGAGTCACTCCGACCGAAACCCGGGATAGAGGCTGAAAGATCGGAATCATAGCCTCAATATCCCGGACGCGCTGCTCGGGGGGGATAGACCCGAAACAGCGTCATGTCCAGAACCGCTCCGATGAAGAGGAGCTTCTGAGAGGGAATCAGGTGTGACTTCGGCACATTGATGGAAAACCCAGGCGAATGCAGGAGGTCGGCCGTAGTCTGGAGGTGGGAGACGACTGCCTGGGGCGAGACCGCCTTCAACAGCCAGTCGTCGAGATAGGGGAAGACTGAAACGTCTGATCTGCGCAGATGAGCTGCGACCACCGCCATCACTTTCGTGAACACCCGAGGGGCGCTGGTAAGGCCAAAGGGGAGCACGGTAAATTGAAAATGCTCGTGGCCTACCGTGAACCGTAGGTAACGCCAGTGGGCCGGCAGGACGGGGATGTGAAAATAAGCGTCCTGCAAGTCCAACGCTACCAACCAGTCTTGCGGGTCGATGGCAGACAACACCTGAGCAAGCGTCAACATCTTGAACTTCTCCTTCCAGAGGAAGCGGTTGACGTCCCTGAGATCCAAGATAGGACGCAGGCCCTTGTCCTTCTTTGGGACCAGAAAGTAGTGGGAGTAACAACCAAGACCTACTTCTGGGACAGGAACGCGCTCGATTTCTCCCTTGGCCAAGAGAGCCGTAACTTCCTGCTGGAGAAGGGCCAGATGATCCTCCGACATGCGGTGGTATCTTGGTGGCATGGCTGGAGGGGTAGTCTCAAAGGGGAGGAAGTAGCCCCTTCGGACTATCTGCAAAACCCACCTGTCTGACGTGATGGTGCGCCAGTGGGGGAGGTGATGGCGAATCCTGCCACCCACTGGCGTTTGATGGGCCTGAAAGGTCGGACTAGGAGGGTTTGGAGGTTGCTGTGGAGGGGGGGTTGGTGGACTGGCCAGCCCGCCCGCTGGCCCCCGGAACCACGACGGTTGTTCCCACGTCCCCGGCCGCACGAAGGTTGGGTAACTTCCTGTGGCTCTGGGCGGGACGTAGCGGGGCACCCCTCCCGTAGCCACAAAAGGGGCGTAAAGCAGACTGCGCAGGGCGGGTGGAGAGGCCCAAGGACTTGGCCGTAGCCCGTGAGTCCTTGAAACGCTCTAGAGCGTTGTCTGCTTTGTCGCCAAAAAGGCGACGGCCATCAAAGGGCATGTCCATCAAGGTGTTCTGGACATCCCCTGAAAAGCCAGTCGACCTCATCCAGGCGTAGCGACGAAGCGCTACCGACGTTGAAATGGTCCTGCCCAGAGAGTCGGCGGTGTCCAGCCCACAACGTATGGAAAACTTTGCTGCATCTCTCCCGGCGGCCACAGCCTGAGAGAGCACTGCCCGGGCCTCCTCCGGACACTGAGGCAGCACCTGCGCCACCGTATCCCACACGGAGTGGGAATAACGGCCCAAGAGACATGCGGTGTTTACCGACCGCAGTCCTAAGCTGGCGGAAGAGAAAATCTTCTTGCCAAGGTGGTCCAGCTTCTTGGATTCCCTTTCCGGGGGAGCGGTAGGGAATGCGCTTTGGAAGTGGAGGCTTGGACAACCAAGCTCTCCGGGGTGGGGTGTTGGGAGAGGAAAGTGGGGTCGCCTGGAGCCGGCGTTGGGCAATCATCCAGCCCACGGGAGCCCCCATGTTGGGCCTGGACCAGGTGCCCAAAAGGACGTCGGTGAGGGCCTCATTGAACGGCAGCAAGGGCTCCGAAGAGCTCGCAGCCGGCTGAAGCACCTCCGTCAGGAGGTTAGTCCTGACCGCCACCGTAGGAAGCTCGAGGTTGAGAGCCTCGGCCGCCCTACGCAACACCACTGCGTATGACGCTCCCTCCTCTGTAGCCACGGTAGGAGGAGACAACATGCCAAGGTCAGGGGAGGTGTCCAAACCACTGGCATCCCCCAGTTCCTCTCTCCAGTCCTGTTCACTTTCCAACTGGTCAGTTAAAGGGTCACCTGACCCCTCCCAGTCCTCATCATCATCCTCTGGGTGCCACTGTGGTTGAAAAGGGACCCCAGGAGTGACTAGGGGCATGAAAACCCCACCCGGCGCCGGATCCGGCTCTGTGTCCACATCAGGATGGAGGCCGGGGTCGACGCCGGCTGGGGGGCCAAGCGGCGTCAGACACGGTAGTGGTGCCGTTGGAAGCGGCGCCGGTGGAGGTTAACGAGGTCAACCGGAGCCGATTCGGATCCACGCCTGGATCCAAGGGGGGCCTGCGGCGCCGGGGCCGGACCCGCAAGCAGCGAAGACCTAGGCCCCCCAACCGAGTCCGCGGGGCCCGAAGGCGTGCCAGCGGGGTCGGTTCGCCCAAAGATGGCATGCATCGCCTCGTAGAAGGTACGAAGCTGGGCGGGAGTCGCTCCGGGTCCCGGAAAAGGAGGGAAACTCGGAGTCGGCTCTGCAGGCTCCGCGTGCGGAGCCGCGGGAGGGGCACCACCCGCGTGCCTCGTCAGATCGGCCGACCGACGAGGAGAAGTCGAAGAGCAACGATGCTTCTTCGACTTCTTGTACTACGACTTACCTGACCCCGAGTGCGAAGACTTCGATGATTTCGAACCGGAATGATGGTGGCTCCGCGACCGCTCCCTCGACCTCCCTCTCGACCGGGACCTCGAATGGCGCGGAGCCGACTGCCGATGTTCAAGCAGCTTTCGGGACCGCTCCCGGAAAGCCTTCGGCACCATCGACCGGCAGTCGGAGCACGACTTGGAGTCGTGGTCGCGCTCCAGGCAAAAAAGACACACACGGTGCGGATCCGTCACCGACATCAGTCGGCTACAGGAACTGTAAGCCTTGAAGCCGGGCAGCCCTTGTGTACCTTTTCAGAGTCGGAGACTCGAAGAAAGAAGTCGACATAAGTCGAGAAAAAGTTAGTCAAAAAATGACTGAGGTACCGCTCTTCCCGGATCTGCGCTGGCTGGCGCGGAAAAAGAAAGAACTGATGTCAGTGCGCGAGGGCGGCGTCTAAGTAGCTGCCGCGACGTCATCCCGGCGACCACGACGCCGATGACGGACGCGGAGTCGACGGACGCGACCTTCCAACGCACAGAGGTACTGCGGACGAAAAAACTTTCCGGATCCAGTCTGACGCCTGGGGGTAATTCTAAGGTAAGGAATCTATAACTAACGTGTTTCTCTCAGATAATTGTTTTGACATCACATGCAACCTTTACTATAGTGCATAGAGAACATTTAGAGCATTTGGAAAAGCCATTTTCTGCTAGAAATGGTTAAAAAACTACAAATTACAATTATTGTACCCATTTAAAAGTAAAATCCTACACCAAATAAGATCCGCCAGACAGAACACCTCCTGGCTTTCAGACCAATCAGGAAGGCACTTAATATTTTCTATGGAAATTTGTCGCCAATATTGTGAGATGCCTTTGGTGCTTTGATGCCCTCAATACTGTTTGCTGTACTAATTGAGAGACAGCAAGGATAACAATTCTCTGTTTTCAAGTTCCTAGAAATACTCATATCCTTGCAGAGGCAAAAGTAAAAGAAACAAATAAATACAAATAAATAAATTGTGGTTTCGCAACCTCAATAATAAGAGTCTGCAAGGCTCGGAGGACAACAAATTTCCATCACGTTGCCAGGAAATCTAAGAGCGGAGCTGCTGGGGGTAGATTTTGATATATTAAGACATAGGATTAAGAACCCGCCAGAGGAACGGCTAACAATGTATTTCATAAATCTACATTTGCGCTCCTGCAGGTATAGAACACTTGGGAGGCGATTACGTGAAGTCAAAAACCCGTTCAGATGAATTACTGCTTCAAAGCGAACGTGAAAACTCCATAATGCTGTTTTTATTAGCAATCTAATCCATTCAAAGACTCATTTTCACAACAATTAATGAATATTTATAAGCTGGGCTATTCCTTTGTAGTGTTTTTCTCAGCATGTTACCCTTCAATGCTTACCTAGTCGAGTGCCCTCTTGGTGGCTCCTCAAGGCCGTGAACATGAACGATTCTGGCCTTCAGAGGCTCACGACTAACCAGGCGAAGACCCGTGGAGATCCTTCACGTCACTGAGCCGCAACGCGTATGACTCGGGTAGTGCCCAGGGGAAGCACAACCGTCCAGGAGGCAAAGCACGTATCCCCCTTGTAGAACTTAGCAAATTCTGCAAATCCCCAAACTATTCATTCTCTCTCACCCACCCTTCCCGGGCAACGCCCTTACTGGGAAGACTACGCTCAGGTGGGTCCAACATAAATCCAGGAAAGCCAGAGGGTCATGTCAGGTTTCCAAGATTTGCACGCAAGATAAATGTAAACAAAATTAATTTAGATCAAACTCTCTCACTGAATCGGTGGTTATCCTGAAAATCTGGCCTGGTTGTGGCCCTCCTGCACCCATGCTGAACACCCCTGGCTAAGGAGCTCAGACACAATCAATCTATTGGCTATGAATGTTACCAACGTGGCATACCTCTGCTTGATTTCTATGCATGGAAACGAGAAACATTTGTTTTACACCCAAAAAACAATCAACTAGGCACCACGCATGGCAAAACAAATCAAAGCCACTGGAATAATAAGTCTGTTTTACTGACACCTAAAATCTAGAAATCAATCCCAGAATTCAGCAGACGCCTACTGAACCCGCTCATCTTCACCAAAGCGTGCCCAACAAATGCCTACCGGATAATCTCACACCCCTCCCTAACATATGATGAATTTTAATTTTCTGCCACTATTCTTGTTATAAAATCCCGGTAAAAAGCTTGGCTGCTTCAGGTTCCAAGGTACTTGCTATATAAATAGCTGAACACATCAATACAAGGATCTGGGATAGGAGAGAGCAAAACAGAGATAGGAAAAGGAAAGAACGACTGGAGGAGAGCGAGTAAGTCGCACTGAGCTGAGATTTCAAAATGTTCACCTGCTTGGGGGCTGCTGGTTGGTTAAGGGTTTCAGAATTTTCTTTTGTTTGATGACAACTACTTCCGTTTTAGATTAGAACGTTCCTCAGTTCCATGAAGTATTGTTGTTTTTTGGGGGTTTCTGTAGCGTGGTTCAATAGTGGATAATCCCATGGACCATCAAGAGAGAATTTAGTTTGAGGTCAGCGCTAAGAAAACCAAAGTTGTATTCTGTATACCAAACACAATATACAATACACAAAAACACTAAAATTCTATTCATAAACGTTGAGAAATTACCAGTCTTCTGCCACTTTTATTGACACTAAATATTATGGGTGCACTGTTCTAACTTCTAAAAAACATAAAATACTTCAGACCAAACACCCACAAAAGGGTTCCCGTCCAAACAGGCTGAGCACTGAAAATCAACTGTTCACCAGAGGAACAATCACCTCAAACCTTACAATGGCTCATTTTTAGAATCATGCCGCGTGACCATGCACGTCAGCCAAAATGTATCTTTGTGGTAAAACAAAAATGCAAAACAAAGTAACTGGGCGCAAAATTCTATAAGCTTTTCAAAAAGTCCAACCAATTTTTTTCTTTTAAATAACCACCGGAAATTAACATTTTGATCATACGTTTATAAATATTGAGTAGAAAATAGCATACATACGTTGGTTTCCTTTAAAAAAATTCAAGTGAAACAAAACAACGAAGAAGTTTTACAAACAATACCAATTCACTGCTTTGTTACATTCCGGTGTTGGTGAAATTATCAACCAAAAGTCATTCAGAGATGCATGAAAACAGTCCAGCCCTCATATTTGGTCTAACACCTAGGGGTGGCTCCTCCGTTGGAGTGGAGGAGCGTCGCCCCACATAAGTTACCCCCCAAAAGATGAAAAATAAAATGGTATTTTATTTTTCATCCCCCCGTCCTGAACCGAGCATCAGGACGGGGGCGGGGCCGTTGCTGAATGACAGCAGCAGAGAAGAGGGTGGGCTGTGTTTGCACTCTTTAAAGTGCGCATGTCCTTTTGGCTGACCGTCATGCGATGACCAGCCAGGCATGCACACTTTGAGACCTCTAACCTAGCTGTCTTAAGACACCTGGGTCAGAGTAAGTGCAGAGCTCCAGTGTCCTTGTGAGTGGCGAGTGAGGCCGCTCCCTCCAATCAGGACGCTGCTCTCACAGCATAAGAGCAGCGCTAGGATTGGTGCCCGCACTGCAGCATTCGGTTGAGAAGAGGTCCGGAGCAGAGGACGGCGGTTCAGGTAAGTCTTTTTAAATTAAAATATTTGCACACAAAGGCCCACCTCCCCTCCCCGTAGATCCCAGCAGCTACTGTTGACACCATCCAGCTCGTCCATTAAAGCAGTGATCTTCCAACTTTATACTGCCGAGCTGCTTCACCCCCATTCTCCCTCTAATAACAAATTTCATTGTGGCTAGGAGAACAAAAACGGTATCTCTTAATTGTTCTATAAAACTGGCAGCTCTGAACCGAGTTAACAATTCAAACACTGCAGTTATATTCAATTATCCTTTTTAAAAGTATAATCAAATACATGACTGCAAAGATCCTATTGGCAGCCTCGTCTCCCTAAAAGCATAACGGTATGAAGAGCGGGACTGTTTATCCGAAATGGGGGGGGGACTTTGAGGTTTATTGGAAGCCTTCTCCGACAAACTTTGACACTTATCCCCACCCAGAATATGATTGACAGGAGACTTCACTGATGACCCACCACCAGGTGGCTCATTGCTACTTTTGCCCTGTTCTCAGCAGGATGTTTGTATCTTTTCCCCAGGGCAGTTATAATTGCCCCCCTATCTAAGAGATTGATCCAGAGGTCAATTTGGGAACACCCCAATTTTGAGAGCTCTTTGCCATGCATCCTCCTTGTAAAGGGCCCAGGTCAACCCTTAGTATAGGCCTGCTAGGCCTTGAACACCCCACTTTAGAGCACTGCAGACAGACACTGGTTGCGGGTCTCACCGAAGAACCACAAGTGATTCCCGGCCCTTTATTTATACCATTCGGCCGAGCCCGGCCTCCTGGGTGAGTGTGCGATACAATGTATAGTAGAGGCCGGGTGGCACTCTTCACTCCTGTCAAAGATGAGCCATCAGAACAGAACCGATCAATCTATTAATACAGCAAACCCTCTTTTAGTGCCCCCCCTTTAGGGATACCCAGGATGGCAGGTTATTTTGCCTCTCTCACGGAGAGCACCCATGTTCAAAGAGAATTAATACACAGAACTACTAATGGCCGACTGTGAGAAACGTCAAGAGAACACATTTTTCTCCTGAAGGTCAAAGTATCTCTAAGACATTGGATGTGAATTGTTATACACCAATTAGAAATAATAAATTTGTGTGACAGACCAGAAAATTGAAATGTGTAAGGACGTGTCTAACTTCTATGATTAAGGTCTGGTAGCACCAAGAGTTGAGGACGAACAACAAGACGTCAGAAGATTCTCATTTATAGTTTGATAATACGGATAAAAAGTTTGGACACCATTTAACCTGGAGTGGACTTATTTGTTACAACTACATGCGCTGTTTGGGATTCTTGACTGGCTCCTAAGACGAAGAGGGTGATATAGGGAGGCTCAGTTTCACAAATGGCGCAGAAGCTGCTAAAGATGCTGGTGAAGAACACATGCCAGAATTTGATGACTACGCACATCAATGAAACAAATTCAAAGAGCATCACCCACTACATACAAACAGGGTCAGAGGCACCTGAAGGCAGGCAATCCCGGGCCACGCAGCGGTATCACAGAAAGTCATCTGTTTCTTACTTAACGAACAAACACACACATAAAATGAAGCACACGGGGATAAAAGATCTTGCAAAACCCGTGTTAAAAATGTATGAGACAAACTCCAACTTGACTCCCTTTCTCACCCAGATCCGAGCCCTGATCTGCTGGGACAGTTTCTGCTGTTGTTTCTTGACATTTGTGCCAAGGCGTGAGTGCTTGAAACTTTAAACTCATTTACTGGGAGTGCGAAGGTTATAGAAACTGAGATTGCAAAAGACCCAAGTCACAAAGGACAGCACACGGTTGTTTTCACACTGGTGGAAGAGAGTGGACTTTGGCCCAAACACCGACTTTGGCTCCGTCTTGGAGATGGAACCTGCAACAACACTAAAAAAAAACAACTAGAGATTGCTGAATCAGCCATGTAGTCCTCCTCCTCCCTGCTCATGCTATGGAAGAGAGGGACAAGGCACCCGGAAGTGGATTATCAAACCTGCAGCAGGGAGAACACGTTTTGCCAGTAGAGCAATAACAAGATGGAAGAAATTATGCAAAGCTGCTTAAAAGCCGGATCTTCACAAACCACAGAGGAAAGAGGGATGTTTGTTTTGTTTGGAGATGCTAATGTAGTCACTCATTAAAATCCTTACCACGTTGTGTGGAACTAGGACCCTTATGGCTTAGGTGCCCACAAGGTGTGTCCGCTCAAAAGGGTTTTTGAAAAGACCATCCTCACTGGACACCAAAGAGTGGAGCTCATTTGTTCTTTCCTGCCTGTAGGCCATCCCATAGGGATAAAGTCAAAAGAGTGCGATACCACTGCATAATGGCACGGACTCTACATGACCGTAAGGAGCCGTGTTCGTGAGAACTTTGATCATGTAAACAGTTAAAGAAATTTAATTCACAGAAGATAGTTTCAAAGAGGTCTGAGTTCTGGCACCCAAGGGAGCAGGACGTTCACCCTGAGGCATCTTGGTACCTATCAAACAAGCCATCTCATGAGCCCCTGTCTAGCAGCTTCAGATAAGAACTTAACGGAATAGGTGAGTCTTAAGAGCCCTTCGAAAACTCGTACAGGATTCAATGGATCTAGTCTGAAGAGGTATGTCATTCCACAACCGCGTTTCGAGGTACAATTGTGATCTGCCACCTACCCTCGATTTCTTGATTCAAGGATTAAGAAATGTTGTTTTAGAGATGGAACTAAATCATCTAAGGGGTAAAAAAAACATTTGAATCTTGTTGCTAGGGGAGTCTTTCCTGTTCTCCAGGAGATCCTGTGCATCCGGCGGAGGGTTTTAAACAGAGTCCTTTCCTGTTCCCCAGGAGATCCTGTGCATCCGGCGGAGGGTTTTAAACAGAGTCCTTTTTCTGTTCCCCAGGAGATTCTGTGCATCCGGCGGAGCGTTTTAAACAGAGTCCTTTTTCCCTGTTCCCCAGGAGATCCTGTGCATCCGGCGGAGGGTTTTAAACAGAGTCCTTTCCTGTTCCCCAGGAGATCCTGTGCATCCGGCGGAGGGTTTTAAACAGAGTCCTTTCCTGTTCCCCAGGAGATCCTGTGCATTCGGCGGAGGGTTTCAAACAGTCCTTTCCTGTTCCCCAGGAGATCCTGTGCATCCGGCGGAGAGTCCTCTGCCCCGATGAGGAAACGTAGATCCCTTCAAGAAGGAGAGATGCGCTTAGGAGTCTACAAAAGAACGCGAATGGTAAATGCTTAGATTGAGTGTAAACCTGGCAGAATGTGAGATTGTTTCAAAGCACTCCCAATCTTGGCAGGTGGGTGACCTGAGACACCGGGGGATGGCGATTTGCAAGGCTGACGGAGGCAGATAGAAAATTCTCCAGACCCGCCCTGGAACGACGAAAGCTGTAGATCAGAAAGGAGGAGTTCAGGAACCCTCGCTTCGAGTGAGGATGTATATTTGGGGGTGTGGGGGGGTTAGAGGTCTGAGGGAGAGGATAGCATTCATTGAGCCAAGCTGGGACAGTAGCAAGCACCAGGAAACAGACCTTGAAGCTGTTGCCGCCTTCGTCTGATATGATATCTCTACAGGCAACTGGTGTTGACTAGCAGAAGTTGAAAGCTTGAAACCATTACTGGTGGGTGAGGTCAGCTCCTGGAGGTCAAAGTGCATGCAATGTCACTTACGCTAACCATATGATTTTTGTAAAAATGGTAAAATGTGGAATACACTATCAACTATGCTGGCTTTTGGAGAAGTCAATAATTCTCTTATGGGAATCCGCACTACAGGTCACACCTCAGAAGTAATACACAATACATCCTTAAGCCACTAATGTGTACTTCAAACCCCAAGATGCAAATCACTAGATACAAGCAGCCTACCATTGGAGGCTGCAAATTCTCAGTCGGGGAAACACAAGCCTGGAAGTGGTCTCTTCGACATTGAGGCCAGAAACTCACCTAAATAACCTATAAAAAGACCTCATAATCTACGCCCTCGATGCCGATGCTGGGCCGCGAACCATGCAACCCTGCTGGATTAGGCTTCACCTGCACTCTCTGCTACAAGTGCCTTGGGTTCAACCAATAAAGAATCAAAAAGCCCTTAGCAAAAGTATCTTTCTCCAACTGCCCGAAATGCCAACCAAGACAAAGCCTGCCAGCCTCTACCACATGGCATCGTGTTATTGATCGGATTATAACCTCTGGGGTGAGCTGTTCTGGAAGGCAATGCATTTCAGATCTCAAAACAGTAGCTATCACACCACACACACAAACCATAGAAAGGGGCATTACGAAAGCCCCTTTCAACCCTTAGATACTGTGGTTCTGCCAGCTTTAACCATTGTCTGAGAGGGCTGCCCAGGAAGGTTGGTGACAATCCACCCCAATCAGCAGAAGTGAACTCTGATTACCTCAACAATCTCTACACCCGCCTGCACTCCTTTCATCCGCTACTTTTATGCACTCTTCAGTCCATCCCTCTCCACTGGTCCCCGGCCCAATCCTTGGTTTTTTTTGTGCGTTTTCTCCACAATTGTTCTTGAGGTCCCAGCAGCTGCAAAATGTTACTAGGCCACTCGCTTGTGCTTTGCTCTCCAAGACTTCTATTTATTTTGTTTAAATCCTATACCATTGTTACGTAGCCAAAATGACCGCTGGTGCATTACGACATGCGTGTGAATGCGTCACAATGCATGTGCACCCCGGGCATCCATCTTGGAAATGTTTTCTTATCATTCCAAGATGGCCCCAAATGCGTGCGTGCATCTTAACATGCACACGTATGCATCGGGCATGGCAGCACCAACGCAGACAAGTAAAAGTGAAGCCTTATAAAGTCGAGACCTACTGGTTTTGTCAAATGCTGGTTAGTTTTGAGTACGACTAATCTGTAAAGAGTACCTGTCCCATGCTAGATGCTCATGTGATACTGAAGCCAGTGACATCATCCCTTGGCGACTGTGCGACCTGCAAGTATGTTTACCACTCACATCTACAATCCTCGCGCCTTCGCCAATGATTCTATTAAAAACATATAGTGGGAAGAAGGGGAGTAAAAGGAAGTGTTCCAACTTAGAACTCCGAATGACGCACTAATCCCAAACTACAAAAGTTCATTCCAAACTTTCTGACAGGCTGAGTACTCCCCTTAGCTCTCTTCACCAATTAAACACAGACTTGTGGTTTAGCATCTCAAAAGCATCCCAGAAAAAAGTACATTATAAGTCGAAAAATGTGGATAGCATCTGAGGCCAAAGCAGGTCACGCTAGCAAAAGTGACAAACATCTTAAATTTACTGAAATTTCCCATCTGAATTCGTAGCACATCCTTGCGCGGCCCCCTAAAAATAGAGCAAGACTCAGTGGAAACTCTGTATCAGGGATCAGCTACACACTCGGAGAAATTCACTTAAATAGTGATTTAAGAAGGTTTCAGGGCACAATAGAGTGCTCGGGAGGACAGACCGGCTCAGGTTCCTACTGCGATAACACGGCCTACCTTCACGTCACCAGGCGCCGCTTCACAGCCACCAAGAGTCCCCACGTCAAGTCAGGGGCCTTCAGCCAGTCCTGAGTTAATAAAGAATTGAAATGTGCTTTCTGGGGCTTGTAGTTTTGTTTTACCATTGGAAGTACGGACCAAAGGAGACCAAGGACAGATTTGTAGGAAACATCAACCGGTTAAAGTGGGGTTACTACACATTTGACGCTTCAGGTCCAAGGGGGGCTCCTCTATGTGGGCGGAGGAGCGTCGACCCACTGCTTTCTCGCAGTGCGAGAACCAAAAACATAAAATGGGATTATAAATATAATTTTATGTTTCTGTTTCACGCACTGCGAGAAAGCAGAAGGGTTTGGTTGGGGGTGGGCGGGTCTGCTCGAGGGAAGGAGTGGCTAGCCCAATGCTGCGGGCCCTAATTGTTTGGTCGGCCCTCTGGGGCCGATGAAACCAGTCATGCGCACTCTCCCTTATCTCCATGTAGGCTGTATGCAGCCTACATGGAGAAAATGGCCTCCCCATAGACGCCTGTGTGGTCGGCGTCCCAACCAATCACAACGCTGCCATTGCAGCGTTGTGATTGGCTTAGGGGAGGGAAGGGAGGCTGCCTGCTTCCTGTTGAGGCAGGAAAGCAGTAGCAGACATAGCAGATTAGACGCAGGACCCGGGAAAGGTAAGTTTTTTTTCTTTAAATTTTGATTATTTAAACACCCCCTTCCCTTGCGACCACTCGCCCCCCCCCACCCCGCGCCCCCCCCCCCACCCCGCGCCCCCCCACTAGTGAGCCATGCCGGCTGTGACTGTTCAGGTCTTAGAACACATGGAGCCAATGGGAGCGGTGAATTCCAATGATTCAATCATTCAAATTGTCACAGTGCCACACATATACTTCCCAAAGCATTCCATTTACTCGCCTCATTTATATTTTAAGTGGTATTTCTTTCATTATAAGCTTCCCTTTGGTCTGTAGTATAGGGCTAGGGTATTCTATTAGCCCTACACTCTTCTGACGTAGTCGACTAGGTATGAGGGGTTCATGTTTATCTATTCAAAGAATTCTGCCCCACATTAGTTTGGATGGAATTTAGGGGCAGCCATAATCCACCTTGCAACACCCCCAGCCCTGATCCAAAGAAGGGAGAGCAAGAGAAACATTTGTTCCCCATGTGAAAGGCAGCGAGTCTTCTAAGACCCTCAATGCTGCCCGGTGCAGGGTTCCACCTCTAATTCACTTTGGGTTCGCTATCAAAATAATGAGGCAAGGCGCTGGAAACTGGAAGACAAGAAAGAGGTTTATTTCTCATGAGGAGATCACGTCAACTGAGACACCGGGATGTCTGAGGGAAGTGTTCTGCTGACAACTCCCTTGGCTCTTCCTTTTATACAGGTTTGACACAATGCATTGTTTCATTACCATGGTTACACAAGCTTGGGGTCCCCGCCCCGGGCAGGTTGTCACACAAGCCCAACAGTAATTCTCTTCCCACCCAGGTCAAACAGACAATCTTATCTTGCAGCTGGACCTTGCTTCAGGGTCTAAAACATGTGAGACCGGCCAGATCTAAGAGTCCGTTCTGTTGATAAAAACAGGTCCCATTGTTGGTAACAACAAGTCTTGCTGTTTGCAGTGCAATAAATCATTTTGCAAGAGTCTTTTTGGTGTTTGGAACCTGTTTGTGTAACTAGGTGTAGTGAAGGGTAGAGCGTCCAAAGGCTTGTCTGAAAACAGGGATGAGAGGAAAAACGAGTTTGTGGCAGCAAGTGGCGCTGAGGTTTGTTGTGGCAATAGAGTTTATAGCCCCCAGCACAGTACCAGGTCGGTCAGAGGGATGCTAGTAAGGGCAGGGTGAAACAAAGGTGACCAACAGAGTACAAAATGGCTGTGATAGATTAAAATGACTGTAACTTATGTGCACATAGAATTCCACCAGACAAGATGGCGCAGGTAATGTTCATGATTGTCATTTTGCTTTTAACACCCAAATGTTAAGATCAGAAAATGACGTGTTGTTATCACGCTTAAGTACATGGTTATCTATGAGCTAGTTCAACCTCGTGTTGAAAATAGCTTGCACCCTGCAAGCTGTCCGTCTCAACAGAGCCGACTCCATGTTCCAGCTTCTAGTGAGACCTAAAAAAACCCTATGACACTGAATGAACCATTGCACTGCCAGTGGTCATGTGTTCTATCGAGTGTTTCGCAAATGTGCAAAGTTCCAAGTATGCTCCGTTCGTGTACTTTTGCATAGTATTTGTATACTTTTATGATTTTCGAGAAAAATCGAATAAAGTTTCAACTACTACTACATAGTAAAGTGATTTTCCGCAGTACCCTGTTCTTGGATGCAGAGACCCAACTGGTTTAGCCTCTTCTTGGAACTCACGTCTCTTTGGAACTTGCGTCTTCCATCTCTTTAATTAAACTGCCAGTCTTTGAATTTTCTTCTAGGCACGAATATCCAGTTTCGTATATGCTGCCAAAGCGTAATATCACACAACGACTATATCCTTACTACAGCAAGCACAATCGTAAAATCACTTGTACAGCTGTACCTTCCATGCTCCTTTTAGCCAAGGCGCATACTTACCTTGGGAACATGGTGAGCTTGTTGCTACACCCAGATACTTTTATTGAGCAGTTGATATTTCTGCCCCAGATATGTCCCCACACACATATTCTTGTCGTAGTGCATTATCAACGATTGTGCACATTTTTTTCTAGGGTGTCGAGATTACCCCATGGAGTTATGCATGCCATTTTCTGTATGTATTAGTGTAGCAAGAGATTGTTCAGCAACAAAAAAGGCACCGCTGGTCACCGTGAGTTTTAAATAATGTATAAGAATGCTACAACATACACAACCGGACCTTACAGAAAAAACTACTTACCTCTAACTAACTGTTTGAAGTGAGTTGTGTTGTATATCCATATGCTCTGCCTACTTTCCACATCTAGTCGTTAGGGTCGGATCTGCTACTTGTTTTTGCTAAAGTTGCCTACACTACATTTTCCCAGCACCAGACACATGTTCTGCCGTTAAACACCAGCCTCTAAAGTCTGCCCATCATCACACTTTCAATTCCTTTGCACATGTACACACCAATCTCTTTTTAATGGGATTTCAGAAGTAACCTTCTGTACGACTCAATGTGGAAACCTTTTGCAGGTCAGAGTACTTAAGATACACCCGAATTCTAAAACCTACATTGTTACTCACCCTCTATGAACATCACAAATGTTTGCCGTGTGCCCTTTCAAGAGAAAGAACTTTCCAGAAATGTTCAATTTTCCTAAAGAGGCTAAAGTTAGGTCCTTGGAGGAGTTCCTCAGTGAGTTTAAGCCTCATCTTACATTGCAGTTTCCATGGAGATGAATGAATATGAAATTGGTGGTGGAGGCCAGTGCAAGACAATAGACCTTTTACCGTCAATGTACCAAAGAAAGAGGCTAGGGTTAAAGAGTATGAAATAACAGGTGGACCTACTGAAAAGTTCTAATTTGTTGACAAATTTATGTTTAAATAAGCCTGCAGCTTTCTGGTTCCAAAACAAGGGTGTGTTGCTTCAAACAGTAGGAGCACAGCCATGTTGGCCTCGTAGATTAGGGCATCGAGAGGTTGCGGAAGTGAAAGGGCTACGTGAACCCATCACAGGGCTCAAGCATGGACTGCGAGAAGCGAGGATTGGACAGCCTTCATAAGCCTTCATAACTCTATCTGCTGCTCATAAACACAGTAGACAACAACAGACTACAGGAGGTAGCCCATATACCCTATAGAGACCAGGGCAAATTTTTATAACATACAACAATGTCTCTAAGGGTATCAGTTAGTAGTCCATTTTAACGATAGCACAATTAATTGCTGGGAGCAAAGGAAAAGACGAAGGAGACGAAACACAATTCAACAAAAAGCATATTTTTTTTGTAGTCGTATACATTTGTTATAATTAACTTCATATATTTAGACGTGTAAGAACAGCACTGCGTTACATTAATCAGCATGTAACCTGTGGGATACTGTGCACAAGTGCTTGTAAAATGGTGACGACGCAAGTGACACGTGAGGAAGTATGTACAGCGACACAAGGGGGCACGAAAAAAAGACAATTGGTGATGAAATTTACATAGTAGAGATACCCAAACAATGAATGTTAATATATACAAGTGGAATCAAGATGGGTATCCTCGAAGAACTAGCGCCGAAATTTCGCTGTTGACTCTTACAGCCTTGTTGACTGACTGATACCCTTAGAGACATTGTTGTATGTTACATAAACACAGTAGAGCAGTTGTGATGCAGCAAACGCAGGTTTTTAACCATTGATTTTATGAAGACCAGTCATATCTGAGACAGCGCATTTGAGATGCCTCAGGAATCAGGCATCAAGACAAATGTATTTACGAATAAGATTTTGTGCACAGATCCTGCAAAGAATGTTAAGGTGCCGTGAATGTGGCCAGCGCACACGTGTCTGGAGGAAGTCATGAGCCAGATGTGAAACATTTGGAAACAAATGCACAGGAGATGCTCCACTCAGATGTGCCCGATAGATACCCTGGGCCTGGGCACATAAATAATTTGGAATTAAAAACGTCATGGCCTGGAAGTGGTAGTTAAAGACCACACCGGTGTCTGCGATCCATCCAGATGTTCGGTACAGACCAGTTTCGTGCCCCTAAGAGTCCACTCCTTCAAGGTACCGTGTTTGGATCGGACCGTTTCCCATAAACCTCTGCCAATGGCACTTGCACGCGGACTGCGGTCTCATGCCAGCAATTCATTCCGAGCTCTTCTTTGATAGCGTGGTCCTCTCGGCTGACCCCTCTTCACGAGCCACTAATAAAAGCAGCAGGGCCTCCTGCGAGTCCATTCACTCCCTGCCCCTGGGAAGCGGCAGACAATGCCCGGATGCAATCCGAGTGGAGCTGTGCTGGTCTTTCCCCGGCCATTATTGCAAGCTGTGAAGGGCCCGGCGCGCTTCCTTCTCCGGCCGCTCGGTCGCCGGCCTAGTGCGGCCCGGGGGACTCGCACTATTTTCTCTCCCCTGAGACGGGAACAACCTTTGCAGGTCTTGTCCTTCGGATGGCTTCCCAGGCAAGTGTCTATTTACAAAAATAGTAACTACCAAAAGTGCGTGGTTCCTGCTCGCTGACGCACTCAAGCTCGTGCCGAGACCGAGTGACCCATCAGCCGCGTCTTCCACTTCTCGGCGCCGTCCCACGCCGCTTCCTGCATGAAACACAAGCAGTAAACTTGCTGGAACGAAGGAAGGTGAGGATAGGCCAACCACCGCCATAGTTTATTGAAGCACAGCCTCGCCTCCGTAGGCCGCGCACCACTCATACACCGCCTATCCAGCCACACACTAGCACCCAATGATTGGATGGCCATAGTTTATTAGAGCACAGCATCGCCTCCATAGGCAGCGCACCACTCATACACTGCTCGCCTCCATAGGCAGCGCACCACTCAAACACCGCCTATCCAGCCATACACTAGCACCCAATGATTGGATGGCCATAGTTTATTGAAGCACAGCCTCGCCTCCGTAGGCCGCGCACCACTCATACACCGCCTATCCAGCCACACACTAGCACCCAATGATTGGATGGCCATAGTTTATTGAAGCACAGCATCACCTCCATAGGCCGCGCACCACTCATACACCGCCTATCCAGCCACACACTAGCACCCAATGATTGGATGGCCGTAGTTTATTGAAGCACAGCCTCGCCTCCGTAGACCGCGCACCACTCATACACCGCCTATCCAGCCACACACTAGCACCCAATGATTGGATGGCCATAGTTTATTAGAGCACAGCATCGCCTCCATAGGCCGCGCACCACTCATACACTGCTCGCCTCCATAGGCAGCGCACCACTCATACACTGCTCGCCTCCATAGGCAGCGCACCACTCATACACCGCCTATCCAGCCATACACTAGCACCCAATGATTGGATGGCCATAGTTTATTGAAGCACAGCCTCGCCTCCGTAGGCCGCGCACCACTCATACACCGCCTATCCAGCCACACACTAGCACCCAATGATTGGATGGCCATAGTTTATTGGAGCACAGCATCGCCTCCATAGGCAGCGCACCACTCATACACTGCTCGCCTCCATAGGCAGCGCACCACTCATACACTGCTCGCCTCCATAGGCAGCGCACCACTCATACACCGCCTATCCAGCCATACACTAGCACCCAATGATTGGATGGCCATAGTTTATTGAAGCACAGCCTCGCCTCCGTAGGCCGCGCACCACTCATACACCGCCTATCCAGCCACACACTAGCACCCAATGATTGGATGGCCATAGTTTATTGAAGCACAGCATCACCTCCATAGGCCGCGCACCACTCATACACCGCCTATCCAGCCACACACTAGCACCCAATGATTGGATGGCCATAGTTTATTGAAGCACAGCATCGCCTCCGTAGGCCGCGCATCACTCATACACCGCCTATCCAGCCACACACTAGCACCCAATGATTGAATGGCCGTAGTTTATTGAAGCACAGCATCACCTCCGTAGGCCGCGCACCACTCATACACCGCCTATCCAGCCACACACTAGCACCCAATGATTGGATGGCCATAGTTTATTGAAGCACAGCCTCGCCTCCATAGGCCGTGCACCACTCATACACCGCCTATCCAGCCCCACACTAGCACCCAATGATTGGATGGCCATAGTTTATTGAAGCACAGCATCGCCTCCGTAGGCCGCGCATCACTCATACACCGCCTATCCAGCCACACACCAGCCATACACTAGCACCCAATGATTGAATGGCCATAGTTTATTGACGCACAGCATCGCCTCCGTAGGCCGCGCATCACTCATACACCGCCTATCCAGCCACACACTAGCACCCAATGATTGAATGGCCATAGTTTATTGAAGCACAGCATCGCCTCCATAGGCGCGCATCACTCATACACCGCCTATCCAGCCACACACTAGCACCCAATGATTGGATGGCCATAGTTAATTGAAGCACAGCATCGCCTCCGTAGGCCGCGCACCACTCATACACCGCCTATCCAGCCACACACTAGCACCCAATGATTGGATGGCCGTAGTTTATTGAAGCACAGCATCACCTCCGTAGGCCGCGCATCACTCATACACCGCCTATCCAGCCACACACTAGCACCCAATGATTGGATGGCCGTAGTTTATTGAAGCACAACATCGCCTCCGTAGGCCGTGCACCACTCATACACCGCCTATCCAGCCACACACTAGCACCCAATGACTGAATGGCCGTAGTTTATTGAAGCACAGCATCGCCTCCGTAGGCCGCGCACCACTCATACACCGCCTATCCAGCCACACACCAGCACCCAATGATTGAATGGCCATAGTTTATTGAAGCACAGCATCGCCTCCGTAGGCCGCGCATCACTCATACACCGCCTATCCAGCCACACACTAGCACCCAATGATTGAATGGCCATAGTTTATTGAAGCACAGCATCGCCTCCATAGGCGCGCATCACTCATACACCGCCTATCCAGCCACACACTAGCACCCAATGATTGAATGGTCATAGTTTATTGAAGCACAGCATCGCCTCCGTAGGCCGCGCACCACTCATACACCGCCTATCCAGCCACGCACCAGCACCCAATGATTGAATGGTCATAGTTTATTGAAGCACAGCATCGCCTCCGTAGGCCGCGCATCACTCATACACCGCCTATCCAGCCACACACTAGTACCCAATGATTGGATGGCCGTAGTTTATTGAAGCACAGCCTCGCCTCCGTAGGCCGCGCACCACTCATACACCGCCTATTCAGCCACGCACCAGCACCCAATGATTGAATGGTCATAGTTTATTGAAGCACAGCATCGCCTCCGTAGGCCGCGCATCACTCATACACCGCCTATCCAGCCACACACTAGCACCCAATGATTGGATGGCCATAGTTTATTGAAGCACAGCATCGCCTCCGTAGGCCGCGCATCACTCATACACGGCCTATCCAGCCATACACTAGCACCCAATGATTGAATGGCCATAGTTTATTGAAGCACAGCATCGCCTCCATAGGCGCGCATCACTCATACACCGCCTATCCAGCCATACACTAGCATCCAAAGATTGAATGGCCATACGACAGACGCACACTCTTCCATCCGCAGCACTCACGCGCAGTAGGCTGCTACCCATCGGCAAATGTGCTTCAATGACTCCTCAGGGGCACAGAGTGCTATATGAAGGCACCGACTAGACAGCAGCCGAGTGAATGTACATACATACTCGTTGAGTGTGAGCCTAGCTACACACAACGGAGCACTCCAGAGTAGATGGGTGCACAAAAGGGGACAATAGGTAATGTGAGTGTACAGGAACCAGGAGCGTGGCTATAAGTGGATAGAGTAACAGGACGGAGCCACTCCTCAGCGGAGGGTGTCAGAGGTGGGAGTGGTGCGCGAGGAGGAAGCGTAGTTTCATAGCAACACCTTGTCGATCGCTCCTTTACCTTTTGGCTAAGACACACATGCCAACATTTTAGAAAAGGCAAGTGGGAGATTTTTTTTAAAAATCATTGGGAGAACGTATTTCCCCCATTAACTTCTACTGAAGCAAATGCAGGTTCAGGCTGGAGACAACTAAAATAAAGCCATTTGTGGCTCCAAAAATCATGAGTCTTCCGCCTGAAGTGGAACTATTGGCATGTATGCTAAGACTGCACTGTCCAAAATCCAGATAACCTTCAAGACCTTGAGAGGTGGTTCTACAATAACCTAGGCTACGTAGGTGTCGGAGTGGGGGAGCTTACCAGATCTAGATGGGGTTAAAGTTACAAAGGTTCGGTGTGTGCCTGCCTCATTTCCTCTTTACCAAAATAAGCGTTTAAGTCTAATTTCCTCCCAAAGTTCAGGAACAGGATCTCGCCTCTTCTGTAACTAGGGCAACAAAGGTCTACGCCTCGACCACTAGACATTTTGCTAGCTTAGTTTCAGATGGGAATTCCAAAGAAAGTTTCTTCAAGATAAAACATTGAAGAGCTGAGTTAAAACCTGCTTTCATGTCTGCTCACGGTCTCATTGTTCAGAAGGTGCTTTTGAACTACTCGCGAGATGCCATTTCAACGAGCAAGATTGAGATGGGTCTTCAAATACTGGTGAACATAATTTTCAGACCATACATTATTAATGGGAAAGGTCTTGGTTCCCCTGTACCTACTAGCAAGCTACACAAGTACAAATTCACCAATGGCAGAATGAATTCACCTAAAAAATTGCATTTCAGATTTTAGGCTTCTTTACAAGGTATAAAGTCCACCTAAAATCCACTAATTGGAATTTCGAGATGCAACAAACCGACCAAGGGGTGCTGGAACCTCTTAGCCAGAGGGGTACAAATCAGTAATTCCAGCATAAGTCACTAAAGTCAGACCATTGCTTCCTACTATGCCATACGAGAATCGGTTACAAACACATCTTTCACAGAAAAAGACATCCAAAATATTGGTTGTAGAGCAACATCTCCGGCAAAAAACTAGACCTGTAGCTAAATCTATTTTTCAGAACTTGGCCCACATATACCAGACCTGCAATTAAAATAGTAAATTAATCTAGTCTTAAATTGTGTGGGGAGTGAGGCTGGATGACGTTGGGAATTAAATAAAGTTCTAGGTTTATGTAGGGAGAAATTTAATTAAGGCCAAGTTTTTTACAGACTATTTTGGGGTTTGCACATTTGCAATACATTATTTGGGCTGTCTTTACACTGGACAATGGGCTGTTTTTTTTGTGTGGTTCCAAGCAAGTGTCTGCTGTTACGATGGTCTTGTCTGACAAAAATCTGGGGAGGAGAGGGCAGCAACACTCTCCCACAAGGGAAACATTGTATCAAAGGTTGAGGGGGTAAAACACAACCAAAAAAACACAACTTTGTGAGAAAAACAAAAGGCAGTTTTAAAATGTTATGACTGACTTTGTTCCAGGCCGGAGGGTTAGAGGGGGCGGTCTGATTGTGAATTACATTTATGGTAAATAAATGAATGTCAGACAGAGATACTACATTCCGAGATCTGAATTTAACATAGTGCATTCTGGGCACTGTAGTCCTGGCCTGCTTCCATTGAACCAATTAAGATACCACCCCTGGTGTCATCGACTTGAAATAAGGAAGCCGGGGGCTGGAAGTATAGTGCCTCAGTGTCATGCAGCCTTCAAGGCACCCTTACTAGAAGTGTTATTAGCCATACAAACAATCGCTCAAAAGTTGCAGTTTATGAAAATGTCACTGCAGTAAAAAAAGGCTTCTCCGTACCAATGACCGTAGGCTCCAGTTGCAAGTGGCTCATTTTGGTGGCTCGTTTCTTCTTACTTTTATAAGACACAGACCCCCCAGTGGCTAAGACTTGGATTCATGACGAGGATTAGGGTCGCTTATCTTGTGCTCTGCACTGTGGTCAATGGGCGTCTGCCCGTGAGGCCCAATGATTTACTGAATCACTTGTTCACCCATCAAAAACTGGTAACAAAGAAAAAAAGCCAAGACTTGAAGCAGTTTTGCCTCTCAGAAATGAAAAAATGTCCAACATTATGACGCAAAGCCTTGAAAAAAAGCAGCTTTTGGTCTAGAATCTGTGAGCGTGCTGACTAATGAATGCTGTGGAAACTGTATTACTGGCAACTGGAATTTTAGACTAACCTACTTCGATTTTTCCATGAAAACCAGAAGCAATACCAAGAATTATAAAAATAAATGCTGCAATTCCAATAAATCCATCTTCTTGGACACTGTTCATCTCAATTTTTTGCAGTGCTCGGCTCCACTTTACACAAAGATAAAAACACCTTGTTCCCATACAGAACAGACCACACCCGCTTCACGTGAGGCAGGAGCCAGACCCACTTCCTGTACAGCACAAGCCACACCCACTTGTTATACACCACAGATTACGCCCACTTCCTGTACAGCACAAGCCACACCCACCTTCAAGACAGCACAGGCCATTATCTTATTAAAAAATGTCTTCCAAATGTTGGCTTCATGCGTTCTTCCACTCTTGTGCTGCAGATGAACGCAATCGGTTTAAAACCACTTCCAAGTGGAAAATTGCTCAAAGGCATTAGATTATGTTTTGTACAAACAGGTTACGCAACACGAGCACTTGTAAACTTGAAATCCTGCCAACAGATTGGAAATTATAGCAAAATGGGGCTTCTTAATGTTGTGGATTGGTTACAAAATTGACAACTTCATAGAGAACAATGTGGTGGTATCACGTCTACTCCAAAACAGCCCAAGTGAAGGGCGAGCAAACACATCCACAACACATACGACTGATTCAGGAGCAGGCAGGGCCTGAAGGGCCCAACTGGAACCAGACAAGACCATCAGGAGAAAAACTACAGGCATGGAAACAAGAAAGAAAAACAAGACAATTCTACTGATTCAGGAACAGGCAGGGACTGAAGGACCCAACTGGAACCAGACAAGACCCTCAGGAGAAAAACTACAGGCATGGAAACAAGAAAGAAAAACAAGACAATACTACCGATTCAGGAACAGGCAGGGCCTGAAGGACACAACTGGAACCTGACAAGACCATCAAGAGAAAAACTACAGGCATGGAAACAAGAAAGAAAAACAAGACAATACTACTGATTCAGGAACAGGCAGGGCCTGAAGGACCCAACTGGAACCAGACAAGACCCTCAGGAGATAAACTACAGGCATGGAAACAAGAAAGAAAAACAAGACAATACTACTGAATCAGGAACAGGCAGGGCCTGAAGGACCCAACTGGAACCTGACAAGACCATCAAGAGAAAAACTACAGGCATGGAAACAAGAAAGAAAAACAAGACAATACTACTGATTCAGGAACAGGCAGGGCCTGAAGGACCCAACTGGAACCTGACAAGACCCTCAGGAGATAAACTACAGGCATGGAAACAAGAAAGAAAAACAAGACAATACTACTGATTCAGGAACAGGCAGGGCCTGAAGGACCCAACTGGAACCAGAAAAGACCCTCAGGAGATAAACTACAGGCATGGAAACAAGAAAGAAAAACAAGACAATACTACCGATTCAGGAACAGGCAGGGCCTGAAGGACCCAACTGGAACCAATCAATCAATCATAGCATTTGTAAAGCGCACTACATACCCGTGAGGGTCTCAAGGCGCTAGGGGGGGGGAAGCTGCTACTGTTCGAAGAGCCAGGTCTTGAGAAGACAAGACCATCAGGAGATAAACTACAGGCATGGAAACAAGAAAGAAAAACAAGACAATACTACTGATTCAGGAACAGGCAGGGCCTGAAGGACCCAACTGGAACCTGACAAGACCCTCAGGAGATAAACTACAGGCATGGAAACAAGAAAGAAAAACAAGACAATTCTACTGATTCAGGAACAGGCAGGGCCTGAAGGACCCAACTGGAACCTGACAAGACCCTCAGGAGATAAACTACAGGCATGGAAACAAGAAAGAAAAACAAGACAATACTACCGATTCAGGAACAGGCAGGGCCTGAAGGACCCAACTGGAACCAGACAAGACCCTCAGGAGATAAACTACAGGCATGGAAACAAGAAAGAAAAACAAGACAATACTACTGATTCAGGAACAGGCAGGGCCTGAAGGACCCAACTGGAAGCAGACAAGACCCTCAGGAGATAAACTACAGGCATGGAAACAAGAAAGAAAAACAAGACAATACTACTGATTCAGGAACAGGCAGGGCCTGAAGGACCCAACTGGAACCAATCAATCAATCATAGCATTTGTAAAGCGCACTACATACCCGTGAGGGTCTCAAGGCGCTAGGGGGGGGGGGGAAGCTGCTACTGTTCGAAGAGCCAGGTCTTGAGAAGACAAGACCATCAGGAGATAAACTACAGGCATGGAAACAAGAAAGAAAAACAAGACAATACTACTGATTCAGGAACAGGCAGGGCCTGAAGGACCCAACTGGAACCAGACAAGACCCTCAGGAGATAAACTACAGGCATGGAAACAAGAAAGAAAAACAAGACAATACTACTGATTCAGGAACAGGCAGGGCCTGAAGGACCCAACTGGAACCTGACAAGACCATCAAGAGAAAAACTACAGGCATGGAAACAAGAAAGAAAAACAAGACAATACTACTGATTCAGGAACAGGCAGGGCCTGAAGGACCCAACTGGAACCTGACAAGACCCTCAGGAGATAAACTACAGGCATGGAAACAAGCAAGAACAACAAGACAATACTACTGATTCAGGAACAGGCAGGGCCTGAAGGACCCAACTGGAACCAATCAATCAATCATAGCATTTGTAAAGCGCACTACATACCCGTGAGGGTCTCAAGGCGCTAGGGGGGAAGCTGCTACTGTTCGAAGAGCCAGGTCTTGAGAAGACAAGACCATCAGGAGATAAACTACAGGCATGGAAACAAGAAAGAAAAACAAGACAATACTACTGATTCAGGAACAGGCAGGGCCTGAAGGACCCAACTGGAACCTGACAAGACCCACAGGAGATAAACTACAGGCATGGAAACAAGAAAGAAAAACAAGACAATACTACTGATTCAGGAACAGGCAGGGCCTGAAGGACCCAACTGGAACCAATCAATCAATCATAGCATTTGTAAAGCGCACTACATACCCGTGAGGGTCTCAAGGCGCTAGGGGGGAAGCTGCTACTGTTCGAAGAGCCAGGTCTTGAGAAGACAAGACCATCAGGAGATAAACTACAGGCATGGAAACAAGAAAGAAAAACAAGACAATACTACTGATTCAGGAACAGGCAGGGCCTGAAGGACCCAACTGGAACCTGACAAGACCCTCAGGAGATAAACTACAGGCATGGAAACAAGAAAGAAAAACAAGACAATACTACCGATTCAGGAACAGGCAGGGCCTGAAGGACCCAACTGGAACCAGACAAGACCCTCAGGAGATAAACTACAGGCATGGAAACAAGAAAGAAAAACAAGACAATACTACCGATTCAGGAACAGGCAGGGCCTGAAGGACCCAACTGGAAGCAGACAAGACCCTCAGGAGATAAACTACAGGCATGGAAACAAGAAAGAAAAACAAGACAATACTACTGATTCAGGAACAGGCAGGGCCTGAAGGACCCAACTGGAACCAATCAATCAATCATAGCATTTGTAAAGCGCACTACATACCCGTGAGGGTCTCAAGGCGCTAGGGGGGGGGGGAAGCTGCTACTGTTCGAAGAGCCAGGTCTTGAGAAGACAAGACCATCAGGAGATAAACTACAGGCATGGAAACAAGAAAGAAAAACAAGACAATACTACTGATTCAGGAACAGGCAGGGCCTGAAGGACCCAACTGGAACCAGACAAGACCCTCAGGAGATAAATTACAGGCATGGAAACAAGAAAGACAAGCATTTGCAATGCAATAGGTCTCGCATTTACGTGAGTTTAAGATATTGGCATTGTAAATGACAATGCCTATTATTTTTGTTTTTTTTTAAACATAAATAAAAGGCATTGTCATTTACAATGCCAATAGCTTAAACTCGTGTAAATGCGAGACCTATTGCATTGCAAATGCTTGTTTGCAAAGAGGCACTTCTTTCAGTGAAATAGCATACTAAAGCGCAGCTGTGTGGTCAATGTGTGTGCGATGACTTGCCTCAAGATTTGGGGTAATGCGCTCTACAAATAATGGATAACATCCTTACCACTTTGGTCAAATTTGTTTTACTGTTCGAAAGCCATGGATAAAAGCTTGTGTCTTGCGCTGCAAATAATTTGACAGCTGAATCACAATTGACATTGGTCACCGATGCTGTGTGTGATAAGTAGTGAGGCCAAGGATTGGATTAACGTGTATTCTGAACAGTTTATGGACCACTGGCAGGCACTGTGAGAAACTCACTTGGCTTTTAGCACCAACTCCAGAGTTCTCAAACATAATTATTAACATCCACCCATAACATGACTCAAACACCTAAAGGCGACCCAGTTCACCGCGCGAGCTATTAAAGAGCAATGCACTGCGTAAAAAGAAAACTACAGAAACCTGAAACAAGCAAATAATCTTAGGAAAGTAAATTAAGTAAAACATGTGAAATGTAACCATAAGCTATCTCCTCAATGTATTTCCCCGTTAAGTTAACATAATAAAAGGTCTGTTAGGGACCCATTTCAACATCAGCTTTTAACTACTTCCGTCCCATTTAAAGCCCGGTCTACATCAAAACCCAAAGCATCTTGAGAGCAGCGTGCTTTACTGAGCAGAATAGATCAGCAACACTAAGATTGGCTACAACATAGGATTGTAACCGCTCCACAACCCAACACGCAACTATCTTAGAGTGAAATACTAGATCCTGCCTAATATCCCCTCAGGGTATGGGTGCCATGCAGAATGTCACGGGCATGAGTACCACGGAAATGACACCTGCCGTATCAGTCGTGCCACAAACCACTGATATGTTGTCAGACACTCCGGGGAGCAGTGACGGTGGCAGCAGAGTGCGAAACGTCCTGGCGCCACTTTAGAACAATCAGCCGGTAATATATACTAGCAATGCCACTCGTGCCTTAGACAACTACCGTCCCGTAGCTTAACGGGCCCTGGCTGCGCCACCTGTGGTTGTAATGTCTGGTACGAGCCCCAGTGTAGAGATGAGACGTAGGGCGACGCGTAGGATTTAAGGTAAGTTTATTATACCACCCAGAAAGAAAGACCAGAGGGGCTCATCTCGCAGTAGAGAACAAGGTGGCAAGGTCTTAACGTCTTAGCGGCCAGCACGTGCAAGCGGCGCGACGCAGGCCATCACCCCCGGTCCATGACTGACTCGCCTCAGCCGCCACTCCCTCCAAACCAGCCGGTATAACAAGACTGCACGACGTGAAACCGAAGGCTGAACATCGACACGCCCTTGGGACAGCGAGTCTACAGCCTGTCTTGCTCACGCTGCCTGCACGCGCCAGTAGGCTCTCTGATTGGTTGACAAGGTCCACCAATCACAGTGCTTATTTGGTAGTTGCCAACGAATCAGAGAGCCGACTGGCGCGTGCAGGCAGCGTGAGCAAGACACGCCATAGACTCGCCGTCCCAAGGGCGTGTCAAAATAAATATAGGGCGGTAACAAAAACCCGCTGCACACCAATCACAACGGAAAGTTTTACATAAATATCAACATTGCCCAATTGAAAGCATGGGCGGTAACAGAAGTCCCTCTACACAAAATACTTTACCCCAATAAATCTCGCTACGCGTGCAGCGCATGCGCGCTGCAACGCTAGGCGAGACCTAAAAAACAAGACAATACTACTGATTCAGGAACAGGCAGGGCCTGAAGGACCCAACTGGAACCAGACAAGACCCTCAGGAGATAAACTACAGGCATGGAAACAAGAAAGAAAAACAAGACAATACTACTGATTCAGGAACAGGCAGGGCCTGAAGGACCCAACTGGAACCAGACAAGACCCTCAGGAGATAAATTACAGGCATGGAAACAAGAAAGAAAAACAAGACAATACTACTGATTCAGGAACAGGCAGGGCCTGAAGGACCCAACTGGAACCAGACAAGACCCTCAGGAGAAAAACTACAGGCATGGAAACAAGAAAGAAAAACAAGACAATACTACTGATTCAGGAACAGGCAGGGCCTGAAGGACCCAACTGGAACCAGACAAGACCCTTAGGAGATAAACTACAGGCATGGAAACAAGAAAGAAAAGCGAGGCCAAAAGCAACACAGACGTGCAGTAGGATGGGAGAGCCAACGCGCTCTGTGACACCCAGGCCTTTCGTTGTTTCCAGAGAAAAGCTGGACAACATCCAGGAGCCGGGAAACTGGGGACACGTTCCACTGCCCGCAACCAGCTGCCAAAAACTGCTCGTTCGTAAAGATTTACAAAACAATGCCGGCTGCACCTGCCTTGTGGACAGGAGAGAAACGCGTCTGCAGAGATCCATGCGGCCACGGCTGTGCAGACCTACAGCACAGATCTGCGGTAGATGCGCATGGCTAGCAAGCCAGGGCATGGAGTATCTAAAGAAAGGAAGAAAGAAAGTAAGAAAGAAAAAGAGCACAAGAGGAGGGTTCTAAAACCACAGATGGAAAACAAAAGGCTTGATCCGATAAGTTATCGCAATGAATTTGTGGTGGCCCAAAGTCACCACTTCTACTCCTGGTGGTATGATTCTCTTTCTCCTGAAATCTGCTGCACCCTGTCACAGCAACCACATCATTCAACAAATAAGCACCCGTGCCACATTGACTAGCTAGATACGGCATCCGCAAGCTGGCCGCTGCCCGTGTCGGAGGAGGGCTGCATCTTCACCTTCACCACAGCATCCTCCGTAGTAATGCTGTGCCCAGGGGAGCATCGCCGCAGACTCCGTGCATGGCTACATCCTTTGATAGACTGCCACATCCTCTGGTGTAGCGCTGTGAACGCTGGCCCACCGCTACATCGTGGATGCGCGCGTGTCACTGCCTGCTCCGTTAGCATGCAACATGGACTGGTGCACCTCAACCTGCTCTTTCGCTGGAGTGGAGCATGGTCTCCTGACCTATCATTTTCGTTGGTGGACCACCAAGACCTCTGGTGGTCTGCTTCATCCCAGGGCATATCACTGCATCCTCTGATGCAGTGTCCAGAGGAGTCCGAGACAGTGTCTGGAGAGTGAGATAAGCCTCTGGTTCATCAGCATCCTAGGGGGGACCAGTTCTTCTCTATTTAGAGAACCTCTTCCTCTAGTCCACTGCCTCGTGCTTACGTGCACGCACTGGTGAAGCACCACATGCTTTGACCCTCCGCTCAACGAAGGCAACCCCTGCTCAACCGCCACAGTACTCAGTAAGTGCTGCCACCACGATCACTCAGTGGTTTACCCATGGTATCGTGGCCTAGAGGTCTGTACGGTTAGCCGATGGGCAACATCAAACTTGTGACCAAGGCAGAGAGGAATGAAAACGGTGGTCTCTCTCGCCAAGGCACAGCGGAGACCGCCAGCGGTATGGCTGATGGACACTGAGTAACTCACAGTTACTTCGAACTCCCGAACGGCTAGAGAGCTACTAAGACAGGCCAAGGGAGTAATGGTACTCTATGGTGCAAAGTGTACCTACAACAAAACTCAGTAATAACAGAAACAGCACCTTCAAAGTCTCCGCTGATGGCCCCTCTTAAGAGGCTTACGCCCAACATATCTACCTGCTGAAGAGCGACTTAACACCACTGCGCAGACTGCCCAGGAAACCAGGCCCCCAAGGATTACCTGGGATTACACAGGCCTTCACCCTAGGCTGAAAAACACAAGGTGTGGCCGACATCTCTGCAAGGCGCCAGGCACCACAAAGGGACAAGGAATTAGCCTCTAAGAACGACGCAAGTTCCTGTCGACTTGAAGGGCTATGATCACAGGTGCCGCTACACCTGTCCGTCACAGATCACATACCTGTGTTAGGTGCTCAATGCCTATAGAATGTAAACTACCTGTGTTTACTGTGAGAGCGGGCTCCAGCAGTCACTTTTGTGGGCATGGACTGTTTTTCATCATCGGATTTTGACCCAGAGCAAGTGAGAGGCAAGAAAAGGAAAAAGAAAGAGACAGGAAAACAGCTATACTGGGCTAAAGACTGAGGAACAGAAATAGAAGAAAACATTTATAAAAGGAAGAAATGAGGGAAGAAAAAGAATCTGCAAGAAAGAGATAAACAGACAAGAAATGTACGGTGGTGGAATAAAAGGCACAAAGTAGAATCAAGACCAGGCAGCCTCGGTATTCATGAGATAAAGACAGGAACTGTAGAGGGCGTAAGAAAGAGGCATGAGGTGGAATCAGGACCAGGCAGCCTCGGTGTTCATGAGATAAAGAGACGGGAAGTGTGGGATGGTGGAAGAAAGAGGCATGAGGTGGAATCAAGACCAGGCAGCCTCGGTGTTCATGAGATAAAGAGACAGGAAGTGTAGGGCGGTGGAAGAGGCATGAGGTGGAGTCAAGACTAGGCAGCTTTGGTGTTCATGAGATAAAGAGACGGGAAGTGTAGGGTGGTGGAAGAAAGAGGCATGAGGTGGAATCAAGAATAGGCAGCTTTGGTGTTCATGAGATTGATCAACAGGAAGCGTAAGAAAGGTGTGTGAGAAGGAATGAATTGTATGCAGACTCAGTATTTGGACCCCTGTCTTTTTTTTAAATTAAGCGCCAAGAGTGGCCCTACAAAGGCTCAATTACGGCTCTGTCCACACCTGCTATATTACAGTGACAAAAATTCAGAATCGCGAGATATACCACAAATTGAAAGGTAATGAGTGGAGGATGATGGTTGAGGTGTGGGATTGAACAATAGGTGAATTGGCTGCATCCTCACTGATGTGGGGTATGTCCCCAGGGCACTGGTATATTGTCCTCTATGTGAGGTTAATCCTTTCAATCTTCAAATGTACATAAAATCACAAGAACCGTTTCTCTTGATTTCAATTAATTCTTTCTTTAATATCGTTCATTCACGAATAAATTCATTTGTAGAAGTAGTTTAGGCACTACATATCCCAACATGCATTTCACTGGTCCCAATGCATTTCGGCCAGTCAGGCCTTCATCTGGGGACGATCTAAAAACAATAATAAGAGCCATCGCTCAATATACTGGAAGAAAACCACCTGTAGGCATTGCTTATTGCACATGTTATCGCCTAAACAATAATGTTTCATTTTACTTCGTTGTCGTAACAATGTAATTGGAAACATCGAACAATTAAGTGTTATAACGTGCTCCACCACCCAAATGAAAAAATGTAATAAAAGGGTATCTAACATGTAAGACGTTGTAAAAGAAACTATTCTAACGTGTACTGAAAGTAGCTCGAAAGACCCTGTCTCACTGTTCATTAAATCGTGAACTTATGAGTAACACCATGTTTAAACAAGCTCTAGCTTGCTGTATCGTTTAAGGAGTGCGCTGTTGGAAGTTAGCTCTTTTACTTACTTGTGGATTCGTGTAACCGCGTCTCAAGTTTCCGGTCGCGTATGGCGTCCCGTTAGTTGGTACGTTCTATATATTTACGCGTGAATCCATTCTAACAAAAATAGATGACAGACTATTCCATGCTTCTCCCCCTTGGGGGATGGGCATAAAGAAAAGACTTTGAAAAGACTTTGTATGTTACTTGGGCAATTCTAAAACATTGTATATATTATAAAGAGCTTAAAAAAAGAACATGTTTTTACACGTGTAGTAAAATTAGAAATATTAATGTGAGAAATCAATAAATGCTACTAATTGCATTCCCCTGGTGTTTTTCATGAACTTCCTGTGATTATAAGATAAATGTCGGACAAACATAACAAAGGACTATTTTACATGTCAAACTCTCAGCCTAATCAAATGCGAATCTAAATAAGTGCGTATATTTACAACGTGAAAAAGAAGGAAAATAATAACATGTTAATAAGGAACATTGCAGAGACCCTTAAATCATTAAATCAGAAACTGCTAATTCAGCAACCTATGTAATTCAATCAGTGTTTATAAGTAACAGAAATTCCATGCGGTCATTTAACCCGTTGGGTTTGAGTGAGTTCAGAAATCGTATCCAATAATTTTCACGTTGCAGAATACAAGTGTGATTGTTTCTTCCTTCGCCCTTTTCAATTTTTTCCAAGACGCAAAATTTTAGTTGCCAAATGTTATGTTTTACTTCGAATAAATGAACATAAAAGCAATATAAGAACGAAGCAACTGAAGTCAACAGTAGCAAATCACTTTATTGAAGTAAAACATAACATTTGGCAAGTGTGCAGCTTGCTGAAAAGTTATAATAAAAAAGTGTCAGAAGCATTTTTGTTACTTTATATATGACCAAGAAGGCATTATGTAAAACTGAACGACCATATTAAAAAAAGTATTTACAATAAAAAATTCTCAGGTTTTCTTTTGTTCTTGCAATGCTGGCAACTTGTTTCTCCCTATTGCAATGGTTGTTTGTTAAAGCTTTTTTTTGAGGGGGCATAAACAATCGGAGGGTGAAGGTTGGGAACTAGTACCTGTATTATAACACTAGCAGCGGCCATACGCTAGGGGAGAATCAACAAATGCCAGATTCCGAGAGCAGGCTGAGGTGGTGCTGAGTGATGCTGAGGTGGTGACTGTTGCGGAGACGATGCTGAGGTGATGCTGAATGATACTCCGGTCTTGCTGAGTGATACTGCTGTGGTGCTGAGTGATATTGTCTTGGCGCTGAGTGATGCTGTGGTGGCCCTGAGCGATGCTGTGGCGGCGCTGAGCGATGCTGTGGCGGCGCTGAGCGATGCTGTGGCGGCGCTGAGCGATGCTGTGGCGGCGCTGAGCGATGCTGTGGCGGCGCTGAGCGATGCTGTGGCGGCGCTGAGCGATGCTGTGGCGGCGCTGAGCGATGCTGTGGCGGCGCTGAGCGATGCTGTGGCGGCGCTGAGCGATGCTGTGGTGGTGCTGAGCGATGCTGTGGTGGTGCGGAGTCATCCTGTGGTGGTGCTGGGTCATCCTGTGGTGGTGCCGAGTGATGTTGTGGTGCTGCCGAGTAATGCTGTGGTGGCGCGAAGTGATGTTGTGGTGCTGCTGAGTGATGCTGTGGTGGCGCTGAGTGATGCTGTTGTGGCGCTGAGTGATGCTGTGGTTGCGCTGAGTGATGCTGTGGTTGCGCTGAGTGATGCTGTGGTTGCACTGAGTGATGCTGTGGTTGCACTGAGTGATGCTGTGGTTGCACTGAGTGATGCTGTGGTTGCACTGAGTGATGCTGTGGTTGCACTGAGTGATGCTGTGGTTGCACTGAGTGATGCTGTGGTTGCACTGAGTGATGCTGTGGTTGCACTGAGTGATGCTGTGGTTGCACTGAGTGATGCTGTGGTTGCACTGAGTGATGCTGTGCTTGCACTGAGTGATGCTGTGGTTGCACTGAGTGATGCTGTGGTTACACTGAGTGATGCTGTGGTTACACTGAGTGATGCTGTGGTTACACTGAGTGATGCTGTGATGGCGTTGAGTGATGCTGTGATGGCATTGAGAGATGTTGTGTTGGTGCTGAGTGATGCTGTGCTGGCTCTGATTGATGCTGTGCTGGCTCTGATTGATGCTGTGGTTGCGCTGAGTGATGCTGTGGTGTTGCCGAGTGAGAGATAAGTGAAGATATAATGCCCAATTAGAGAGGGTGGTGTGAGAGAAAGAGAGAGAAAGGGTGTACATAGAATAAAGAGTGGAGCGGGATAGAGAGAGAGAAAGAAGGGGAGAGAGAGTGAATGAAGGAGTTTGAAAGAGAAACAGATAAAGGGGTGAGAGAGAATGAAAGGCTAAAAAAGATAGAGAGGGAGAGTTAATTAAGTAGAGAGAGAATTAGAGAGGGGAGAGAGAGAGAAGGAGAGAGACAATAAGAGTGGGGGGTGTGGAGTTTAAATAGAGTGAAGAAGTGACGCGGAAAAAGTAACCTTAAATATAGCTTTGTGCTTTGCGCAAATAAATATTAAAAAAAAAAAACAGAGCGAGACAAAAATACTGGTAATTAGGCTGTGACTCCCAATATAAAACAAATAGCGATATAAGGTGAAATCAACCCACTGAAGCAATATTTCTAACTAGACAAAAAAAAGCTTGCATTTCAATGCTAATCGCTGTTGTTTTTCATGTGACTGGAGTCCAGGGCCGTCAGTTGGTAATGTGAGCTGCTGCTGCGATTGAAACATCAGAGTCCAGAGAGTTAATGAGCCATGACGAGGAAATGAGGAAGAGATAGGAAACCCAGATGGCAGCTGCGCGTGCACGCCATTGTGAACGCAAGCTGGTCGCCAGCCGAAAGCCAGTGGGTTTGCACTTCCAAAACCCGCTTACTAAAACTCTCGGCCAGACCAGCCCAAGCGCTGGTGCAGGCCGAGACCTAAAAATTGGTAGTTGGGGTTTAAACTAACACCACATAATTTCAGAAGACGTTTAGGACAGAAGTTTCTCCACCAGAGAAACCATTTTCTTGGCGGAGGTAAAATAAACATTTGATCAACTAACATTGCTCCTGCAGATTGTCTACAAAAGAGTATGCAGGGCTGCGAGTAAGCACGGAGGCCTAGGATTTACAAAGATGTCCATGTGTACCCCTGAACAGAACTTTACATGGAAATACAGACGTGCAGTTACTCACTGTTCAGAGTACCCGTTTGGTCCTGAGAAGTGCTGGTACTCTCCTATTAAGTGTATTGCTGCAGTGCTCAAAAGTGCCAGTACTCTCCCTTTCAAATTAAAGTGCAGGTACACAGTACCGGACAGTACCTGCCCATTTAAACCAGTGCCCTTCAGGGTTCTCTATAAATCAGCTAAAAGTTGGAAATAATGCAGTAATGGAATAGATAGATGCAAGTCTACAAATTCAAAATTGCAGACATTCTCAACCAAATGTAAATCGGGGCTTTAATATTTAAGAAACAACAGTCCATGCAGCAGGCACCCAGCCTCTTCAAGTGAAAAGCCATGGCAATTAACACACGAGAACAAATATTTCATGGAAGAAAGAAACATTCCCTGTGAGCAACTATGCACCACAAGGACACCGTACAGGCCTTAGTGACCAATTCCCTTCCAGAATTAAGACACAAGGGGTCGGGGATAGACACCCACATTTTCAATAGGTTAGGCCCACATTTGCCTCCAAAGACTTCCAACAGAAGTTTACTGTACCCTAAAAGGCTCTTGGCAGTTATAGTAAACGGGACCATTAGGCAAGGACAGACATCTCATAAACGTGTTCAACAATCACAGACACGTTTTGCCCTGTTGCAGAGGAACGTTGTTAAGTACCAATGTGCTAATATGCTTCAACGTGAGAGACAGGGCTACAATGACAGTTTGAGGGGAGTGGTTTTAAAGAGAACAAGGAACTTTTTGTTAATTTTGGGTTTTTATGTGAATGGACAGCAAGTGATAAAAAGGCATACACCTTCAAATTAGGGTAACCTCTTGTTCGGGAAATTTTACTTGGATCCCTTAAAGATGACTGCAGAAAAAAAGTATTTGATGGTTAAGTTAAAAAATTACGGAAAACAAAAAACAAGATGGATGATGTCGTCGGTTCAGGGTTCAAAAGCTCTGGCTGGATGAATGGGGTGCGTGAGGATACTACGCGCGCCTCTTCTCAGCAGAGAGCGGAAAACAGTGGATGTCAACAAAGCAAAGAGGGGCGTGGCCGGACTGGAACAGTCCAGCCAATGAGAGTCTTTTGGAGGGATGACAAGCTCTAAGTTTGCTCAGTGGGTTAACAGCCTGGTGCGCAGTCCATGGGTGACAACACAGTGCTTTGTAAAGAAACAGTCTATGCAAGTGTGGGGATGAGGAGTATACCACCACAGTAACTTACACCATCATTTAAGGGCTATAAGAAGCCATAAAGGGGTGGTAATTAATAAACAGCAATGTTCTTTGTATCTGTGGATTTTCGTCAGTGACCGATTCCTCGCAGCACTGCATAGTAATTCCTATGCCCCTTGGATCTAAATCAGGTTTCCGAGGGGCTTGGCCAGTGCAGCGACCATAGTCAGTGCCAAGGTGGCACCAAGATGGCTACTTTAGAACTTGCAGAGGACAGCCTTTTACTCTCCAATTCCTCTATGGGTTTACAATCCCTTTTAAACAAATTTGCTGATTCTAGCAACAAAAAGGGGCTACCAATTAATGCAGACACAAGGAAATTAATGTTGTTTACACAAAGGTGTAATGGTAATTGTAGTTGCAGGTGGGCTAGTATAGTGAAATATGAAATGTATTTGAGTGGTGGACATGCGAGTCTTATTCGGGTTGAAATGGTTAGTGGAGGGATAGAAGAGGGAGGGGTTTGCATTTACATTGTGAGTGGTACCCCTGATGGCACATCAAAGCGCTTTTCGAGGTGTGACAGAACTTCACACTAAATAATTCTAGGTTGGGACAGGTGGTGTTGTTTCTTTATTTAAGGATCAACCTGTCAACACGTACCTCTTGGACGCCATGCCTCCAGATTGAGGAATATTCTGCCACAGAGAGTGGAAGCCACGCCCGCCTTGCTACAGAAAGAGGGCGTCCATTTGTATCACTGGCCCTGGAAGCGTAGAAGACCCGGTGTCGGAGCTATGGGGCCAGTTGAACTTGGCAAGCATGGCTGCACACGAGGAAGAGACGGCGAAGCGTATGCTGGGACTTCCACATGGTACTCTGTGCCTAGATATGGGGATTAAGACTACTGTTTCCTGCGCTAAACTCAGACCATATTGTATCGGTCAAGAGTCAGGGGCGCCAGGGCGCTGGCCCACCACTGGGCTGCTCCCAGAGATGCTTTGGGTTTCCCAGATAGCACAGCCCTGCTGTGGTCCGGGGAAGTCAAGAATGCATTGGGGATCACACGTCTTCCACATCTTTGGGACCAACCTTACACCATCATGCCATAGTGTCTTAGACGCAAAATTACATACAAGCGGTGCACCGCGGGGGAAGTCTTATCCAGTGCACACTATGGTAGCTTGACCACAGCTTTTCTACTTCAAATCCTAGCCTTTTCTAGACTATATAACTCTGCTTTTAGACAAAACTCCATTTTACATTCAGAACTGGCATTTTGCAACTGAACCATTTTACCACTAAATGGGAGCACCTATCCTTCTCGTTTCCTGTGTTGTCCATCTTGTACTGGGGTCATTGAAGATAAGGCGTATTTGTTATTCATTTGTGCGGCATGTACCTCCTCAACACGTAAACGGCCGCCTCCCAAATTACGAGCCAGAGGCATACAAAATGTAAAAGTTACTCTAGACACACTGAAACTTGCCACACATAGTGAGATGGGGGACTGCTGTGGCCGGCTACCTCCTCACTACCTGGCCTATCAGGCGACAGGTGGTCGGCTTGTGACGGTTCCTACTTTTTATATTTTTAACTTTTCCGTTTTTTTCTATTAGTCACTGGTGTTTTATGGGTTGAACCCGAAATAAACTTTTTGAATGTATTCATTTAAGACCAGCAAAAGGTTGGCGGCAATCAGCATGGGAAACTTGTGGTACAAAACGGTAACGCTGTCACCGCACGTTATTGGCCAAGTGTTCTGTGGAGCCCTAGATCCGCCACAGCTAACCTTTACGGCATTTCAAGCCAGGCTCATGTTTTGGTGGCCGAGGGTTGCCCAATCAGAATGCCAAAGAAAACCCAGGCTTCACCCGCCATGGAGGTCAGACATTGAATACTAAACCGTTGAACGACGGGTACAGCCGTTAATGCAGTAAAGGGTGATCACACATTAGTAAAGGTATTTTGTCACATATTAATACCTCACGTAAACCATAAAAAATACCCTAAGAATATCGACAAATACGGAGAACTCCCCTAATTATGCTTTGAGGTCCTGTAAAGTGTGCTAAGGTGACCGAGACGTTCACATGGTTAGTGAGAATTCAAGAAAATGGAAGGAGGAAGAAAATGTGGTGAAGGGGAAGATTGCAAACAATATTAAGGGAATCGTTTACACGCATGTGTCAATATACAGTGGCGGCTGGCATCTACGGGGAGGGGGACCGCAAATATTTTAATAAAATCCGCTCCGGACCGCTTCTCAACCAGACCTTTTCTCAACTGGATGCTGCAGTGCGGGCACCAATCCTGGAGCTGCTCTCATGCTGTGAGAGCAGCGCCCTGATTAGAGGGAGGGGCCTCACTAGCCGCTCCGGAGGACACTGGAGCCCTGCACTTACTCTGACCCAGCTGTCTTAAGACAGCCGGGTTTGAGGTTTCAAAGTGCGCATGTCTGGCTGGCCGTCGCATGACGGCCGGCCAAAGGGACATGCGCACTTTGTAAAGTACAAACACAGCCCACCCTCCTCCGTGCTGCTGTCATTCAGCAGCGGCCCGCCCCCATCCTGACGCTTGGTTCAGGACGGGAAGATGAAAAATAAAATGGTAATGTATTACCATTTTATTTTTCATCTTTGCGGGGGTAACTTAAGTGGGGCGAAGCTCCTTCGCTCCAACGGAGAAGCTGCCCCAGTAGTGCAACCTGTAGTGTCAGGAGTTTAAATCTGTGAGTAGAGGGTGGGCGGGGGGAGGGGTTAGCTCAGCCTTCCCATGTTCACAGTTTAAACTGGGATATTACCAGCAATTCTTGGTCACAGCGCTACAAAGCTGCAACCCCGTGGCAGCATGCGCTAGAACAACTCTATACCATCTTTAGGGAGGTGATTGCTTCTTTGTTCTCAGCAAAATGCTAGAGCACCATATTTTACAATTCTATTTATTCTGCATTTTTGTGGCGTGCTTGCGACTGCAGTGAGCCATTCCACAGCAGACGGACTGAAAGTCCCGTGGATTACTCCGAGTTAATGATAACTCACTTTCGGGCCTGCTCCAAAGCCCGCCTTGAATAGCTCGCAGGAAGTGGCGGGCCTCCCCCAGGCAGGGGACCGTCACGTGCGCATTCCACCCCCACAGCACCCGTGTCCCCCAGCAGGACAGGAATGCTTTTCTACCACCGGAAAGTTCTTTGGAATTCCCTCTCGTCTGCATCTTGTTCAGGTTAAAGGGCCCCGGGCTCTGCACTTCCGGTGCGCGCCCTCACCTGCGGGGGTGGGCACGTGCTTGTGCGGGGCATTGAGAGCACCGAAATACCTTCCCTCCTTGCTGTTCCGGTGCCCCCCCCCCTCCCCCCCACCTTTCTTCACTTCTTAAGATGTTTTATAGCTCTTTACCGGATTGTCGTAAACATTCCTGCCCCTCCCAAGAGCTCAGAAACAGGTTTGTGTTCCTTGCTCATCACAGGTGTGGACAACCAGAGCTTAAGGTTTTTACGTTTTTTTGTTTTACTTCTGCAGCTGGAATGTGACAAACTCTTAAATGAAATCGCCGTCTCGAGCCGTTGGGCAACAAAGGCGGCTTAATAGGTTGGTTTGAACCCACAAGGGCCTAGAGGGAAAAAACCGCGATGAAGGCGCGGATTGCGACACATGCATAGCACGTCTGACTTCTTTCCACAGCTTCTAAATGTCCCCTATGCCCCCTGGACAGGTCTTTGTTGCGTTCTTTGGGCACCTTCCTGAGGTCCTACCTCAACATTCTCAGGAACATGGGGGGGTTAAAAGAGCACTGAGGGGTCACTGGCCTCTCACGGCTCATAACCAGGGCCATTGGAATGATGCGATTGTGCAGCCGCTGCGATTTTCGCATAATTATACATTTACCGCATTTGCCACATAATCCATCATCTGCCGCATAATCTGCAGATTCTAACAAAAAAATATTTTGTTTCTAGCTCAAACTGTTAAAAAGTTACTAAAAATGCAGCGACACGTTTTGCAGCGCAGTGGAAGGCCCTTTGCAAGGCTGGACTGATCACTTTTCTGTTGCTTATTGCTATTTTTGGGTGTTAACCTGGTACTAATGAGGTGCAGCCAATGCCTAGACAGCCTTACCAAGTTTACAAATGACAAAATAATGAAGTAATACAATTACAAAATTTGCCACATTATGCGCATAATCTGCCATTTCTTGCTGCATAATTTACTCAACCCTGCCGCATAATTTAGCCCTTTCGTGCTACATAATTCCAGCGGCCTTGCTCATACCTCATCCTGACCTTAAGGCAGAGGAATATAGACAGTTAAAATTAGGTAAAGTTCGATACATTTTCTTTACTGCTAGCAGTTTTTGCAAGACCTTTCAATGAGTATGGTTCAGTGGCGTTAACATTAGCCCCCAGAGAAACCTGCGGAGCTCCATGGAGCTCCCTCCGGCACGGGTGGCAGGCCCCTGGCTCGGTCTGGAGGTGGGGGCTCCATGTACTTTGCAGGGGGGGCCCCTAAGTTTTGTTTTGCCGCTGGTATGATTGAGGAGCAGATACTTCCGCCCTCCTGAATAGAAACAAGTGTCTTTGCCGCCGACGCCGGAGCTTGGCTGCAACACAAGGTTCAATATGAAGTAAGTGTTGACTTATCTCGGTGGATAACTCTGTCCAAATTAGAGGGCGCGGGGGCACAATATTTTGGAATTTAACCAGACCGTTTGAACTAAACGATCAACCACTAGAATTCATGTAAACTCAGGGTCGGCTTCATGTTGGCCCAAGGTTTTTATTTAGCAACAGAGCAGAATGTCTCCAGCTGAACGGTGAAAAAAAGGAGATCTTACTGTTCGGAAAAGTTCAGTACCTCTGGATTCCCGACTGGTGGCCTGCGGAGCTGGGGGCACCTCCTTCGCCCATGCCACGCCGTAGAAATCTGGCCGTTAAACTGGACCAGGAACTTTTCATGGAAAACCACATTGTTGCTACCTGCAGCACCTGTTTCGCGACTATGAGACTTCTGAGGAAGGTCTTTCCCTGGCTACCATCCTCGGCCAGGAAAACACTGGTTCAGACCTTGGTTCTACATCGCCTGGACTACAGTAATGCGTTGTTCATGGCAGTCAACGACACTGTACTGTCTATGCTCCAGGTGGTGCAAATTACGCCTGCCCGCCTGGTCTGTAATCTCCCGTCAGGTTCCCCTCGGCTCCTATTCTGAAGGATCGTCATTGGCTCCCTGCCCGAAAGTGCATCCTGTTTAAGATGCGTTGTCTCACCCATAAGTCATTGACAGGGCCGGACTGGGAACCAAAACCGGCCCCCACACTGGCGGCCCACCGGGGAAATGCCCGGTGCCCGCTACGGCCAGTCCGGCCCTGGTCATTGATGGGCAATGCCCCTCTCCACCTAGAGGATAAATTGCGTCACTATCTGCCTTCCCGCACCTTGAGATCTAGCGATAAGGCGCTTCTGACCGTCCCCAGTGTTCGCACTGTGAGATACGGTGGTAGAGTCTTTTTCTTTACGGCCTCCACTGCCTGGAATCAGCAGCCTCTCCATCTTCGCTGCTGTGCTGATTTCACTAGATTCAGGAAAATGCTGAAAACGTGGCTGTTCTAGTCGTTGGTTATTTGCCTGTGCTGGCCGAGCGCCGAGATATACCTCAGGGCATGATTTGTTGCACTTCATCAAGTGAGGTTAACATAACAAAATATGTTGGTCCACAGTTTTTATTTAGCAACACAGCAGACTCAGGGTAGGCTTCATGTTGGCCTTGAGTTTTAATTCTGCCACAGATTAGACTCAGGGTAGGCTTCATGTTGGCCTTGAGTTTTAATTCTGCCACAGATTAGACTCAGGGAAGGCTTCATGTTGGCCTTGAGTTTTAATTCTGCCACAGATTAGACTCAGGGAAGGCTTCATGTTGGCCTTGAGTTTTAATTCTGCCACAGATTAGACTCAGGGTAGGCTTCATGTTGGCCTTGAGTTTTAATTCTGCCACAGATTAGACTCAGGGTAGACTTCATGTTGGCCTTGAGTTTTAATTCTGCCACAGATTAGACTCAGGGAAGGCTTCATGTTGGCCTTGAGTTTTAATTCTGCCACAGATTAGACTCAGGGAAGGCTTCATGTTGGCCTTGAGTTTTAATTCTGCCACAGATTAGACTCAGGGTAGGCTTCATGTTGGCCTTGAGTTTTAATTCTGCCACAGATTAGACTCAGGGTAGGCTTCATGTTGGCCTTGAGTTTTAATTCTGCCACAGATTAGACTCAGGGTAGGCTTCATGTTGGCCTTGAGTTTTAATTCTGCCACAGATTAGACTCAGGGTAGGCTTTATGTTGGCCCAGGATTCAGCTGCGCCTCCTCCGCTAAGGCAGAGGAGCGTCACCACACTGCTCTCTGAGCAGTGCAAAAGGAAAAATAAAATGCTAACAGTGTTATCATTGTATTTTTAGTACCAGAGCCAGGTTAGGGCGGGGCTGGGCTTGGCTGTCGTCAGAGGGAGGGGGAGTGGTTGGTGCACCATAATTGCGCATAACGGTTTGGCCGGCGGTCTTGTGCCGGCCAAACAGACAAGCGCACTTAGCATTTCTCCACCTGGCTGTGTTGCACAGCTGGCTGGAGAATAGTCCCATGCTCCCAGGAACTGTCTGAGCGGCAAACCAGGCCGCTCAGACCAATCACGATACTGGGGTCATGCTGTGACAGCAGCATCGTGATTGGCTTAGGGGAGTCTGGGAGACTGGGTGCTGCCGGGAGAAAGGACCAGAGGGGAGGACGGAGGAGAGTCAGTGGCCAGCAGGCAAGTCATCTTTTTTTCCCTAATTTAATATTTATTTTAAGTTGGAACCATGGAAAGCAGCAGCAGCAGATACAACCTGTCAGAGGAATGCCTTCCTCTCGGTCCTTTCCCTCATTTCAAAACCTGGGACCGGCTACTGCCTCGTTAACCAAGGCCAGGGAGGGGGTCAGCCCAGCTCACACCTCCGCTTAACTGTCTTCCCACACCCTTTTGAATTTTCAACAGCCAATGATGCCCCTGGATTTCCGATCTGGCGGCCTTCCTGTTTATCTATGTGCACCCTTCCTCTGGTGTCAATGCGCTTTATTTATCCTTGTCCTGGGGCCTCCAGTTTGCTCACACTTGCATTGCAGTCTCCACCCCTTACCATTGCTTACCTGTACCCAGCCCAACCCCAGGCCCACCTGTACTGTAGCCCCACCTTGTTCCTCTCTTGCTCAGCCTCAAACTATCAGTGATGGTTTTGTTTGGGTCAGCTGGTTGTCCTCTTGTTCAGTGGCAGCCGGCGGCACGGATCGGGGGTGGCGGGTAGGGGGGAATGTATTTAAAAAAAAAACATACCTTATTGCTGCGTCTCTCCTCCGCATCGGACTCGGGCTGAAACAGGAAGCACGTTGCAATGCAGTGTTGTATTTAGTCTGAGCGCCGTGGGTCGGCGCTCAGACGAGCACTGGGGCCTGGGCATGTTCTCCACCCAGGCTGTAATGCAGCCTGCATGGAGAGTGCGCAAGAGGGCCGGCCAAAGTGTCATGAGCACTTGGAGTGGGCAAACCACTCCTCCCCTGCTCTGAGAGTCGAGCAGCCCCGCCCACCCATGCCGCAGAGCAGCACGGACAAATAAAAGGAGAACAACATTGAGTTATCATTTTTTTTCCTTTAGTTACGCTGCTTGAAAGCAGTGGGGCGACGCGCCTCCACCTTAGCGGAGGAGCCGCCACTGCCTTTGTTATAGTCCAGATAGTAAATTACTTGTGGTTAGACCATTTACTCCATGTACTTTGTGCTTTTAACACATGGCGCCATAACACCCATGAGGCATGGTTCATGCATTCGAACACACAATATAGGTTTCTTCTCTTCAGAGTCCCCGCTGCAGTCACGAGGCACGACCTGCTTCACACCTTTCAAAACAACTCCACGGTGCACCAGTTGTAGAGAGTCCATTCCGCGTCAAGCGCAGATAAGCCCATATGTAACCGCAACCTCTGGCCTCTCACATAATAGCAGAAATCACAAGGCAAGCAATGAAAAGCCTTTGAAGTGATTACGTCCTGTAACTGAAGGTAAATATCTGTCACACTGAGCGGGGAGTTAAGGCCGTTGTGAGGTGGTATCTAGAGCGATAAACATGGCGGCCTGATAGCCAACGCGCGGAGCCTGCCGCCATATGGCTTCGTCCTGAGACAGCATGGCTGTACAATGGGTCACACCGGGGGCCATCTTTAAACAATATGAACCATTGCTAAGGACTGAACCAAACTGACCCAATGTTACAAAGACACAACTAAAAAGATACACAAAGGCTGAAGTAACGCAACAATGGGGTGTTGTGCAACCATATCTTGCAGTCGACGCAGGTTTATACTGATGGGTGAACACTATTCGCACGTTTGATAAAACACCAAAGATGGGCTTATCTTATCTACTTCCAGTATGGACTATTCCTCTATTAGCATATAGGCAGGAACTTTACATTTTTTCGAAGTTTTGCCAAAAGTTTGACAAGCAATCCATTAATCAGGCATATCTCTCTCCCTATTCTGTCTTAGCAAACACAAAAGACACTGCTTCTAGTAAAGAAATGGCCAATGACGTCAAAAGCCGCACACATTTGCCTAGCCTTCCTGTCAACGTCCTTAAAAGATCAGTGACGTCATAAGCCTTCGCCCAATCGTCATGCAACTGGGCCCCAAATTCTCTCCAAGGGCAGAAAATGCTGCCATGTTGGTTCAGAGGATCAACCAGGTACAACAGTTTAACCTTTCGACCATCCGCGAAGGACAAGGTACAGGAATGCAGCGGTAAACCTGGGGTTGCCACCTGACCATTTTTTACCTTCATGACCAGTAGTGTATTAATGTCACAGCTGGTACAAAAACTAGAAAAATCAGATAAAGCTGGTATTTTTTCTTTTTAAAGGTACATACTTAAAACAGTTATTATATGTAAATTTAAAAAAACACTTTAAAATGTGTGCTAGCGCTGCCTTAATGACCACCGGGCTGATAATTAAAAACAGAAAGTCCATGTTAAAATCGAAAACAGATGATTTTGCTTTAAAGTTCTACATAAGTGTAATTTCTGGATCTTTGTATAAAGTTAAAACGTGAATTAAGGGGCGTTATCTTTGTCTGCGAAAAGGTACAACCCTGGGTAAGCAGGACCTGAAGAGGACCCTTTTTGGAAGCCAGGACCGGAAGTGCCCGAGGGCCTTATCTGTTGCCACATTCTGCTTTTTTTGGGACCTGCAGAAGCTGCCCCATATCAATCATGGCTTCACACCCTCTCTCAAGGACTGCAGGTTTTTCCTTTTCCAAGAAGGGCGGTCGCACACGAGGGCCCGTGGAGTGCGCGCCTCCATCCCTCGGCGGATTCCCGGAAGACGCGCGCAGCGCCCCCACGGTTCCTCGAAGCCCGCGCCGCCCAATCTGCAGGAGAAAACGACCCACGGATGGCAGGGTCTGAAAACGAGCGCTCGGAGGGAGGGGGAGGATCCCTGAAATGCAGAGGTTCAAACTCTCGAAGTGTATTTGATTAAACATTTCTGCGCATGTTAAGATTTATATGAACATGTATCAGGACGGCAGGAATAATTGATGGAGGGGTGCCGAGAGCCACATGAGATATTCTGTCCTGTAAATCTACGTATTTTGGAGAATAAATGTGCGTGGATCTGGAGTTATGGCCCAGTTACGCTTGTGATCGACATGGGCAGTGCCAACTGTAGCCCATCAGGCCGTTCATCGTAGTCAGTGGGGTCCCATGACGCCAGGATCGGTTCCTGCCGGGCGTGGACCCCTGCCCATCCGAATGCAGATGCCTCTCGCCCAGTGTTAGGAGCAGGGTGATCTTACGCTCAGTAGAAGACGCTTGCGCTACAAAAGTCATCGGGGCTCTCAAAGCGAGAACCAGTCTCCTCAAAACTGAAAACCAGTCAAGGGGGCAGAATTTTGCGAGACTCACAGTCCATTAAGGTAAAGTCGGTTGATGGGGAGACGCAACACCTAGACACCACTATCCGAAACCTGAGTGCCGACACTCCTACACGACATACTTCAGGGGGGCACACAATTCTTATTGGTCAACTCACCAATTCTAGCACGCGTGTGGCCGACAGGCTGTGGGATGGAGCTAAGAAGACGTAAAGCCGACCATTGGAGCCGCTCATGATCTCCAACTGCACCAGTGCTGTTTGACTACAGCTTAGTGGTACTGCGCGCCTTCTAGGCCCCCCACCCGGACCCTATAGGTACTATGGAGGGATGAATGCAGACTGGGCCTACAGGAATCAATTCTCGTATAGGATTATAGGCCACATCAACCAAACTTCCAGATTTTAACGTTTGCCGGCTCAACGTCAATAATTTAGGGAGGAAACAAGCAGCAGCACTTGGTAGACCTTGGGACAACTGGCACGGCAGAAGGCTGCCTGTTTATTGCTTAGACTGGCATTGTAGGGACCACCAAACTATGCCACCATATACCACCAAATTAGAAGCATCCAGAAATTCTCAGCACTGAATATTTCTTTAAAAAAACATAAGAGCGGAGCAAAGCAGCAACGCTTGCATCAATTTGGAAAGTAGCAAATAGGCTTAATTCAGAGCCATGGAGTGAAGCGGTGACCTACCGCATGCTACCCTATAATTCTCACTCCTCGCAACACTTGCTGGCAAATGCCTACGCCAAGTCACGGGACATATTCAGAGCTTGCACAAACTCTACCGCTCACCTTGCCACAAGCACAAACTCGAACAAGCCCAGTGTGTAAGCGAGCTTCAGCTTGTACATGCTTGAAAAGCTGACTGTGCATGTGAGCTCCAGCTTGTACAAACTCCAATAGCCCATTGTGCAAGCGAGCTCTAGCGTGCAAAAGCTGAAACAGGCCCACTGTGCAAGCAAGCTCCAGCTTGTACAAGCTCTAAATGTTGACTGTGCATGTGAGCTCCAGTTTGCCCAAACTTAAACAACCAACTGTACAAGCATGCTCTAGCTTGCCCAAGCTCAAACAACCTACTGTGCAAGCAAGCTCTAGCTTGCACAAACTCAAACAGGCCCACTGTGCACACAAGCTTGCACAAACTCCAAACAGGCACACCCTGCACACAAGCTCTAGCTTGCACAAACTCACGTTGCATGCAAGCTCTATCATGCATAAACTTGAACAAGCTCTTGGTGCAGGCAAACTCTAGCTTGCAGAACCTTGAACAAGTCTGCTGGGCAAGCAAGCTCCATCTTGCACAGACTCAAACAAGCCATTGTACTAGCAAGTTCTAGCTCGCTTTAACTCAAACAAGCCTGCTTGCACCCAAGTGAACAATGTAAATGGTCATGCGAGCTCAGTCTCGCTCTATATTGAACAAGTTAGATTGTGTAGGTAAGTAAGCTCCTGCTTCCATCAAATCGGAGAAGCAAGCAGTGCGTGAAAACTGTAGCTCAAATCAGATTGGACAAGATTTCCTGTGACACCAGTCCAGATTTCAGTATACCAGACAAGACAACCCTTCTCACAAGCTCAAGTTTATATCTAATTCGGTCAAGGACAAGACAGTGCTACAGAGCCAGAGCAGCCATACACCATGCATATACCAATAGAATAAAGACGAGCACTGGCAAAGCCAGAAGGTCTGGGGTTGGCTGCCAGCCTTTTGGGGTGGTCAATGCTTGTTTTCTCATGGCTTTTATCAAAAGTGATTATTGGGGAGCGGCTAGACTCTTGCTAATATAAAAGACTACACAGGCTAGAAGCAAAATATTTTTTGTCTCAAAAAGCACACATAGCCACGGTAGTCCTTACCACTTAAGGGCACTACTTTGCGTGTGGATGTGCTCCTTGTGAAAGGCGGAATTCCGCCACTCACAGAGAAGTTAACCAATGGCTGAAGTAGGCTGACCCATTACCTCATGGTGCATGCTGTAGTGGAAACGCGATTGACACAATAATAGGCCAATGGATGAAGAGTAGGAGTGGGCGAAGAATTCCGCTACGCCAGTAGAGTTCACAGAGTTTTGCCCACTCCACACTCCATGCGTAGTTCCGAAAAACTCCACGAAGTGACGCGGAGCAGAGTTTTTTCTCTTGAGCCGCTTGCCATCGGTAAGTTGGCGAGCGCTCGCGAGAAATAATAACGCTCTAGACCTCCTCCTGGCGAGAATTCTCATCGCGGACGGTCGTGGCAGGTCACGACCGCTCGCAATGAGAAATCTGCCATTCACGCTGTGGAAGCTGCCTCTCGAGTAGAATGTCTTCTAGAGCCGCAGAAAGCAGCAGCGCCCTCTGGCGTGACGCATAGTGCCATTTGCGCTGATTTTAAAGCACGGGACAAACTCCAGGCACTAAAAATCAGTGCGAGCAGCCAGACTTAACAGACTCCGCCGCTGGCTGAACTCCGCGGACCGTGGCAGAGTTCTTCTGGCACATCGCGGAGTTCCGCAGAGTAGAACTTTGCGAACTCCAACCAGGCTTAATGAAGAGGGCTGGCTGAAAGCCCTAGAAGTAAGCATAATATACATATACGTTTACTAAAATCAATAGGACGTGGTTAAAGATAGTCCTAAACAAAAGTTTCGAAGGTTGAAGAATGACAAGGGCTTTTGAAGAATAGAAGCGCTTCTGCTGCGTGACAGGGGCGTGCTTTTATTTACAATAATCATGACCTCAAATTTTTTTAGTAAGGATTGAACACAAACGTTTTTTAAACATTCACATTTGGTGCAATAAAAGAAATGACAATCCACATTCAACTCAATGGATATAAAGTGAAAAATATTTGAAAAACATGTGTGAAATATGAAAAAATAAATCAAAAATATATTGTGATAACGCAAAATTTATACATGAACTAGGCTAAAATTGCATCTTCACCAATCCAAGATTTTACAAGACCAGAGCATTGCATTCACAGTAAGTGCTCTTAGTACTGGAACGTAATAAGGGTCCAGAGGTATCGAATATGGGCTTCCAATAGTTTCTTTAGACAAATGAATTTATACGTCCATATTGATACTGGTTGAACTAGGATCCCCTATTGATCCCGGTCTACACGTTTCGAACCCACACTTTCTTTGGGGGTTCTCTTCAGGACAAGGGTTTGGTGAATTCTTAGGGGACACGACGAAAGGTTTTGATTCCGAATAATCAGGTACTCGTGCACCGAATCAAAGGAGCAGGACAGGCTTTTCTAGATTGCTCATGTTGTTCTGTGAGTCTCTGTGATTTTTATATGTTTAGAAGGGGATTCTGGAGCCCAGTGTGATTCCTTTACAAAAGCTTGTTAGGGCTCCGTCTAGATCGCATCGTCCTCCTGCCACATTTGAGGTCATGATTATGCAGTAAAATGTACCTCATGCATAAGTAAAGATGTGTTTAAATCTCACAACCACCTGATTGTGTTTTGTGTATACAATTGTCTAAGCCCAAGGTGGTTGTAGGTAAGGGCCAAACCCCCCAATTCACACTTCATTTACAATAAGACATCATTCTAAGGCACATAGACCCCCCTTGCGATTGCCTCGCCCCACCGAGGTTGTGCCCTGGAGAGGACTGGACCCACCACGGTTGCGGCCTCGGCTTCTGCTTGCCTCCCTAGCTCGGCAACAGGTAAGGCGCAGGAGTGTCGGGCATCGAAAAGGAGGCTTTCAAGCCCAGGTTATATGTCAAACGCAGCATTTCCAAAAACACACTTCAACGAAAGACTGCTGCGTTTTTTAATATACTATTATTAAAATAATTATTATTGGCTCCGTTACGGAGTTCTCAACACAAATTAAATTGTTGCTGCAAAAGATTAGGAATTTAGGTGCTGACTCACCTGGGCATCCTCCAAAATAAATAAAATGTATTTACTTATTTTACTGTCTTTATTACATGTACGTACACCCAAATGAAGCTACAGAGCACCTTAAACGTGTGAATTAACCCTGCTAGGCTTGCACAGTCAGCTGCAGCGGGTGCTGAACCCACAGAGATATCCTGGGGGTAGCGCATAATGGACCAATCATGGTCCAGCTACAGCTGACCCGGTGACCTGGACCACAGGAAATGGGTATCCAGGGGTGCAGCAGGTGAAGTGACACCGGGACCCTGAGGGTCTCACTTAACCCTGACAGTGCTGTATTTTACTACCAGTGGGTATCCAGGGGACGGTGCAGCAGATGAAGTGACACCGGGACCCCGAGGGTCTCTCTCTTAACCCTGACAGTAACCAGGGGTGCAGCAGGTTAAGTGACACCGGGACCCCGAGGGTCTCCCTTAACCCTGACAGTATCCAGGGGTGCAGCAGGTTAAGTGACACCGGGACCCCGAGGGTCTCTCTTAACCCCGACAGTATCCAGGGGTGCAGCAGGTGAAGTGACACCGGGGCCCAGAGGGTCTCCCTTACCCCAGACAATGCTATATTTTACTACCAGCTGCTTTCACATATCCAGGGGACGGTGCAGCAGATGAAGTGACACCGGGACCCCGAGGGTCTCTCTCTTAACCCTGACAGTAACCAGGGGTGCAGCAGGTTAAGTGACACCGGGACCCCGAGGGTCTCTCTTAACCCCGACAGTATCCAGGGGTGCAGCAGGTGAAGTGACACCGGGGCCCAGAGGGTCTCCTTACCCCAGACAATGCTATATTTTACTACCAGCTGCTTTCACATATCCAGGGGACGGTGCAGCAGATGAAGTGACACCTGGACCCCGAGGGTCTACCTTAACCCCGACAGTATCCAGGGGTGCAGCAGGTTAAGTGACACCGGGGCCCAGAGGGTCTCCCTTACTCCAGGCAGTGCTGTATTTTACTACCAGCGGCTGTGGGGTATCCAGGGGACGGTGCAGCAGATGAAGTGACACCGGGACCCCGAGGGTCTCCCTTAACCCTGACAGTATCCAGGGGTGCAGCAGGTTAAGTGACACCGGGACCCCGAGGGTCTCCCTTAACCCTGACAGTAACCAGGGGTGCAGCAGGTTAAGTGACACCGGGACCCCGAGGGTCTCCCTTAACCCTGACAGTATCCAGGGGTGCAGCAGGTTAAGTGACACCGGGACCCCGAGGGTCTCACTTAACCCCGACAGTATCCAGGGGTGCAGCAGGTGAAGTGACACCGGGGCCCAGAGGGTCTCCCTTACCCCAGACAATGCTATATTTTACTACCAGCTGCTTTCACATATCCAGGGGACGGTGCAGCAGATGAAGTGACACCGGGACCCCGAGGGTCTCTCTCTTAACCCTGACAGTAACCAGGGGTGCAGCAGGTTAAGTGACACCGGGACCCCGAGGGTCTCTCTTAACCCCGACAGTATCCAGGGGTGCAGCAGGTGAAGTGACACCGGGGCCCAGAGGGTCTCCCTTACCCCAGACAATGCTATATTTTACTACCAGCTGCTTTCACATATCCAGGGGACGGTGCAGCAGATGAAGTGACACCTGGACCCCGAGGGTCTACCTTAACCCCGACAGTATCCAGGGGTGCAGCAGGTTAAGTGACACCGGGGCCCAGAGGGTCTCCCTTACTCCAGGCAGTGCTGTATTTTACTACCAGCGGCTGTGGGGTATCCAGGGGACGGTGCAGCAGATGAAGTGACACCGGGACCCCGAGGGTCTCCCTTAACCCTGACAGTATCCAGGGGTGCAGCAGGTGAAGTGACACCGGGGCCCAGAGGGTCTCCCTTACCCCAGACAATGCTATATTTTACTACCAGCTGCTTTCACATATCCAGGGGACGGTGCAGCAGATGAAGTGACACCTGGACCCCGAGGGTCTACCTTAACCCCGACAGTATCCAGGGGTGCAGCAGGTTAAGTGACACCGGGGCCCAGAGGGTCTCCCTTACTCCAGGCAGTGCTGTATTTTACTACCAGCGGCTGTGGGGTATCCAGGGGACGGTGCAGCAGATGAAGTGACACCGGGACCCCGAGGGTCTCCCTTAACCCTGACAGTATCCAGGGTTGCAGCAGGTGAAGTGACACCGGGGCCCAGAGGGTCTCCCTTACCCCAGACAGTCCTGTATTTTACTACCAGCGGCTGTGGGTATCCAGGGGACGGTGCAGCAGGTGAAGTGACACCGGGACCCCGAGGGTCTCCCTTAACCCCGACAGTATCCAGGGGTGCAGCAGGTTAAGTGACACCGGGACCCCGAGGGTCTCCCTTAACCCTGACAGTATCCAGGGGTGCAACAGGTGAAGTGACACCGGGACCCCGAGGGTCTCCCTTAACCCTGACAGTATCCAGGGGTGCAGCAGGTGAAGTGACACCGGGGCCCAGAGGGTCTCCCTTACCCCAGACAGTGCTGTATTTTACTACCAGCGGCTGTGGGTATCCAGGGGACGGTGCAGCAGGTGAAGTGACACCGGGACCCCGAGGGTCTCCCTTAACCCTGACAGTATCCAGGGGTGCAGCAGGTGAAGTGACACCGGGGCCCAGAGGGTCTCTCTTACCCCAGACAGTCCTGTATTTTGCCGCCCCAGCATCAGTGCAGGGCCCCCTCTCCTTGCTCGCTCCAGGGCCCACGCCTTGCACCCCAAGGTGTGAGGCAGGGTCCCTCCATACTAAGTGCGTACAGAGGGCGCCGCCGCGCTCCCTCCGGGCCGTGATGGGCGCGGCGGGAACTGGAAGTGAGGCCGACGCCGGAGGTTCAGGACATTTTTAAAATATCCCTCCCTCGAGATGGGGCAGATCTGTGCTTGCCTGCGCTCTTGCGAGACCCCGCTTCCTAACAGGCGAACAGCTTCCCATGTAAAAGAAAAGCAAAACACAAAAACAAAACACAAAAAATACCAGAGGAGTAAATGACAGGAAACGGTTGCTAGGTTATTTCGCTACCTAACCAAACATCACAGAAAAACATTTCCCACGCAATTTGTAGGGAAGGGGGAAAAAATATATCAAACTCACCTTGACATGTTTACGCGAAGGCAACAAACACGAGTTATTTAGAGCGACGCGGGAACATCTTCGGAATACTCGCTTACCTCTTGATGACGTTAAGGATACTAGCATTTTTTTGTTAAAATGCTTTTTTATTCATTTTGTCATAGACATCGTCCTACATTCAACATCAACCTTTTCAGTACATTGTGTACGTTTGTTCGTATTAGTTTCACATTCTCATCACGTTTGTTGTATAGCGCACAATAACCAACTGGTAGGTTATCGAAGCACTTGTGTAAACGGGAGGCACTGCCAGGTAGCGAGTACCTGCATTTCTTTAACTTGCAAGTAAAAGTACCAGCACTCCTCAGCACGGGTGTAATTCTTTTAATGAGAGAGTACCCGCACTTCTGAGTCAAACTAGTACTCGACAGCCAATACCTGCACTTCTGAGTATCAAACGGGTACTCAGATAGAGAGTACCCGCACTTCTGAGTGTCAAACTGGTACTCGGATAGTACCTGTACTTCTGAGTATCGAACTGGTCCTCAGATAGCGAGTACCCGCACTTCTGAGTCAAACTAGTACTCGACAGCCAATACCTGCACTTCTGAGTATCGAACTGGTCCTCAGATAGCGAGTACCCGCACTTCTGAGTATCAAACTGGTACTCGGATAGTACCTGTACTTCTGAGTATCAAACTGGTTCTCTGCCAGTGTTTACCTGCACTTCTGAGTATCAATCTGGCACTCGGATAGTTAGTACCTGTACTGGTCATACTCTGATAGTGTGTACCTGCACTTCTTAGTATCAAACTGGTACTCGGATAGTGCCTGTACTTTTGAGTATCAAACTGATACTCTCTCAGTGTTTACCTGCACTTCTGAGTATCAAACTGGTACTCTGGCAGTGTATACGTCCACTTCTGAGTGTAAAACTGGTACTCGGATAGTGAGTACTTGCACTTATGAGTATCAAACTGGTACTCCGGCAGTGTATACCTGTACTTCTGAGTATCAAACTGGTACTCGGATAGTGAGTACCTGCACTTGTCATACTCGGATAGTGAGTACCTGCACTTTTTAGTATCAAACTGGTACTCGGATAGTGCCTGTACTTTTGAGTATCAAACTGATACTCTCTCAGTGTTTACCTGCACTTCTGAGTATCAAACTGGTACTCTGGCAGTGTATACGTCCACTTCTGAGTGTAAAACTGGTACTCGGATAGTGAGTACTTGCACTTATGAGTATCAAACTGGTACTCCGGCAGTGTATACCTGTACTTCTGAGTATCAAACTGGTACTCGGATAGTGAGTACCTGCACTTGTCATACTCGGATAGTGAGTACCTGCACTTTTTAGTATCAAACTGGTACTCAGAAAGCGAGTACTTGCCCTTATGAGTATCAAACTGGTGCTATGGCAGTCTATACCGCCACTTCGGAGTATCAAACTGGCACTCTGATAGTGAGTACCTGCACTGTCATACTCCGATATTGAGTACCTGCACTTCTTAGTATCAAACTGGTACTCAGATAGTGAGTACTTGCACTTCCGAGTATCAAACTGGTACTTGGATAGTGAGTGCCTGCACTTTTCATGCACTGTTTCCAAGGCTCCCATCGCAGGTCGGAGTGTGCTTTGCCGATGTGTCATCAGTGACACAACAGTGCATATGAGTCCACTTCAACAAGTTGTGGTGAGTTTTCTTGATGTTTGGCGAATGAGACCAGTAGACTGTACCAAATCGCTTGTGCATCTTCTAAGATTGTGCCCAAGGTCAAGGCCTAGCCGGACGGTGTGTGTGCGCCCAGTGAACATGGAGGGTGCGGTCAGTGGCTAAAATGGCCGTCGAGGACACACTTGGGCTGTGCTGTGTGTAAGGAGTTCTGTCTTCATTGTTCTGTTGCACAATAGTGCAAGGCATGTCCTGGACATCACTGCTGTAGTGAGCACAATCATACCCAACAAAGTGGCACGTGTGTCTGTGCAATGTTGTATCTAAAGTGGGCTGCTGGGGTGGTGTGTGTAGCTTATGATCAGACCAGGAGGACAGCCGGCATGGGTGCATCAGCGCTGTGCCAGCCTCGCAGCACGTTGGGCACCCGCCCTCCTCTGCTGCACTTTAGACTGGTTACTAACACCCAGCCCCATAGAGGAAGTCCATCTAAAGAACACTGTGATAACTTCCTACGTGTGTTAATCTCACAAACACCGTGGTAAACACAGTGCGTCACAGATGTAGAGAACACAGTGGCAGACGCGAGGTAGCAGCTGGTGAGGCAGAGAGTGCCAGCTTCCCAACAGCAGGCGTTTCTCATGGCTGGGGCACAGGGGAAAATACTGGTAGTCTGAAGACTGGGGGCGGCTTTTAGAAAAACACCGGTAGGCTGAGGACTAAGGGGCGGCTTTTAGAAAAACACCGGTAGGCTGAGGACTAAGGGGCGGCTTTTAGAAAAACACCGGTAGGCTGAAGACTAAGGGGCGGCTTTTAGAAAAACACCGGTAGGCTGAAGACTAAGGGGCGGCTATTAGAAAAACACCGGTAGGCTGAAGACTAAGGGGCGGCTTTTAGAAAAACACTGGTAGGCTGAAGACTAGGGGGCAGCTTTTAGAAAAACACAGGTAGGCTGAAGACTAAGGGGCGGCTTTTAGAAAAACACAGGTCGGCTGAAGACTAGGGGGCAGCTTTTAGAAAAACACAGGTAGGCTGAAGACTAAGGGGCGGCTTTTAGAAAAACACAGGTAGGCTGAAGAAGGGGCGGCTTTTAGAAAAACACCGGTAGGCTGAAGACTAAGGAGCGGCTTTTAGAAAAACACTGGTAGGCTGAAGACTAGGGGGCGGCTTTTAGAAAAACCCCGGTAGGCTGAAGACTAAGGGGTGGCTTTTAGAAAAACACCGGTAGGCTGAAGACTAGAGGGGCAGCTTTTAGAAAAACACCGGTAGGCTGAAGACTTAGAGGCGGCTTTTAGAAAAACACTGGCAGGCTGAAGACTAAGGGGCGGCTTTTAGAAAAACACAGGTAGGCTGAAGAATAAGGGGCAGCTTTTAGAAAAACACCGGTAGGGTGAAGACCAAGGAGCAGCTTTTAGAAAAACACTGGTAGGCTGAAGACTAGGGGGCGGCTTTTAGAAAAACACCGGTAGGCTGAAGACTAAGGGGAGGCTTTTAGAAACACACCGGGAGGCTGAAGACCAGGGGGCGGCTTTTAGAAAAAACACCGGTAGGCTGAAGACTAGGGGGCGGCTTTTAGAAAAAACACCGGTAGGCTGAAGACTGAGGGGCGGCTTTTAGAAAAACACCGGTAGGCTGAAGACTAAGGGGCGGCTTTTAGAAAAACACTGGTAGGCTGAAGACTAAGGGGCGGCTTTTAGAAAAACACCGGTAGGCTGAAGACTAAGGGGCGACTTTTAGAAAAACACTGGTAGGCTGAAGACCAGGGGGCGGCTTTTAAAAAACCACCGCTAGGCTGAAGACTATGGGGCGGCTTTTAGAAAAACACCGGTAGTCTGAAGACTAAGGGGCGGCTTTTAGAAAAACACCGGTAGGCTGAAGACTAGGGGGCGGCTTTTAGAAAAAACACAGGTAGGCTGAAGACTAAGGGGCGGCTTTTAGAAAAACACCGGTAGGCTGAAGACTAAGGGGCGGCTTTTAGAAAAACACCGGTAGGCTGAAGACTAAGGGGCGGCTTTTAGAAAAACACAGGTAGGCTGAAGACTAAGGGGCGGCTTTTAGAAAAACACAGGTAGGCTGAAGAAGAAGGGGCGACTTTTAGAAAAACACTGGTAGGCTGAAGACTAAGGGGCGGCTTTTAGAAAAACACCGGTAGGCTGAAGACTAGGGGGCGGCTTTTAGAAAAACCCCGCTAGGCTGAAGACGAGGGGGCTGCTTTTAGAAAATTGGTGGTAAACTGAAGACTAGGAGGCTGCTTTTAGAAAACCCTGGTAGTCTCTACAAGGTTAAAAAAAAGGGGCTATTTTTAGAACCTCCCCCAACCCTCGGTAGGCTAAGGATCTGGGAATACTTTTAGGAAACCCACAGTAGGCAAAGGATCAAGACTGCTTTTAGAAAAGTGTTGGTAGGCGGAGCACCAGGGGGCTGCTTTTAGAAAACCCTAGTAATCTGAGTATTTTTTGGAAAACCCCAACATGGTTAAGGTTATGCATTTAGAAACCTCCCCCTCACTACCAAAGTAGGCTGAGGACGGGGGTGGGGGGGCGGCACTGCTCTTAGAGGTGGGGTTAGGAAGGGGTGGAGGAACCATACACTATCCACCCTGGCAAACAGGCCTGAAAGACGCCACACAGTTTTCTTATAGTAATATATGCTGTTTGCCCTCATATTGCTTGAGACGTTCGGACTTACTCGCTACGCTCACGGGGTACAATATGGAACTGGCCGATTTTAACTCCCAGCCCATCGCTGGAGCTCTTTTTTTCCAGCTGACCTTGTTTAAACACATCTATTGTTTTTTCTCTTTCCTCAGCCAAAGGCAACCATCTGTAGCGATTTTACAAAAAACCTTTGTACGGACCCGCACTGTCCATCTAAAGCACAATCAAGGACTCTTTGAGCACTGCCAGGTAAGCATGTCCACTTAACCTGTCCTTAAAGAAGTTGTGGCTACCTTTCCTTCCCAATTCCACCGCAGCGGATGGATACACACATTTATAAAAGCTTTGCCCAAAGGTCACAGAGCTGAGATCTGTGGGCAGCCACATCCGGGTCAGAGGCGGAACTTCCTGTTCGGACATGCAAGCACAGATTTTGCCAGGATCAGCCCACCCTTGCAAGTGAATTAAGTCTTGACCAATGATACAGATCTGGTCTTAACTTACACCAAGATTCCTTAACCGAAAGCTCTGCTTTTTTCCTAATGCACTTTGCCATATTATAGGTAGGAAAACAGGCCGAGGTGCCTGCTTTCTGGTGGTCCGCCACCACTACTAAATGTCTCTTCAAGGCGCTGCCACAATGTGCACAGAAATGTCTAGATTGTGTTCACTGCAACTGAACATCTATATGGACTCTACCAGAGATGTCCAGTATAATCAGCGAAGGCCAATCCTTTCCACGTGACTGGGACAACCACTATAGAAAGGAGTCACATATTTATTTATATTATTTAAATATATCTTCTCTAGATCGCCTCAAAATCAGGCATGGATCCGGCCTTCCAGGACACAAACATCAAGTGGCCGAAAAGGTGGTATGTTGGCCTTTTATTATAACTTGAAATAAATGCTGTTCAATGTAGTCGATATTTTGCACCCAACCCACCGCCAAATGATTCACCGAGCAATAAGTCCATGTACAGAAATCCACTTTTCCTCGAATGGACGACGTGTACACGTAGCAATTCTCCTGAAAACATATGGTAGAGGAAGGGGGAAAAAAAAACCACAAAGGCATGAGGAACTAACACACACTGTACGGCATGTACTGCCAAGTCCGAGGTCAAGCGATGCACTTCCCAGTTCCTTTGTATGCAGGCCGCGGTGATGCGCGCTCAGCGAACAATGGCGGCTAGGACATCCAGCGAGCCATGCCTATGGGACCAGCAACACTTTCAAGCCACCAGCCTCAACTTCCATGTTTTTATCCGAGATCTTATTGGCGTGCGATGGCGGGGCTAGGATGCAGGCAGGGCCTATCTGCAAGTACCAGCATGCAGCTGGCACCCCACTGGACGCCCACAACATTTCTTTTTTGAAAACTTGCCATAAAAGTTTAGGCACGCCATCTCTAGTGATTCAGGCCACAGACCCATACATTCCAAAAAACACGATTCGGGTGGGAGAATTCAGGTTTGTTTTTTTTAAAATGGCTTTATGGCTGTACCCCACCTGAAATTGCCTATCCTTCAATAGAAGTCAATGGGGAAAAATATATTCTTCCTATTTTTAATTTTTTTTTTAGAATCTCCCACTTTCCTCTTAGAAAATGTTGGAATGTATGTTGATCCTTTAAAATCATTTGCCATAGGCAGCGCTGGAATTACGTGATCATTCTGTGTTTTTCATAAAAATATAAACTTACTACAAGACTCCACCATCTACTGCTTAATTTTCATATTTCAAACAAAAAGTTGTTTCTAGCTAAAAGGGTTCGAAAGTTACTTTAAAAAAATCCATCACATGGTGTCACCGAGTTGTCTATCCTTTGGGAGGGTTAGCTAGTCACCTTTTAGTTATGGATTGATTAGGGTATTAAACGGATAATAAAATATACTTATCCCTGTAGCATGATCTGGTCCAGCGTGGACACTTAGTTTCAGTGGCGATGACGATAGCAGTCCACTTTGTAAAGTGCCTAGTACCTGCTTCAGCAGGTGCTAGGCACTAGATTACCTTGAGTGCAAATTAACTCATTGGAACTCCTTTTTTTCCAACCTGGGAAAGAATGAAAAACTAGTGAAGCCACCAGGATCTGAAGCCGCGACTGCAAGGTTCATAAAGACACCCCCATCCCAACGAGAGCACGAGAGAGGGGCGGTTTCAAGAGTCCCATGTACAATTGCAAACTAAGGAGTTGGTTTACATAAAGAAAGAAAAAGTGAGGTGGGAATGTGAGCATTCATATAACAAGCATTTGCAATGCAATAGGTCTCGCATTTACACAAGTTTGAGCTATTGACATTGTAAATGACAATTCCTTTTATTTATGTTTTGGGTTTTAAAACATAAATAAAATACATTGTCATTTAGAATACTAATAGCTTAAACTCTCGCAAATGCATGACTTATTGCATTGTAAATGCTCCCTCCAATGCGCCTAAGAGTAACATGGAATTACTCCGATAACTCCAGAGTAATTGAAATTCGGTCCAGGTCTAGTCACTATGTGGGCATCGTCAAGGTCACAGGTGTCTGCGAATCTCTGTATATAGCACTATGAATAGATGAATCTAGGTGTTATCATTAGCAGAGCTCCATGGGCGTTTTGGATGTTACCAGGAGTAAATTATGAGACAGTCTGTGCATTACCGTCCGGTAATAACGCAGTGGGTAAAAAAGAATGAGGTCACAATAGTGACATGTAGCCACCCCTGCTCTAAACACTGTTCCATCTCTCCTCCTCACTAATAGTGCCTTAATGGCACTTTAGTGTACTTGAGTTGTATCATCAAAAGTTGTAAAGACAAACCCAGCAGTCACTGAAGGCAGCTCAGTCTCTGGAGGCCGGTGCGATACATTTTTTTTTAAAAATCACGGAAATTTAAGAAAGCGGATCAGTCAGCCTCGATCCTAACAGCTTCAGTCTCACTCCAGGAGAGAACTCCTATTAACTACAGGCAAAGAGCAGGGGAGCGCTCCGGCCAGAACCAGCATTCACCTGAACTGTGGATTTGGGGGACACCTTTAGAAGGGACATGTCACACCGTGCGCAGCTACAGTGGATACAAGTGAGAGGACCTGACTCCAGGTACAGGCTGCACCAGCCTCGGAGTGGGTGAAAGCAGGAGTAAAGAACTTGTGACAGTTAGGAAGGGTGAGGAGAAACTCCAGATGAAAGGAGGAGCCAGCCCTGCAGCGGATAAAAGCGAGAGAAAAGAACTTCCCATACAGCACAACTCCCCGGAGAGCTGCAAAGACACCTCTTGCACCCAGGCGCAAGACTGGACTGACTCCTGGGTGCCATTAAACACCCCCACGTGTGACATGTTAAAATCACCTCACCGCATGTGACTAGGTATTTACGGAAGCCGGTCAGTGAGTCACAAGCACTTCACCTACACCTGCTCCATCAAACACAACTATCACCAACAAGCAAACAGCTACTGTTGGAACTGTGGAAAAGACCAAGATCTTAGTCCAAGCCAATCCAAGGCCTAAACCTGTCATCGAACATCACTCTGCAGAGAACTGCCACCCACTGTAGTAGTGCCTAGAGCTGCGTCGTGCGGTGAAATCTGTGAGGAGCTACACTACTAACCATGGGGAAGAGACAGGGCAGAAGGGTACGCAGCCGCCCTCAGAGAGCCCCGACAGGAGGAACAAGCGCGCGCGCCTCACGCTGAAAGTTATAAAAAAAAATTAAAAAGGTGTGCAGGCTGCAGCAGTAGGGACGTCAGAGAGGGAGAGAGAGGCCTAGGGGTGCACCCGCGAGTGGTGCACGCGCGCGCGCTTGGGAGAGCAGTCTTCACTTTTTCAAGCACTGCACTGCACAAGGCAATACATTCCTCACCCCAAAGGAGATCACTGCTACAAGCTAAAGGAAGAGAAATCATTTGTCGACATGGAAAAGAAAGTTCAAGGTCAATTTTGTCTCAAAACTGGTCAAATCTGAAAAGCTTTGCAATTCTTCCAACTTGCCAAGTTAACCAACTTTGTTTGTGGGAGAAGTTTCCATATGGAAAAAGAACATTTTGTAAAATACATGCGTTGCAAACACTTTTTAAAGAAAATTCTACCAGAATTTCTTTTTCTTTGTACAGTTGCACAAAGATTGCAAACGTTTTTTTGTTTTAAATATTTTTAATTTTTAATTTCATGAGTGAAAAACTTTGCTCACCCCAGTTCCAAACAATCCTTCAAATGTGTCCAGGTTACAATTGGTCAGCAGAAGACCAACCTGTGTCCAAAGGACATGGAAGATCACCAAGCAACCTTAGAAGCAAGCAATGCAAATGGAGGAATTTTCAGAGTCCTGTTCACAGAGATCTTATGGGACACAAAAAGTGGTCTATTAAATAAGACTTGTTGGTCTGCTGCACAGATATGAGGAATCTTTCTGTAAACAAGTCATTAACAGAATTATCAACTGTGCTTAATTTATGCCAGAGGTTGCAGGTGGTGGGCACCGGCAATGATTTTTGGGAACTGGGAATTATTTTTTGCCATCAGACGATGACCCACCATTTGAGAGGGAAACACGGAAATGGGAGAAAGGAGGAGAAATATATGAAAACAGGAAAAAAAGGAAACGACAAAGAACCTTCAAGATGGAGATAAAGAGACAGGAAGTGTAGGGAGGTGGAAGAAAGAGGCATGAGGTGGAATCAAGACCAGGCAGCCTCGGTATTCATGAGATAAAGAGACGGGAAGTGTAAGGGGTGGAATAAAGAGGCGTGAGGTGGAATCAAGACCAGGCAGCCTTGGTATTCAGGAGATGAAGAGACAGGAAGTGTAGGGGGTGGAAGAAAGAGGCATGAGGTGGAATCGAGACCAGGCAGCCTCTGTGTTCATGAGATAAAGAAACAGGAAGTGTAGGGGGTGGAAGAAAGAGGCATGAGGTGGAATCAAGACCAGGCAGCCTCGGTACTCATGAGATGAAGAGACAGGAAGTGTAGGGTGGGGAAGAAACAGGCATGAGGTGGAATCAAGACCAGGCAGCCTCGGTACTCATGAGATGAAGAGACAGGAAGTGTAGGGTGGGGAAGAAACAGGCATGAGGTGGAATCAAGACCAGGCAGCCTCGGTACTCATGAGATGAAGAGACAGGAAGTGTAGGGTGGGGAAGAAACAGGCATGAGGTGGAATCAAGACCAGGCAGCCTCGGTATTAATGAGATAAAGAGACAGGAAGTGTAGGATGGAAGAAAGAGGCAGGGGGTGAAATCAAGACTTGACACCCTTGGTATTCATGAGATAAAGAGACAGGAAGTGTAGGGTGGTGGAAGAAAGAGGCATGAGGTGGAATCAAGAGCAGGCAGCCTTGGTATTCATGAGATAAAGAGACAGGAAGTGTAGGGTGGGGAAGAAAGAGGAATGAGGTGGAATCAAGACCAGGCAGCCTCTGTATTATTAAGATAGAGAGACAGAGACAAGAAGTGTAGGGTGGTGGAAGAAAGAGGCATGAGGTGGAATCAAGAGCAGGCAGCCTTGGTATTCATGAGATAAAGAGACAGGAAGTGTAGGGTGGAAGAAAGAGGCATGAGGTGGAATCAAGACCAGGCAGCCTCGGTATTCATGAGATGAAGAGACAGGAAGTGTAGGGTGGGGAAGAAAGAGGCATGAGGTGGAATCGAGACCTGGCAGCCTCGGTACTCATGAGATGAAGAGACAGGAAGTGTAGGGTGGGGAAGAAACAGGCATGAGGTGGAATCAAGACCAGGCAGCCTCGGTATTAATGAGATAAAGAGACAGGAAGTGTAGGATGGAAGAAAGAGGCAGGGGGTGAAATCAAGACTTGACACCCTTGGTATTCATGAGATAAAGAGACAAGAAGTGTATGGTGGTGGAAGAAAGAGGCATGAGGTGGGATCAAGACCAGGCAGCCTCGGTATTAATGAGATAAAGAGACAGGAAGTGTAGGGGGTGGAAGAAAGAGGCATGAGGTGGGATCAAGAGCAGGCAGCCTTGGTATTCATGAGATAAAGAGACAGGAAGTGTAGGGGGTGGGAGAAAGAGGCATGAGGTGGAATCAAGACCAGGCAGGCTCGGTATTCATGAGATGAAGAGACAGGAAGTGGAGGGTAGAGGAAGAAAGGGGCATCAGGTGGAATCAAACATAGGCAGCCTTGGTATTCGGCATTCACAGCACTTGGCAGCGATAGGCTCCTAAGAAAAGCTTTTGCCATCTGATTTTTTTTTACATTTATTTTTTGATAAAGTAGGCAATGATTGTTGCTATAATAAATAAACAGGTAGTCTACGTATAACCCTTATGCAGGACTGGGAGTTGCAGCCTCTTAAAAGAGCCTTGTTTAAAAAGATTGCTTAGGCCCTCGAAAGCAGGCATTTCCACTTTAAGAGTACGTAGAGTGATTTAAAAAAATAGGAAATGTCCCCGCCATCTGCAAATTATTGGCTAGTTACATACTGTAGACTTTCTACGCTGCCCAAAGACACCAAACGATGTCGCTAGGAGACGCAGTACGCGTAACTAACTCTGGGACGGGAGAAGATGGAAAACAAGCCCAGACCAAGAGGGGCAGTAGGATACATTTTAAAGGGCCTTGTGAGCACACATAAGCATTAATACTCTGAAAAACCTTCCACAAAATCACTACCACCAATAAAGCTTCTACAAAACACAAATATGACTTTCCGCTTGGCTCGCGCTACCAAACACAGTATCTATATATACGGAGTGTAAACCCCACAAGAACCAAACATCTCCAACACAACTAAAGAATGTAAATCTCATATCACCCAAGTCAACTTCATGTACAATTCTCAAATTCTAAGATCCTGCAGGCTTCGTAAACATAACATTCGTTTATAAAACAAGACGCGGGACCAAGCGTGCCAGCATGCACCAACTGGTCAGTGAATGCACTTTTAAGATTTCTCATATTAAAAATAAACATCTAACGCAACAAGGAAACAAACACACAATGCACTATGTGCAGTACTATCTGGGGGTGGGGGCACAAACAAACCGTGTTTAGGCTTAAAAGGATTTGTGGCTTTAATGTCACACTAGCTATGACTCACCACCGCCCGCGCACCAGCAGCTCCGCAGATAGTGTTACCGCCGTTTACTGCTAGACGAATATAGTAAATGATTAGGTGTTGGTAAACGAAGCCTTCGTAGAGATTGAAAAAAATCTTCAATGGACCAGCACAGCGTTACAAAATGACAAATATTGGAAACTGCGACGTCTGCGCATGTGATGGGACTTCTTACAGACCATGGAGCAGACCAGGCTTGACGAAGAACTGAGGCGATGTGCCAACAAAGGCGTATAATCGAGTTTATTTCAGAAGCGGACTTTCGCCAAAGGAAAAGCCATGGCCAATAGGACATTCACAATTAAAAAGGCATAATTGAGGCTAATAAGGTCTCTTTTTAGGTAAGAAGGGGTCACAGATTCAAAATGCTACTAGGCTAAAATCAGATGGCAGGAGCAGAGTGGTTCAGATGTGGCCTAAAGGCATTTCTGAATGGTCTTTGGACAAGAAAGGCATTTGTTTCTCGAATTCAAGTTTGTAGCATGGCTGTCGCGCCTGATGCGAAGGAAATCTGGATGCACTCCTGGAGACGAACGGAACAGATGTCCATGATCCAACCGGCTGTCTGGTTTCTGGGATTTCCTCCCAATCTGACTGCGACCAAATATGGTTTCCAACTCGCCCCGTCATCTTATGTGCACGGCTGGTGCTGGCAGAGCTGCCAAATTCAGGATAAAGGTCACCTCAGACCTGTCTGGAAACAGAAGACTCGATAGGGTACCTACAAGTAACATTTCTCATTCTGACTTGCAACACGCAAAAAGGGTTTTTCTGCCGTCTTGGTTTCCTCGGTCCCCAGAGATTTTTTAATCAACTAATTTAAAAGTAACACCTGTGGAACAATAAAAATAATTTTACATTTTAAATACCAGTATGTAAACTATATAGGGTCTATCTGCGCCTCGGATGGGTGAATATCACATAAAGACATGCAGGGACTCGTTCGACTGACCAATTTCAACGATGTTCTTCAGGTCTTCTAAGGGCAACTCTGATCAAGCCCACACGGCTGACAAATTTCAAAATTCATGAAGCTGTGAAATAACTTTGAATCCTTTTTGGAAACCGAGTGAAACAATAAGTGCAAAACAAACACAAAGCCACGCGGCAACACGGTGTACCCGACAAACAACAGCGCATGTGACCCGAAGACAGGCCATAAACTGACAGGTTGCAAGAATGTGGGGAAAAAAATAATATTCAACAGGTGCACTAAAAGATGTGCTGATGCTGCCAACAAAAAAAAACATCACATCAACCAATCAGGAGGATGCAGAGGAAATTTGGAACATCAAATATCGTTTTCAGATACAAGGCTCTAAAAAGCCCTTGGGTGAAGAAAGTGAGACACCCCTGTTGGGGCAACGCAAGCAAATTTACAGCTTAGGAGAGTGCCATTGTAGGACCCTCACCAGTCTGTTCTGTGCCCCCTAATATATGAGATGGTTCCAAAGTGGTTGCCCAACAATTAACTTTCTTGGGCTGCAATCAACGGTGCCCGTCACCTCCAGTGGATCAATTTGAACTCTATGGGAGAAGACGTTTATCTTTCATATAGCACCGTACTACTATGGAAGTAGTGCCCCGTGACTGGGTTCTGCTACAGACCTTTACGACCCTAAAAAGCCTGCACCAGAGTCGCCCCACTTCCAAATCTTGAAGCAATGGAAGAGACTGAGAAGCGCAAAGAAAGAATCCACATGTGGAATTGGATTTAGAGAGGTTCTGGCCCGCAAGCGTCAAGGAGGTGGGTATTAGCTTTACATCAGCATCGAAGCCTGTAGTAAACTGAAATATGGGTGTTTTCTAAAGGCAGGTAGAGGCCAGTCTCATTCCCGTAGCTCCATGGGAGGCCTTGGGGGGGGGGGGGGACCTCTAATCATCCCCCATCCCTCTCAGATCCAAGGTATTGGAAGGAGAGGGCCATTTACAAATTCAAACGGCATGGGGAGCAAAAAAAACGATGGATTTAGGCCCAGATCTCTGTACTGGGGTGAACGTATGACATTGTTCTGCATTCTGTCCATCAATTGTTCTTTTTGCATTTTTCACCCCGAGTGGGACGGGTATGCCCAGACGTGGGTCCTGTGCTCACTGTGCCACTGGAGTCAAGCTATCCTGGCTGATGAGGGGTGAAACCCCGAAACCGGTCCTAGGATGCTTGTTTCTAGTCCAGGGAGGACCTGGCCTGGCAGTTCGGGCTGGACTGTTCCCATTGGGTGCAGGGTCAAGACTGATTTGCATATGGCTGGGTCCAAACTGGAATGGCATGGTGAGCAAAAAAACGATGGATTTAGGCCCAGATCTGTGTACTGGGGTGAATGTGTGACATTGTTCTGCATTCTGTGCATCAATTGTTCTTTTTGCATTTACAAATCTGCGGCATCAATCAATCAAGGTTTTATATGCTGCAGCAAATCACCCGCGAGGGTCTCAGGGCACTGGAGTAGCTGTCTGCTTTGTGGTGATTGGTTCATTCGAACAGCCAGGTCGACTCCTTTCCTGAACTCTGGGAGCGATGGAGCGGTTCTGAGGTGCATGAGAAGCCTCAGACCAGGAAGTCCAGCCTCGCCGGGACGGTGGCCGATAAAGATGGACAATTATAAGAACGAGACTCCCCTAAAGCGTGCGGCAAAAAAGAAAATGACAACTGTCCCGAAACGTGCGCAAGAGCAGCGTAACGCAACTAAAAAGACAAGCACGAGCAAAAAGTCAATAGGTCGAGCTCCGTTGCCAATATCTATAAAAACCAGCATAAATCTATACATACATCATTGATTATTTCATTTATACAATAAACCACACTATTTCATCAAAACAAACCCCACATGATCCTCACATCCATACCAGACACACACAATCACATGCTCTCAAAACATCCATCCCTCTTCCCCAGGACTTCGCCTTAACAAGCCAACATAGCAACCATTTTTAGTCTTCCGGTTGCGGTGTCTTAGCCGGGGAACCCAAATAATGGTGGTCAATCAGACACAGATCACAAAGTCTACACGACACATTGAGGGTTCAGTGGTTTAGACACACAGACTGGGAACCATGGTGTGCTTATGTAGGCAAATATCCATAATTAATTTATTATTACTCTCGGGCTCAATGGAGGCAGACGCAGACTATAAACACAGCGCTATTTCTATCCTGGGAGTAAGGCGAGGAAACAGAGAAAGAACGGGAGCTCCATTAAAAGTTTTCCTGCATCACGAACACTGCCCATACAATGACATTAATTCACGGTTTCCATTTCAATTTACAGGAGGGATATTCCAAGTGGCCAAATGGATGTGGGATTAAAGGGGCAATTAACACTTGGTCCATTTTACAGAGTGCAGAAATGGAGCCCGTAAAACTGCAAGCGGATCGTGAACATCAGAGCAGCCCGGCCCCAACCGGACTCCCACCAACAACGATGGGGACAACATGGAAGACTCACCACCTGGACTACAGCCTACCTTGCATCCTGACACCGTCCCCAAACATTGTTCCTCAACCCGCATTAGTCTCCCCCACTCCCAAAGAGGAGCAGAAAATTCCACAGGATCAGGGAGAGCATGCAGGAAATTTCTTGGAATTCCTGCGACCGCGTGGTTATACTCCATTCCATGGGCTTAAACTCTTAACTGCACGGTGTCGGCATTCCATCACAGGCCGGAACTGGTGATCCTTGCAACGATAACTTAGTCACCCCTGCACCACCCATCTCATGATTGAGTCCATAGTATGGTCATACCAGAAGTAATGGGCTTGACTGCCATTTCAAGATGTAACCTGCACCCAGGGGCAAAATGGTTACCAGGCACATTCTAAAACCTGTCTAACCAAAGCCTGTGCGACACCTGGGCTCTTCAGTTGCCACGTGCATATTTGCGAAAAAGTCAACCATTTTGCTGCGCATCATCATATGTCTTTTGCTACAGCTCCCACATATGCATTGGCACATTATGTACCTTATTTTGGGGTAATGACATCCCCCATAGCAGTAAAACGTCAATTACACAAGCAATATATTGGAAAACAGTGTCCACTTTAAACGACATCCAACAATACTTTCATTAACACTATCAGTTTTCCCCTGGTGGTCTCGAAGAAGAAGGTGACAGAAAAAGTGACAGCATTATTCCTACACGGCTCTCGCTGGCTAGGAGTACCATAAGGTGGATCAGAAGGTGACCGAGTGTGATGCAATGGATCACAGGGGCAATGAGTACAATACAGTGGATCAGAAGGTCACCGAGTGTGATGCAATGGATCACAGGGCAATAAGTACAATGCAGTGGATCAGAGGGTCACTGAGTGTGTTGCAATGGATCACAGGGGCAATGAGTACAATACAGTGGATCAGAGGGTCACCGAGTGTGATGCAATGGATCACAGGGCAAGGAGTACAATACAGTGGATCAGAGGGTCACTGAGTGTGATGCAATGGATCACAGGGGCAATGAGTACAATACAGTGGATAAGAAGGTCACCGAGTGTGATGCAATGGATCACAGGGGCAATGAGTACAATACAGTGGATAAGAAGGTCACCGAGTGTGATACAATGGATCACAGGGCAAGGAGTACAATACAGTGGATCAGAAGGTCACCGAGTGTGATGCAATGGATCACAGGGGCAATGAGTACAATACAGTGAATCAGAAGGTCACAGAGTGTGATGCAATGGATCACAGGGGCAATGAGTACAATACAGTGGATAAGAAGGTCACCGAGTGTGATACAATGGATCACAGGGCAAGGAGTACAATACAGTGGATCAGAAGGTCACCGAGTGTGATGCAATGGATCACAGGGGCAATGAGTACAATACAGTGGATAAGAAGGTCACCGAGTGTGATACAATGGATCACAGGGCAAGGAGTAGAATACAGTGGATCAGAAGGTCACCGAGTGTGATGCAATGGATCACAGGGGCAATGAGTACAATACAGTGAATCAGAAGGACACAGAGTGTGATGCAATGGATCACAGGGCAATGAGTACAATACAGTGGATAAGAAGGTCACCGAGTGTGATGCAATGGATCACAGGGGCAATGAGTACACTGAGCAGTGATGTGTACAATATAGTGGATTAGAAGGTCACAGAGTGTGATGCAATGGATCACAGGGCAATGAGTACAATACAGTGGATCAGAGGGTCACTGAGTGTGATGCAATGGATCACAGGGCAATGAGTACAATACAGTGGATAAGAAGGTCACCGAGTGTGATGCAATGGATCACAGGGCAATGAGTACAATACAGTGGATCAGAAGGTCACTGAATGTGATGCAATGGATCACAGGGCAAGGAGTACAATACAGTGGATCACAAGGTCACCGAGTGTGATGCAGTGGATCACAGGGGCAATGAGTACCATACAGTGGATCAGAAGGTCACAGAGTGTGATGCAGTGGATCACAGGGCAATGAGTACAATACAGTGGATCAGAAGGTCACTGAGCGTGATGCAGTGGATCACAGGGGCAATGAGTACCATACAGTGGATCATCCTCCAGAGAGAGGAGCTTGAACCAACATCACCTACCAAAGGGGACGTAAAAGGACACAATATATCACCGTACAGAGAGATAATGAGGATAACACAACAGGGGACTAAGGCCTCTGATGCAAAGGAGTAAAGATGGGCACCAAATGTGACGCAATTGACCACCTTTCAGGAACATTGAATAGGACACAACAGCTCACAATGCAGCAAAGCAAGGAGTCCAATGCAATGGATCACCCTAGGGTCCAAGCCAAGCCTGATGCCACCCTCAAGCAGCAGACGACCATCAAGGGGCTATAAGTCTGATGGAATTCAGCACTCTAAAGAGGCCCAGGTGATCTCGCACAACGGAGCGCCCTCCAGAGAACATTGAATCGGACACAAAAGAGGAAAGAATGAGCAGAATGCGATAGACCACCCTCCACAACGGCAATGCTTTTGTTGCAATGGATCACACTGTATCAGTATGCCGCGTTCAATGCAATGGATCACCTACAGGAGAGCACGGAGTCTGATGTAACACAACACAATGCGCTCCATGGGGCAATGAATCTAACTCAAAAGATCTTCTTCCAGAGATGCAATGGAGCCACTGAACCAGGCCACACAAGGCAGGGATTAATCTGCACCCGAAGCACCGGACCACCAACCAGCGACTCACCCGCCCCCCCAGGGAAAAACTCCTACACGGAGGAAGGCGGGTCACTTTTTGTTGTCCAAGTTTGGAGACCCCACAGAGTCAGTGCCAGTGATCTGCAGATGCACAACAGTTAGATTTCTGTACTGTCTTAACTGCCACACTTCCACAGAATTGGATTCCCACTAAATGTGAAATAAAGATGGCGAAAGACAAGTAGAAGCCAAGCCTGCAGCACGAGGCGCGACAGGCTCAAGAAGAGACGTGCTTGGGATGCAGACAGCGGCATTCATCGAAGCTCCCGGCTCCACGGAGAGTCATCCACTCCAACAGCCAGACGAGCCTCATCCAGCACAAACAGCTGGGCGGAAGGGGACACGATGTGCTGTGCCAGACATGTCATCTCTGCTTCCAGGTACACAAAACAAAGAAAAAGGTTCGCGAAATCCAGGCAGCGCGATAAACAATTACACCAACAGGATCGTGTGAACGACATTGGAGGCGGAAAAACGAGTAAAACTGGAAGGAAAGCACCTCCAGTCATCAGTATTGTGTATTATTGTCAGGTTTCTTTTGTGGTTTTTTACATAGACATTCTGAAGAAAATCTAAGCAGAGGACTTATGCGTTGGGTGAGATGGGTTAGTCACTATGTTGTCTGTTGGCTCAATGAACACACACTTTGCTTTACCCACAACATTTAACAGATGTGGACTCACTAAGTTGTATAACAATAAAAGTCCAGATTGTGCTTTCCACCAAGTGGCCCATGACATTACTGATCACAAGAGCAAAACTCAGAGCCTGTGGTGTGGGGGGAGGGGAGGAAGAGGTAGGGCAGAGCCTGTTAACCGGTAGCCTGGGTGTGTGTGGGTGGGGGGGGAGGCAGACCAGGGTCTCTGAAAATCTGCTAGAGGGAGACAGATCCCTTTCACTCTAAGTGGGTGAGCTATTTCCCCCGCCGAAGAAGGGCAAGTTATAAATGGCATCTGCACCGGGTGGAAGAGAGGGTAGGCGGCAGGACGACTGCTTCAACTGGGATATGGAACAAGAAACGGATTGATGGGAGGGATTCGGTTTTAGGACAGAAGAGCGAAGGTTAGGAGGGCTCGGGACAGGCAGGAAAAACAGATGAAAATTAAGTGCTAGCAAATATATTTTGTTGTTTTATAAAGCGCTAGCTTGCGGCCAGTGGCGGCTCCTCCGCTAAGTAAGAGGAGTGTTGCGCCACTGCTCAAAAGGAAAAATAAAATAATAGTAATGTAACGTTATTATCATTTTATTTTTCCTATTGCAGTCAGTGACGGGGCGGGGCTGGCCAGAGCAGGGGGGGGAGGAGTGGTTTGCACGCCCTAAGTGCTCATGACTGTTTGGCCGGTCCTCTTGTGCCGGCCAAACAGTCAAGTGCACTTTGCATGTTCCCCACCAGGCTGCATTACACAGCTTGGTGAGGAACATGCACAGGCTCCCTGTCCCAGTCTGAGCGCCGAACTATGGTGCTCAGACCAATCACAACGCTGCATTGCAAGGTTGTGATTGGCTCGGGGGAGCCTGTGCGCCCGGGTGCTTCCTGCTGCTGGCCGGGACTGGAGACTGGAGGATGAAGAGGACGGAGGAGAGGCGGCGGCCGGCTGTTCCAGGTAAGTCCTTTTTTTTCTTCATTACCCTCCCGCCGCCTCACCACCCCCATCCTGTAGCAGCCGCTACTGCTTGCGGCATAGAGCCACATGGCAGGGACGATAACAGCACAGGCAACAGTTCTTGACGAGCACTGGTAGCACCAAGTCTGGATGGTCGACTCTTTTGGGTATGTGAATATGGAGAATTTAGCTTTGATGTTCGGCAGAGACGACCTGCTCACAGAAGGTCCATGTCCCTCCTTAAAGAAGGGCGTGGGGAGGAAGTGCAGATTTGGGAAGAGTGTTTAAGAGCTATGGGTGAATTGATTTCACACCACGAGACTTCGGTTAATTGTGGCTCAGTGAGTAGATTGGCAGTACTGGATCTCCGATTCCATTGGCCGTACAGCCCAGGAATAGGCAATAAAGGCGCAGATGAATGAACCGTGAAGACAAAATGGATGGACTGTGACGACCCTGGTCACAGGTTCTCACGGAGAATTCTGAGACTCCAGTTTCAACCGCATGACCTGTGAAGAGTCCCGTATCCTCTATGGCACAGAGGTTCTACTACGCATTTGTGTGCAAATAATGGCGTTGAAAGCTCCTCAGCATTTCCTAATCCAAGATTTGGACAAATATTTGAAGAAGTCAGGGCCTCTGGTGCCCTTGGGTCCAGAGCTAGACCAGCCTTTACTAGGCATCTCTGCAAAGACCTATGTGCCGTACTTGCTATTCCACCAAGGAACCAAATGGCGTTAGAGATGCTCAGGGAATGGGGGCCATGGAGACCCCGTTCTACAACGCAGAGCTTCTTTAAACTCAGAGAGAGCCTGGAGAGTGCAGGCAGCTCAAAATCCCTCCAGGGCGTCTCAAACTCCCGGACTACACTGAGAAGCTGTTATTCAGCAAAGACACACTGCGGCGAGAGCAACCTCAACACCATGTCACACCACAACCTGATGTTGATGCTACGGCACTGTACAAACACGCTGGAACAGCCAAGTTTGCGTACGCGAGAAGGGATCCATCGGTGTGGGCAGGTGCCCAGAGCAAGCGTCCGGGTCCTACCAGCATGCTCGCTGTGCAATGGAAGGGGTGTTTATTCAGGCAAGCGCTCAGGCTCCTGTCCAAAATATCGCCCACATTCAGAATTGCAAAACAGATGAAAGCCGTAACACAGTAGGCAGGCATGAAACTTGGAATTCTGCATTGAAGGCCGATCTGGGGCAAAGCAGATGACACGGTGATGAAAAACTCTTCATCAGTTGATAGGACAGTTGTCAAAAATGATCAAAGCTGAAGGAGATCCTGGAGGAGAATTGAAAGCATGCTAAAAGTATGGCAACTTCATCATAACAGATCTCAATGACTTGCCTGTGACCGGCTATTCGTAGATTGACGGACACTGGAGAGCTCGCAAGGGCAGTGTGGCGAGTCCCACAAAAGGCCACAGATCCGAGACTGTTGGATCAGTGGATCACCGACCGACTCCTGGGAAGATCGCCTCACTCGCAAAATGGAAAACAAGTCAAACTAGGAGGACTACTGGCATAGCCATTAAAATTCAGAACTTAACTCTGCACATTAATCTTTAGAAACACTATTTATGAAAACATGTTATGAATGTCAGTGCTCGCTGCAGCGAAGCATCATGCAGGCGTGGAGCCAGCAAGCCTTGCCAACTTACCTCAGTGTTGACCTGCATTAACCTCACAAGCGCACAGACCAGAAACCAGGCACAACGAGCAAAGGAAAAGAGTGAGAGCGAGGTGTGTTGGTGTATGTGTGGGTTGGTGTGTGTGTGTTGGTGTGTGTGTGTACACAAGTGTGCTTTCACGTGCTTTGTATGCATATAGGTGAGATTATAGGAGTCCCCTTATGTGGTTTAGTGTATATACTTTGCCACGGGGACTGCACGTGCTTTATGTGGCAAGTGTGCAACAAACTGTGTGCACATCATTTCCTGGTCACTATCAAACTTAGAAAGCTATTAATTAAGAATTTACTGCAAAACAATGTACAGCCCGATGCCTTCAGAGTTTAGACAATCCCTATAGACGACGAGTCGACTTCTGGGGTAGCAGAGCAACTGCATCAGAAAACTAGGGTACACGCTTGCTAAACCTTCCATCGATCAACACATGTCAACATCATGCAGGAGTGTCAAGTAGTAGTGCAAACTCAACACAACTTTCTGGACAAGCCGCTTGCCCTTCCAGGCCGTTAACAGCATCATTCGTGGCACCACTCCGCGAGTCTAGGTTAGAGGCGCCCTGGTGTTTTAAGTGTGCACATCAATTATAAATAGTGCTGCTCAAAATATTGCAAGATATTGTCTTGTTAAATTGAACGTGAGAAACCTGCAGGGCAAGTTGATCACGCAAGTAAAAACTTGAGACATATTTACTAACCGCACACACTTTGTCTTCTTGCCAAAGTATTCTCAGGTGAAATGTTGGAATGATTGCCTGCCACAATCCATTTTTGAAGGCGTAGTACTAACCAATATTTTTCAAAGTCTTCAAATGGCAATTTAGGAAACCCACAGGCTTAGGGTAAAAATATATTGTTTCACAAACACTATAAAATCTTCCAAACTGTCAAGTAATTGACCAATATAATGAGGACTAGGTTGGTTTAACAAAGCAAAGGCAACCCCACAAACATACGTTAAACACAAAAACACAAGCAATACAATGATGAGATTAAGATCAAATGCTGACTTGAATCAACTACTGAAAATAAGTCTAAACATTATGTGACTAAGATTTAAGTGAAATATAACCGGTTGATGATCAAGTCCAGACACAAAAAATGATCATTTATAGACATCAGCAAAGTGCAAGACTCTGGTAGATCGAATAAAGTTTACAAGTAGGTTACTTTAAAATAAATTAATTTCATTAGCAACTCTGCCCTCTACAGCTTTAAAAGGGGGTCTCAAATTGAAACACAGAATTAATCATTTAGCAGTTAGCTTTAGAAAAATTATTCTAAAAAGAATTACCTCTTTGGACACCTTAAATCAAGACTGTGATACATCAATGTACAGCAAGCAAAACTGTACAGCTACTTGTAGACACTCAAACAAAAACAAAAATATTTTTTCTCAATTTTCCTTACTTCGTTGACAGTGGTCTTGAGTCCAGCAGCGGTCCAGGTACAAGTCGTTCAAGATGGTGGTGGGGCAGTAGGTTTTCCCCTTCATGGCACCGGGACACACGTCCCCGCATTCTTTCACATCCTTGTTAGAATCAATGAAGTTGTCCTCCACGGATTCGAGAACACGAGACCAATCGATGGTGGAGAGATAGCAGAGCTCATCGTTCTTCTCGACGCGCACCGAGCCACGGATTATTCTCGTTAGACTGTACAGGCCAATCTCCCTCAGGTGCACCATCTCATAGATAACCAGGGCATAGTTGAAGAAGAGATGGGTGCCGCGTATCACCGTGAGGTTTGGGAAAAGATTCTTGAGGCTCTCCAGCCCGTAGACCCGGAAGAGGAGCAGGTAGTTGGTGATCATAACAAGTTTGGGGAATCGGAGGTGGCGGAAGTCTTCCGCCTTGGTGGAGAAGATGAGCAGGATTTGCAGGTGGCCTTCGATCACGGTGCAGTTCTCTAGCTGGCTGAGTTGGCTCAAGTTATTTCTAATATCGATGCTGGGACAAACTGAAAATAAAGACAGAAAGAGCGTTAATGGAAGGTTCTGAGAAAACTTACAACGGACATTTAGGGTAGAGCAACTACTAACTAAATCCAAATTTACTACAACTAGAGGGTGGGGATCTCATTTCAAGCTTGGTTTTAGGAAAGGAGTGTGGGGGAAAGAAATAAAGGAATTAATTAAGGAATTAACTTCACTTAAATTAAACACAGTTTATTAGACAATACAGTGCACATAAACATACATTTTATAAGTAAACGACAATTAAAAAATAAAAATTCACAATTTATCTCCGTACATTCAACTCCGGAAATATGTTTCAGATATGACGCCGGCACCAAAGCCACCTTCATGTAATTGAAGACAAATATATAGTCAATTGCTGATAAAAGTGTCCCCACAGAGTTTGCTTTAAATACATGTTGCAAGTAAATGGGGGATTCTATAGCAGGACCGGAGTCTTCAGATTATGCTGTCTCAATTTCTTTACTGACTCACAGCAGACAATGAAAACACAGTAACAATAGTAACAAACTTCATTTCCCATGAGGCTTTGAACCACGCCTCCTGTAGCAACCAATAGTCACACATTACATTCTACAAAATAATGAGGCACCATTTGTATTGACTTTAATGCTTTTTTGCATACGAATTGTATCATGAATATTTTATTTGCCTTACTGCTGCGCCGCGCGCCTTCTCATTGTGTTAATTTTATTTCACAGTGCGTGTTGCGCTGTTCGTATTTTCCACTTCACGATATTGCCCCCTGCCGCTTCCGACTCCCGCGCTGAGTCGAGCGGCCTTACTTTGATGCGCGCTATCGGGGACTGGCCCCCCCGCGAAGGAGCGAGGCGCACGCTAAGACCCGACTGGGATCTGTGCGTGCGTCTCGGGAGCCTGCACGAGTCAGTGCACGCGTGAGGCCCCGATCTTACAAGCTGGTGTGACGCCTTCTCCCGGGCTGAATTGGGATCTCCACACGCTTGCAGACGGCGGAGCCAGTACCAGGGCCCGATTTTGATAGCGCTTTTCACTGCATTTCCAGGCACATTTAATTTTAACCCTTTCAGGCCCAAGAGTGGCAAATAAGAATTTTTGGAGGCCCTGAGCCCGATTAGGCAGTCAGGGGCCACACCCTCCGTTAGTCCTATCGGCCAGGAGCACTTTTGGTACCAGTTGGCCCCCTCTGCTCCAGCTTTGCTCCTACCGGACGCCCTTGGTATTGTGAACTTATTGGGCTGCATAATTGAGCTTCCCTCTGGGGACCTGAGATTTCTTTTATCTAAAGAGCGGAGATGTCAGACTGTGAAGTCTACCAAGAGGAGGTGATTGCGTGTGATGACCCTGCGTATGCAGGGTACTACTATGATGAATCCATGGAGGAGATTATTGATAAAAGATTGGATGCTAAGCTGGACAAGGTCCTGTCCTCCGCCCTCTTACCTATAAACCAACGTTTAGAACAACTAGTTACAGGTACTCCCCTCCCCTCGGGTAGCCCTGCTCCGGCCCCCCTCCCACCCCCGAACCAGTGGGTCTTCCCTGGCCTCACGTCAAGGTTTACTCCTCTCTATACAAATCCAAATAACAGGCCACGAATGATGCCCCGACTCCTGTTTCCGCCCCCCCCCCGCCCCCCGAGCACTGTCCCCGACACTACGACTGACGCAGGCACAGATACCGACTCTTCTCAGGAATCCAAGCCTCGTAAACGCGCCAAGAGGCGCAAACATTCCTCCTCGCCCACCCTTCCCTCCCCTTTTCGTTTGATCCCTCTGACATGATCCACCCCCGCTCCGCAGACTGGGCCCCTCCCCCAGCGGTGGCGGAGTATATGCAAACTCACCTTAGGAAAAGTTTTGACAAAGATGTAAGAGCACGTTTGAAATCAGAATGTCCCCGACCGGACTTAGCACACAAAGTGGCGGTTACCCCTGACATAGATTCTTCAATGACCACTTTTCTGAAAAAATACAAAAAAGATTCCAAGAAGGGTATAGATCGCGCCCTCCGGGCGTGCCAGGACAAAGTATTAGATATCGCAGGTCCTCTTGCAAAGATCCTTGAATTGGCATTGCAGGCTCAAGAAACCGGTGCAGCCATTCACCCAGAGGTTCTGGCTGAATGGACCCAGAGAGCTATTTGCCTCCTTGGTAATGCCAACTGCGCCCTCGCTTCGGAGCGGCGTAAGTCCGTCCTCTTGCGCATTGATCCACAGCTCGGAGAGTTGGCGACGGCGGAACCAGGCCCGTTGGCTGAAGGGCAACTGTTTGGCGAACGGTTCGTCAAGGACATTGCCAAGTTTGTCAGTACCTTTGCCTCTCTGGATAAATCCCAGTCTTCTCTGAAGAGAGTCTTTCATCAGGTCTCTGGTATGGCCGGGCATGGCAGAGGACGCTCGACCGGCCGCTACGTCAATCCCAGTCCTCAGCGAGGTTTCGCCCCTCGACGCAGAGGGTACACCCAAGAGCCTGACCAAGCGGGCTTCTACCCATCGAGATCCCATGGGTTCCGAGGACGTTTCAACAGAGGTGTCAACAGAGGCTAAAAAAATTTCGATGCCCAGTCATCTGGTAAGTCCCCAGTTGTTTCCAATGATCCCCCTCGGGGGCAGATTGTTTCATTTTCTGACGAATTGGTCACGCCTGACCACAGATGCGTGGATTCTCCACACAGTCCGAGGCTATCAGATAGAAGTTTTAGACTCCCCGTGTCAGATGACCCCTCCCCGTCCTCTCCTTTTTTCCCTACAAGAGCAAGCTTTTATAGAGTCAGAGCTGCAAGAACTTTTGACCAAGCAAGCCATTGCCATAGGACCCTTCCTTCCCGGAGGTTTCTGCAGCAACGTTTTCCTGGTACAAAAGAAGAGAGGAGGCCAGAGATTGGTGTTAAATCTCAGAGAGTTCAACCCCTATGTGGTGTACAGGCATTTCAAGATGGAAGGGATCCATCTGCTGAGGGATCTTCTGTTGGAACAGGATTGGATGGTCAGACTAGATCTGAAGGACGCCTACCTCACGGTTCCCAACTGCCCTTCCCATCAGAAATTCCTTCAATTCTCCTGGAGAGGGCAATGGTACCGTTATCGCTCACTTCCGTTCGGCCTGTCCTCAGCACCCTGGGTGTTCACCAAACTGCTAAAACCAGTGGTCACGCGCTTGCGAGAAATGGGAGTGAGGTTGATATTTTATCTCGACGATATGCTGATCCTGGCTCAGGATCGAGACTTTCTTCTCACCCACTTGGAATGGACAATGTCCTTGCTACAGGAGTTAGGTTTTGTAATAAATATAAAAAAGTCCATGATTGTTCCGAATCAACAGATAGAGTTCCTGGGGTTTCAGATAAATTCAGTATCAGCCCAACTTCTTATGCCCATGGCAAAGATCAGATCTATCAAGAGGGAGATAACTTCAACTCTGTCCAAACAGATGATCTCGTTAAGAGTATTGGCGAGGATTGTGGGCCTCCTGGCGTCATCTATCCAAGCCATCTTTCCAGGCCCCCTCCATTACAGGGGCCTTGCAACGACTGAAGATCTACTATCTACAAAAAAGGTTTTCTTACGACCATCTGATTCCACTGTCCCCAGACGCTCGAGAGGAGCTTCTGTGGTGGTTGGAACACATGACGGCATGGAACGGAAGAGCTATTTTTGGCGCCTCTCCGGACGTCATAATAGAGTCCGACGCCAGCCGCTGGGGTTGGGGCGCTCGATGTGGGGACTTTGCCACCGGCGGACGTTGGTCCGCCGACGAGTTAAAGTTGCACATCAACTGCCTAGAATTACTGGTGGGATCATTCGCCATAAAGTCGATTTCCCCACTGAAGAGCAATTGCTGTATCCTTCTTCGGATGGACAATGTGTCCGCAGTACGATACATCAATCGACTCGGCGGGACGAAATCCCGTATGTTAGCCAACATTGTGAAGGAGTTTTGGCATTTCTGCCTGGATCACAAGATCAGCGTGGTGGCGGAGTATCTGCCGGGCAAATTCAATCAGGTAGCAGAATGGAACTCCAGGTTCCTGAGAGATTACAGCGATTGGAGGCTTCACCCCTCTTTGTTTGCAGAGATCATGGGTATGCGAGGCCCGTGTCTGATAGACCTATTTGCCTCTCGCCTCAACACTCACCTTCCCATGTTTTTCAGTTGGAGGCCGGACCCGATGGTGAAGGGAACGGATGCGTTCCTTCAACATTGGGGACCACAGAGGAATTATGCCTTTCCACCATTTGCTCTGATCCCGAGGGTGGCGGCGCACATTCGCCGGCAGGTAGCGTCAGTAGTGTTGGTCACACCCTTGTGGAAGACTCAGTCTTGGTTTCCGACCCTATTGGAGTTATCAGTGGATTTACCGTTTCAGCTCCCGATATTCCCGATGCTTCTCCAGGACCCAGTGGGAGCTCCACATCCGCTGGTCCTGCAGAACCAGCTGTCCCTCATGGTCTGGGCGCTCTCAGGCGACATGAGCGAATTGAGGGCCTTTCATCGGCGGCTGCCGAGTTTATGCACCAAGCTTGGGCTCCATCCACCCGCAAGCGGTATTCAGCTTCATGGAAACGATGGATGGGTTGGTGCCTTCAACGGCAGGTGGATCCCGTGGGATCAAATCTAAAGGAAGTATTAAATCTTTTGTCAGAATGTGCGGAATCTGGCCTGTCCTACAGGTCTGTGAATAATTTTAGGTCTGCCCTTTCAGCTGGACATAATCATATTGATGGTAAGCCAATAGGGATGCATCCTCTAGTGTGTAAGTTACTCAAGGGCATTAGAGTGGCTAGACCGCCACGACCTCGTTATACCACGTTGAGGGATGTTTCTAAGGTTTTATCGTTGTTGGAATCTTGGCCTGATAATAAAGACTTATCATTGAAACAGTTATCGGCCAAGCTCACAATGCTCTTGTGTCTGATCTCCTGTCGCAGGGTTTCAGATGTTCGTGCATTAGATTTGGCTGGAAGAATTTTTTCCCCACAAGGTGTCTCTTTTCTCATCTCGAGACGGACCAAAACCATGTCAAATTCGGTTGAGTATCCTGCTTTTCCAAACAATGCTAAATTATGTGTTTTACAATGTTTAAAGACTTATGAAGAGCGTACTCTAGCCCATAGAACTGATCCCTTGGGTCAATTATTGTTAGCTATACAGAAACCTTTCCGACCTGTTTCCGCAGCCACGTTGGCACGCTGGGTACGATGGGTTATGGCAGAATCTGGCATTGATGTTTCGGTGTATGGTGCTCATTCAGCCAGAGGCGCTATGGCCTCTAAAGCATATATTTTGGGATCCAGATTGGAAGACATCCTTAAAGCGGCGGATTGGTCTTCAGATTCAATGTTTAAAATGTTTTATTACAAGCCTATTTCGCATGTTTCTTCAGTTGTTGTTGGTGAGCTTTGAACCAGCATAATCTGAAGCCTCCGGTCCAGCTATAGAATACAAAATTTTCCAGCTATCGCGACAAGAATTTTTGATTCTATTAAGGACACGGAGGCGAGGATTATCCCACCCGATGGGACATGTATGATGTAAACTGTCGTAGTGCATGACGTATAATTAAACATGTTTGCCCTCCCTAAAATGTTGAACCTTTTGGGTTCCATATATTTTAGGACTGTTTCTGTTTTCAGGAACCGACTCTAAACAAGCGTAGTGCCCTGTACTTTCCGGACATGGATCTTCCTGTTGTTGGACGATGTCTACTGTTTCCAGGATCCTGGCTTGTGTTCTCCGTTGAGAACGAACCCTGGTGTTAGTACTCTCTGTTGAGAGTCAGGACTGTTATTTGGTTTTCGGACATTTAAAGACTGGTTTGCAAAGAAAGAAGAAGCCAAGATGGTGCCTCATTATTTTGTAGATTGTAATGTGTGACTATTGGTTGCTACAGGAGGCGTGGTTCAAAGCCTCATGGGAAATGAAGTTTTTTACTATTATTACTGTGTTTTCATTGGCGTCTGTGAGTCAGTAAAGAAATTGAGACAGCATAATCCTCGCCTCCGTGTCCTTAATAGAATCAAAAATTCTTGTCGCGATAGCTGGAACATTTTGTATTGTAGGTCTCACTACCCAATGTGAACCGTAGTCCTCGCCCAATCTGGACAGATGTTCAATGTTATACAGGTGCTGCTTATAGAAGGCTGTTCCCAATTGGATAATTTGAGCGTCACTCACTCATAGAAACGAATACAAGGCACAAGTTTCTTTTTTCCGCACATGCATTATTTCGCTGTCACACACTACAAGATGCAATCAGAGGAAACTCAACAACAAATGAATGCTTCCTGCTTTTATCTTGTTATCAGGCCTGCATTTCCTTTTCACACTTTAAACTGTGATCGGATTCGCCTCCAGGAAGAGAGATACTCGGTTTCAATTCTAGCTTCGCTGGAGCGGACGAGGGTGTCCTGGAAACTAGCAATGAACGTGGTGTCCGAGCGGGATTAAGTCATCTCTGCAAACTCGTCCTTAATGCTTCAAAAAAGGACCTATGCAGTGCGTTTATATATGTCCTTTTTAAAGCAAAAAATGCGACTTGACAAAGAAAAGTGTTTCTGCTCATCAGTGTGATTTTTTTTCTCGTTAAAACTACTGCACATGACAAACCAGCAACTAGTTAACCGTATACACCGACCCACACTGTGTAATACGACATTTATTAGCACTGTTGAGTGTCAGGAGGGACCCATGACTCACCAATCTGGAAGGAAATCTTATGCACCTAGGAGCCCCCTATACTAGAATACCTTTCATTTGTGTTTTTGTCCATTGGCCAACCAAGACATTCTTTCTACCCATTCTCATAAAGCACCATCCAATATATAATTTGCTACCTATGCAGGTTTGCAGAGTGTAATATGCGATTTATTACCACTGTTAAGTGTGAAGAAGGGCCAAGGAATCACGAACCCGGCATTGTCATGCGCTTAGAATGCCTCTAATAAAATACCTTTAACCAGTGATTTTCTTCTACAGAAAATAACATTTTTCTCCTACCACTCTCATAGAACAGTTCCAAATCCAATATAAAACCCAACAATCAATAAATCATACACAACCCTTAGTCCAAGAAACTAACGCCTCCAATAACCCACAGGTCATGTCATTTCATCCGACATCTAACATCGCTCTGACCCCAACAATAACACCACAGACCAGCATTGCAATCTCACCCACAAATCACTGCACTCAAACAGGGCATGCTGGACTGAACCCCCTCACCATCAAGCGCACAACACCAAGCATATAGTTGTAACAGGGCTGACAAGCACTGCCAAAGGAACAGTATCCAAAAGATACACAGATGATGGACGGAATGCAGAACATATCAAACCTTCACCCCCAGTCAAGAGATCTGGGTTAAATCCATCGTTCTTTGCTCACCATGCCTCCCCAGTATGGACCTAGCAGTATGCAAATCAGTCTTGACCCTGTGCCTCATGGGAACAGTCCAGCCCGAACTGCCAACAGTATCGTCAAACCTTATACCCACAAACATGCTAGAAAAAACATAAGTAAAACCACAACGCAAGCTCCTGCGCAGAGCATTACGACACCCGCCTTGGTTATCAAGCTTGTACAAAAAACTGTACTCTGGCTGAGCAAAATACAACTTACAAGCAGCTACATTTAACTTTCTTTTTTTTAAAACGAGGAAATGTTTGTACTTTACATCATGACAATGTAAGGTTGGGGCACACTGAATTGACTAAGCTTCTGTTCTTGAATCGAAGCTATGTCCACTCTCACCTCCTTGACTGCACTGTGTGATCTCTGGCAAATCACACAGCAGGTGTGCCTAAACTACCACATGGGGAAAACACAGGCGCTACGTACATAACTGGATATTTACACTTATAGAACATCACATTATATTTCTCTAAAGGTTTATCATGGCCGTTTTGGATAGTGCCGCAATGAAGCCTTTGTGGCTACTTCAAAGCACGTACTTGCCAGACAGACACTAGGCAAATTCTAACACGGAAAATGTATGCAACATCTAATTATTAAGTCTACAAATTAATGCTGTGATTATTTTCCAAATGGCCAAATTATACAATGGATATCAGAGCATACAGCCACTGGAATCCACAAACTATTCAAGCATTTTTTTTTTACAATTTTTGTCCTAGTTGTCATTTCTTTTTTATTTCTTTTTTTTAGTAAATTTGGTCACAGTTTAGCAATTTGTTTTAAGTGACTACATAGTTTTGCTCACGATAAAACAATGATCGGAGTTTCAGTCTAGCTAAAATTGTTAGTTAAAAAGTCCTCACTTGTTTTGGATTTTTTTCCCCTCCATGTTGGCATTATTTCTTTGAATTGTGAGTTAGTCAATAAAAAAAAATGTGAACGTCTGAAGTATGTTTTTAGCATAGTGCTAGTTAAACTGTTAAAGACTTTTACAAAGCTGTAGTCGCAATTAAAAAACATCTACAATATTGTTAAACTGCACAAAAGTTTTATTTGGTCAAAAACTTGCAAAAGTTAAAGTTGACTGGTAAAAAGTCCTACAAGCTTATTTATCACTCCAGTTGCTAAGTAGTTTAGGTGTTCTTAAACAGCACTAACACTATTTTCGGATTTTTTAAATGTTAGGACTGGCTGAAAGTCATAGGATTTATAAACAGCAGCAAAAAATTGATAAAAAGTCTGGAAATGTTTTGGAGGGGCTCTAGGCATATTTATAAGGTTTTCAAACTTAGCATTGCCTTTTAAGCATGGACGTTTAATAGGTTGGAGACATTTGTATAGTTTTCAGAACAACACAAATACGTTTTATATTATTGAAAGAAATTCTACATTTTAGATATTATTAACAACTCTACTTGATTTTAAATCCCAATCTGTTGCAAATGCCTTCACATTCAATTTTTTATTTTTTTACGAAACATCAAGTAATCCTGGAGTGTTTATTTTTTTGTATATTAGAAGCACCAAAGTTCGCATAACCGCAGGGAATTTAGGACTTCCAAAAAGCTCCATATATTCTCTGTTTCAGCATAACAAGCTCCTTAGGAATGTGCAAATTAAAAAAAACAGGAAAATAAAGTTGACACTGGAAGTGTTAGGCATGGAAACAGGCCGAAAGTACACAAACCAATCAAGAAATGCAAGTGTAAATAACAACACAGTTCTACAGAATGACATGCATATATGAACAATCAAAATTTAAACCAGTTTGGCTGATTTGCAAACTTCCGGGATTACCAATGTGTGACTTTGAGTGTGCTAGTGTCAAAAGGATGAGGTCTAAGGAATGTATATACCATGTAATATACACTGGTGTATCACGTGAAATTCCACCTGTTACACGCTTCACGAGTCAGGTGTAAATTATGCAGGAGTAAATTAGAACTTTATCTAGGGGTAAGTCACACTTGCGCCTTAAAACTCGCTTGCGAACTGGGCACTATGTTTTTAACCCGCGATATGTTTTTAGCAAACCATAAGTAATTCTAAAGCACTATGGGCCTCATTACGATGAGGCTCGGAAAGCCACTGAACGCAGTTCGGAGGCTTTAGAGCCTCATCTCTGGTTTAAAACCGACAGACTCATTACAATGTAGGCTGTCAGTTTTGAAACCAGCCGGACATTCCGGCTGGCTTCCGACGGGCTCATGGAGCCCGTTTGCCAGTCGGAACAGGCATGTAATCCCTATGGATGGCGTTTTACGCCGTTTGGATTACGATGTCGGTTTCCGGCAGAGTTTCCATGCTGGACTTTCCGACATGGAAACCCTGTCAGAAAGCGACTTTGGGGGTCCCTAGGTATATATATTTAACACTCAAACTTTTTAAAAGCACTCACAGTCACTGGATGATGTCATCACTGATGTCATGAGTGATGTCATTTGAGATGTCATGAGTGATGTCACTGACCATGTCATGAGTGATGTAATATGTGAGGTCATAAGCAGTGAGGTGCCTGCCAGGCGGTGCAGGGATGAACACAAATTCCCTTTTCTGTACGGGAGCTTGTGCTACGGCCGGTTTTCGAGCGCAGCACAACCTTCCACACAGAAAAGGGAGCTTGCGACCACACCAAGTGCGGTTGCATCAAAATTGAGCAGTCGGGACCGCCGACTGGAGGTCGGTCGGACCCGTATCCTGCGTCCGCCCGACATCTAAATAAGGCCCTATATATTTTACAGCAATTTAATTAGATGTGTTACTAACATACAGTAGTATTACAGGAGGTATGCGACACACGGAGTTTCCAGGGGAAAGGCAGTTTGGTAGCCACTGGTAAAGTGTCAAACAACCAAAAAGTCGTAATCTTGATGGAATTTCAGAAACATTTCCAATAACTTTTCACTTTCAATTTGCACACGGAACTCTGGTTGCAAAAATTACTGGAGTAAACGCGTACATTGACGTTAAAATGTCCCAAACACCTCTATATTATTAAAGGGAGTAAAAGAAGGGATTTCTCTACAAGGAAAAATGCATTCAATGCAGAGGAAAAAATATAAAATATGTACCTATCTTAACCCAAACAAGTGTTTTAAAGGATAGGTGTGAAAAGCTATGATTTTGAAGATGGCCATGCAGAAGGAAAGGAATTATATAAGAAACCCCATTTTATGAAAATTGGATGCATAACCTAGGGGCCCTTAAGTTTAATTATATTTTATGCTAACCCTTACATCGCTCGATAGCAATGCAAATGTATGTTGTTGCATGATGGTCCAGCTAACAACAGTGGTGAGTGGTGAAAGCGAACAAGCTGCGAAATCTTGAAGAGCATCCCATCGCCTTGTAGACGGAGGGAATTCACAAAGTCCACTGCGTTCTATGGGGTCTTGGGCCTTCCAGGTTATCGACAGCCTGCATTTGAATTGCATAGATATGCTTTATGCCAATGCTACCATAAACTTGTCGATCTTCACTGATTGCTTCTCGCCTCCTATTCTCCAGGTGGCAGCGCGAGCTCGGTCTTCCCAGCAGCGCCACTCGAAAGAACACAGGTATGAGGTAAGTACAGGGGAAAGCAGAGGTCCAATAAAAAAAAATCCATTTGTTCTCAGGTATGTGTCCGGTCTCCTTTATCCGTGATGTCCGAATTCGGGACATACCTGTCCTTTTTCAGGTAGGTCAGGTACGAGTAATTAGAGTGAATGGCCGGAATAGGTATGCAGATTTATACTCCAACCGTGAGGGCAATACAGGATGCAAGAAAAAAATAATAAAACAAAATAAAAATAAAGCGTAACCCCTTCTGGTTAATCTGGGGTGATGGCGATTTCTACCTTTATAATTAATACTACTATGTCGGGCGGGAGGTTCTTATGGGTCTAAGCGTAAGGAGTCCCAGCTCCTTCTGTGTCTATTGTCACCAGTAATTTGCCCAAGGGTGGTTGACTAGGTATTACCGTTAGTATTCAGGCTCCTTTTATCCCCATTATCAGCAAGAAAATGCCCCTATATGACTTGGCCGGGCAGGAGCATTACATTTCAGTGCTGCCACCCACCTGGGGAGGCTACAACCCTCCACAGTTATGGTGGGCCTTCTCATCTCAATCGGCACAGCAGGGGTCCACCTCTCCTCAGACCACTTATCAGGCTCTTCGTCTCCTTCTCTTTGCAAGTCTTCATCTTCTTTTGTCGAGTCTGCCGGCCTTCCTCGCCCAGTCCGCCTCCTGCCGAACGAGTCTCTCTCCCTGCTCCACCTTCTTTCTTGTCTGCCTCCATCTTGTCATGTCTCTACACCTTCATCTTCGGGCCCCTTCTCTTCCTGTATGTATAAGGTATCCCTCTTTAGTCTGTTTCCTTCTTGTTTCTTTCCTGCAAGTCTCCCTCCTGCCTCTTGTCCTTCTTCCCTCTCTACCCGGCTCGGACGTTGGCCTATCTCTTTTTCTAGCTCCTCCTGAACAGTGGGGAGCTGTAGCTTCGAGGGACCTTTCCAAGGAAAGTATATATGCCTCCCACATCCTTCTCCTTACACCCTTACTCACAGATACCAAGTCGTCCCCCGTCGGGATGAACAAGCATAGATAGGCAAAGTTAATTGCATTGGCTGCAAACCTTTTGGCTTTATCAATGCCTATTTTGTTTCTTCATGGTTTTTGCAAAACTTTGTTGGCGAAGCTGCTGGGCCCTTGTCAAGCCAAACAACAACAAAAAAAAAATTTAAAAGAATGAAAAATGCATAAAACTATGGGGCGGTTCACAGCGCTATTTTCAGCGGTAAACTTCTGTTTACTACTGAATTCACTCCCATTTACGAATGCCAGCAATTTACAAAAGATTCCTGGAAATCTTTACTGGATTTACTACTGTGATTTCTACCCCACGAGTGCCTTTCAAGTTTGGGAATGCCCACACATGCACGTTGGCAGCATTCAGAAACTGAAATTCAACCCCTTTCCCACTCTGGACATGGACATTTACTCCAGTCAAGGGCTGGCGAAGTCCCATTCGAGGAGGAAAGGGGAACGGATCACCCCAGATGTGGTCTGGGTGTAAGGGTAGGGCTTTCTCCACGCAGGAAGGAGAGAGAAACATGTCAGACTCCATTTCCCCTGGGATCCAGTCTGAGCGATCTAGCTGTTCACACAGGGGGCGTGGCAGCATGCAGGACTGTCACGTGACTTCATCCAGCCCTGCACCTGGCGCGGCCTCGAAGGGCACCAAAGGGAATGCTTGTTGTAGTGAGCCACCCGGCCACTGCACAACAATGTTGCACAGGCATCCCCCTGGGCCGGACTCGGGCCAGGGGGTATATAATAAAGGACGTCGTCAGCGCACGGGGCTGACGGCGTGAACTAGCAACGGTAGCAGACGTCCCCTTATTTGTGTTCCGCCGAATAAGTTAGGCCTTCCCTGTCCCTCTCCGTAGCAGTCGGTTACAGCCCCCAACCGCACGCCCAGGGACCAGCCCCACCATCCCCCACGGGTGTTCACGGAACATCACACTGGCGACGAGGAAGTGGAGGAGCCCACGCCGCTCGTGTGGGCAGCGCAGCAGCTCTGCCGGCGGCCGCTGTTGGAGCGAGGCAGTACGTGTCGTGTCTGCCGCTGCGGGCACGGTGAAGTGGAGACCCCCTGTGCCTGGGAGAGGCTGAAGTGCGCGGTAAGGTGGCCGCGTGGGGGGGAAACAGTGCGAGCCGTACAGGCGTTTGGGGGCCGGGCGCGTCGTCGCGCTGAAGCACGGTCTGCGGGGCAGCGGTGCGGCCTGTGTGTCAGTGCACGGGAGCGGCTGGCCGAAGATTGCACCAGAGCGCGGACGGAGCGCGTGGTGGACCCGGAGCGGGTGCGAGGCCCGGCAAGGGGCCTGCAACGCACTCGCGGCCTCCGGCGAGTGAGGGTTTGATTCCCTGCACCACAGTGGACCACACAAGGAGTGCGGGTGGAGGAGTGGATCCAGGCCATTGCCCATAGTCGGAGAGCGGTGGCAGGGGGTTCTGGACCAGGGCTGGCAGCTCGTGGAGGCAATCTCCTCATCACTGGCCAGGGAGTGTGGCCACGGGACAAGAGCAGTAGGCCCAGGAGGCGTTCAGGCTGCTGGTGGAGGACCGGCGGTGGGCAGGCACGCTCAGGCGGACCAGGCACCCCATTGTGTTGAGGGAAGAGCGGCGTAATCATGACTACGCCACAGGCGGCGGCGCCTGCGGATGCAGGAGCGGCGGGAGTGAGGCCAGGCTGCATGGCGGTGAAGGCACTTCCAGAATTCAGCCAGTTGGCGGACCCGGCGACAGCTGCACCGCGGTGGCGGAAGTGGATAGGCCAGCTCGAAAACTACTTTGTGGCCACCAGGGAGACGGACAACGCTGTTAAGAGGTCCACCATGCTCCTGATGGGAGGCGATGAGCTCTACGACCTGTTCCAAGACCTACCGGACACGGGAGATGAAAATGACTACGAGAAGGCGGTCAGGGCCCTGAACCGCCACTTTGACCCACAGGTCAACCCAGACTTCGAGCATTTCAAGCTCCGCCAAGCAGAGGGAAGACGAGTCAGTGGACATGTTCTTCGCACGTTTGCGAAAGCTGGCGAGCACCTGTGTTGGAGTGGATCGGACGTTCGAGACACGGGCGCAGCTCATCGTAGGTTGCAAGTCTCTGGAGCTGCGCAAATTGATCTTACGACAGCCCAGCGTTTCACTAGATGATATATTGGTCCTGGGGAGATCGCACGAGCTGGCGGACGTCAGGGCTGGTGAGATGGAGGTGGCGTTGGCCACGAAATCTGCGGCGACGCGACCTTTATATCCCGCACCCATCAAAGAGGAGAGGGTGGATGTTATTCGGAAGTCGTACAGCGGAGGAGCCACACCCAAGAGTGACACGGAGGAACGGCACACCAGGCAAGGGTGCAGGAATTGTGGGCTGACGACGCATTCCCAGAGAGGCTGCCCAGCGCAAGTACGGCAGTGCCTCAAGTGTAACAAGTATGGGCACTTCGCAAAAGTGTGCCAGAACGCAGCCCGGTCCAGTGCCAGTAAACCCAAACGACCCCCGTTCCAGAGAAGGGCCATGGCGTTACAGGACGTGGACGATCTGGACAGCCGGTGCCAGAAATTGGCTGTCGCTGAGGATGACGAAGACGGGGATGTCTTTGTGGTGTCTAACATCAGAGGGGTCAACGCCACTCGGCGACCTCCGCCGTTATGCCAGATATGGATCGGGGGCAACTGTATCCAGACGCTTATTGACACGGGGGCGTCAGTGAACATCTTGGACGACGGACAATACTGCGAGCTATGACCACAACCGAGGTTAATGCCCACCGCCACCAAGATACTCACCTATGGAGGTCACACGCCGATCCCTCTCCAGGGGGTGATTGATGTGGAGGTTGGACACAAAGACAGAGTCACAGCGACAAGATTTTACGTCACCTGTGACAGAGCAGGATCGCTATTGAGCTGCCACACTGCCGAGGATCTGGGACTAGTAATGTTCGCAAGGCATATACACCAGTCACAAGCGGACCAGGTGCTGGCGGAATTTCCGGAGCTCTTTCGGGGGCTAGGATGCCTCAAGGGAGTGGAAGTCCAACTCCACATTGACGACACCATCAAGCCAATTGCACTCCGACACCGGAGAGTACCATTCCATCTCCGACCACTGGTTGAAGCTGAACTGGAGCGCCTCGAGAAGGAAGGGGTGATCGAGAAGGTGTCGGGGCCGACTCCATGGGTGTCACCGTTGGTCATAGCGCCAAAACCCAAACAGCCAGGCGCTATTAGGCTCTGTGTCGACATGAGGTTGCCGAACAAAGCAATACGCAGAGAAAGACACATCACCCCCACCATCGACGAAATTGTGGCGGATATAAACGGGGCGCAATGGTTCTCCAAAGTAGATCTGAACTCGAGGTACCATCAGTTGGTGTTGGCAGAGAAAAGTCGATACATCACAACCTTCTCGACACATGTGGGGCTGCGCAGGTTCAAACGGCTGAGTTTTGGTGTATCCTCAGCGGCGGAAGTGTTCCAGGAGGCTGTGAGAGAAGCACTGTCCGGACTCGTAGGCGTACTCAATGTCAGTGATGATATACTCATATTCTCGAACTCTCTGGAGGAGCACCATGCAAGACTGCGAGCAACCCTCCGGAGACTGGTCGAACAGGGACTGACATTACATCGAGCCAAGTGTGACTTTTACGCCAATGAGGTGGAATTTTTTGGCTATCGCTTCTCCGCAAAGGGCCTGCAAGTCGATCCAGCAAAGGTGGAGGCACTCAGAGCAGCGGCCATCCCTCAGACGCAGCCCGAAGTTCGGAGCTTTCTAGGCATGGCCAATTACTGCGGCCGTTTTATTACCCATCTGGCCACTCTATCTGAACCACTCCGGAAACTTACGAAAAAGGATGTGCCATGGCAGTGGACTGACAGAGAGGCGCAGTCGTTCATTGATATCAAGAGTGCATTGTTGAAAGGAGCAACAGTGGCGTATTTTAAACCAGGAGCAGAGACTGAACTCATCGTGGATGCCAGTCCAGTGGGACTGGGGGCGGTGCTACTACAAAGAGCCAGGCAAGACGAATGGGTGCCGATCGCGTATGCCAGCAGGGCGCTCACGGCCGTCGAGACACGGTATGCTCAAATCGACCGGGAGGCGCTGGCCATTCGCTGGGCGTGCCAACACTTTGACATTTATTTGTGTGGGCACACTTTCACGGTGGTCACCGACCACAAGCCTCTGGTACCACTATTCACTGGCACGGCGCGGAATGGTCCTCCGCGGATTGAACGATGGGCGGTCCAGATACAGCATTATCGGTTCGAAGTGGTGTACCGCCCGGGAGTCAACAACCCGGCCGACTATCTGTCACGACATCCGAGGGCACTGCCTGCTCGGAGCCAGGAGGCTGTGGATGAGGGGACGGAATCGTTCCTGAGGCAGATCGTGGAAGACGCGTGCCCCCAAGCTCTGTCGTTGGAGGAAGTCCTAGTGGCTACCAGGCAGGATGAGTGCTTACAGGCAGTGAAGCGAACACTCCATGACCATCAGTGGAAGTGGTTCCTGCAAGGGATGGACCGAAGGGCGGAGGAGGAAAAGGAGTATTGGGAGAGTCTGTGGCGGTGCCGGGAGGACCTAAGTGAGGCTGGAAATGGAATAGTTCTCAGAGGCACTCGGATCGTAATACCGGCTGCCCTGCGAAGTAGAACAGTGGACCTGGCCCACAAGGGCCACCAAGGGGTCGAGAAGACCAAAGCACGACTGAGGTCCAAGGTGTGGTTCCCGGGGGTGGACCGGCTGGTGGAAGACAAGGTGCGAGGATGCCACGCCTGTTTGATAACAGGAGCTGACCCGCCGGGGGTGCCCGTCATCACGGAAGGCCCTAGCCTGACACCATGGGCTCAAGTGAGTCTGGACTTTGGCAGCTTCCCTGACGGAAGACACACGGTGGTGTTGGTAGACAGTCACTCCAAGTTTCCTGTGGTGGAGGTGGTGACATCCACGGCGTTTGACTGCATCCGACCAGTGCTGAAGAAGGTGTTTGCACTCCTGGGAATGCCGGAGGAAATAAGAACAGACAAAGGGTCGCCCTTCCAGGGTCAGGAGTTTAAAGACTATCTGAACCAGAATGGAGTCAAGCACCGCCGGGTAACCCCCCAGTGGCCTCAGGCCAACGGGGATGTAGAAAGATTTATGAGGAATTTAAACAAGGCACTGAGGATTGGGGTGGATCAAGGAGGCAACTTGGAGAATTGCCTGCACCAATTCCTTCGAGCGTACCGACACACTCCCCACTGCACCACACGGTGCGCACCCAGTGAGCTGCTAATGAAACGGGCGGTGCGGGACAGCATTCCCACCAGTGACCAGTGGGCTCCGGCTGTACTGGACGCCCGACAAGCCCAGGGGCGACGCCAACACAACAACGACCGGGCCAGTCGGAACAGAAGGGCACGGCCACCAGCCATTGACGTGGGAGACTACGTGGTAGTGAAAGACCGCCATCCAGGGTCCAAGTTTCGCACTCCGTTCGAACGAGAGCTGTGGAAAGTTGTACAGATCAAAGGGACCATGGTCACAGCAAGGAAGGGCAGCCAGCAGATAGCCCGCAATATGTCATGGTTCAAGAAGGCCCGGGGTCCCGAGGAGGTGGTGACGGAGGCCAAACACGCCCGAGGCAGTGGAGGCGAGGAAGCACTGATGGAGGAACCTATCTCCGAAGACTGGCGAGACGAAGGCCTGGAAGAAAGTGCTGCGAGACCAACCAAGGGAGATGTGACCACCCCCACGGTGCCCGAGGGGGCCGCTGGGAGTTCCAGGGGAAGCCCGCATTGCCGCTTGAGAAGGAATCCGGAGCCCAGTTCAAGGTTGCGCGACTTCCTGTGTTGAAGAAGCCCGGAAGAGGTCGTGCTCAGTAATGGACACTGTTTTTGAAATTGTGGTTTTATAAAATGTTAGATAATTGTTTAATTGGTTGGCACCCGCCCAAGTTCCGTGGGTTAGATGGGATGTAGTGAGCCACCCGGCCACTGCACAACAATGTTGCACAGGCATCCCCCTGGTGCCAGGCTCGGGCCAGGGGGTATATAATAAAGGACGACGTCAGCGCACGGGGCTGACGGCGTGAACTAGCAACGGTAGCAGACGTCCCCTTATTTGTGTTCCGCCGAATAAGTTAGGCCTTCCCTGTCCCTCTCCGTAGCAGTCGGTTACAGCCCCCAACCGCACACCCAGGGACCAGCCCCACCATCCCCCACGGGTGTTCACGGAACATCACACTTGTGAACTGGAAGTAATGTAAAAGTACATTCAGGCGGTGACGAACACCTCTGACGTACCTTTAACTTGTTGTTCGTCAACGGAGCCCTTTGATGTGAGAAAATCACACGTCACCTGTGCCATCTATTTTTGGAAATCAAACTGTGCCACAGGCTTTTATCAGGTGGACTGCCATCTGTAACAAAGACAAAGAAACCTGCGGATACAGTGCCACCTGTCCTGAGCTGGGACTGTGCCAGTCTTCCACCTTTCTTCAATCGACATACACCCCTGCCCTCAGTACAGAGATGTGCCCGGTACCCCAGAGCTAGACAGTGCCCCCCCGTATTAAATGCACAGACCGGACCTCCTCTTTCATGCACTCAGTGGGCATCGACCCTTGATGTATGCTAAGAGCTTGTTTACTTCTGAAAAGAAGTCCTACATGTATTCAGGTTCTGACGAATCTTGAGTGACTCAGTGAAGTGGGTTTGCACATGTAAATATTATATATTAAGGTATACGTGCTGCTAAGTGTCAATGTTGCCTGCCCCTTAATACACAGACTGCGTCACGAGTCCTTAATGCACCTAGGATGCCATCTGTCCATAACGCAAACATGACAACAGGTTCTTAATATAAATACAGTGACATCCAGCCATGATGCGGAGTCTGAACCCTGTCCTGAATAGACACTGTGCCACCCGTCCTTTATACAGAGACTGTGCCACCCGTCCTTCATACAGAGACTGTACCACCCGTCCCTTATAGAGACTGCGCCACCCGTCCTTCATACAGAGACTGTGCCGCCCGTACTTGACACAGAGGCCGTGCCGCCCGTCCTTGACACAGAGGCCGTACCACCACCTGTCTTTTGTAGAGAGACTGTGCCACCCGTCCTTCATACAGAGACTGTGCCACCCGTCCTTCATACAGAGACTGTGCCGCCCGTCCGTCACACAGAGACTGTGCCGCCCGTCCGTCACACAGAGACTGTGCCGCCCGTCCGTCACACAGAGACTGTGCCGCCCGTCCGTCACACAGAGACTGTGCCGCCCGTCCTTCATACAGAGACTGTGCCGCCCGTCCTTCATACAGAGACTGTGCCGCCCGTCCTTCATACAGAGACTGTGCCGCCCGTCCTTCATACAGAGACTGTGCCGCCCGTCCTTCATACAGAGACTGTGCCACCCGTCCTTCATACAGAGACTGTGCCACCCGTCCTTCATACAGAGACTGTGCCACCCGTCCTTCATACAGACTGCCACCCGTCCTTCATACAGACTGCCACCCGTCCTTCATACAGACTGCCACCCGTCCTTTTTACAGAGACTGTGCCGCCCGTCCTTTATACAGAGACTGTGCCGCCCGTCCTTCATACAGAGACTGTGCCGCCCGTCCTTCATACAGAGACTGTGCCGCCCGTCCTTCATACAGAGACTGTGCCGCCCGTCCTTCATACAGAGACTGTGCCACCCGTCCTTCATACAGAGACTGTGCCACCCGTCCTTCATACAGAGACTGTGCCACCCGTCCTTCATACAGAGACTGTGCCACCCGTCCTTCATACAGAGACTGTGCCACCCGTCCTTCATACAGAGACTGTGCCACCTGTCCTTCATACAGAGACTGTGCCACCCGTCCTTCATACAGACTGCCACCCGTCCTTTATACAGAGACTGTGCAGCCCGTCCTTCACACAGAGACTGTGCCGCCCGTCCTTCACACAGAGACTGTGCCGCCCGTCCTTCATACAGAGACTGTGCCACCACCCGTCCTTCATACAGAGACTGTGCCACCACCCGTCCTTCATACAGAGACTGTGCCACTCGTCCTTCATACAGAGACTGTGCCGCCCGTCCTTCATACAGAGACTGTGCCGCCCGTCCTTCATACAGAGACTGTGCCGCCCGTCCTTCATACAGAGACTGTGCCGCCCGTCTTTCATACAGAGACTGTGCCGCCCGTCCTTCATACAGAGACTGTGCCGCCCGTCCTTCATACAGAGACTGTGCCGCCCGTCCTTCATACAGAGACTGTGCCGCCCGTCCTTCATACAGAGACTGTGCCGCCCGTCCTTCATACAGAGACTGTGCCGCCCGTCCTTCATACAGAGACTGTGCCGCCCGTCCTTCATACAGAGACTGTGCCGCCCGTCCTTCATACAGAGACTGTGCCACCCCGTCCTTCATACAGAGACACTGCCGCCGGTCCTTTATACAGAGACTGTGCCGCCCGTCCTTCATACAGAGACTGTGCCGCCCGTCCTTCATACAGAGACTGTGCCGCCCGTCCTTCATACAGAGACTGTGCCACCCGTCCTTCATACAGAGACACTGCCGCCCGTCCTTCACACAGAGACTGTGCCGCCCGTCCTTCACACAGAGACTGTGCCACCACCCGTCCTTCATACAGAGACTGTGCCACCACCCGTCCTTCATACAGAGACTGTGCCACTCGTCCTTCATACAGAGACTGTGCCACCCGTCCTTCATACAGAGACTGTGCCGCCCGTCCTTCATACAGAGACTGTGCTGCCCGTCCTTCATACAGAGACTGTGCTGCCCGTCCTTCATACAGAGACTGTGCTGCCCGTCCTTCATACAGAGACTGTGCCGCCCGTCTTTCATACAGAGACTGTGCCGCCCGTCTTTCATACAGAGACTGTGCCGCCCGTCCTTCATACAGAGACTGTGCCGCCCGTCCTTCATACAGAGACTGTGCCGCCCGTCCTTCATACAGAGACTGTGCCGCCCGTCCTTCATACAGAGACTGTGCCGCCCGTCCTTCATACAGAGACTGTGCCGCCCGTCCTTCATACAGAGACTGTGCCGCCCGTCCTTCATACAGAGACTGTGCCGCCCGTCCTTCATACAGAGACTGTGCCGCCCGTCCTTCATACAGAGACTGTGCCGCCCGTCCTTCATACAGAGACACTGCCGCCCGTCCTTTATACAGAGACTGTGCCGCCCGTCCTTCACACAGAGACTGTGCCGCCCGTCCTTCATACAGAGACTGTGCCGCCCGTCCTTCATACAGAGACTGTGCCGCCCGTCCTTCATACAGAGACTGTGCCGCCCGTCCTTCATACAGAGACTGTGCCGCCCGTCCTTCATACAGAGACTGTGCCACCCGTCCTTCATACAGAGACACTGCCGCCGGTCCTTTATACAGAGACTGTGCCGCCCGTCCTTCACACAGAGACTGTGCCACCCGTCCTTCACACAGACTGTGCCACCCGTCCTTCACACAGAGACTGTGCCACCCGTCCTTCATACAGAGACTGTGCCACCCGTCCTTCATACAGAGACTGTGCCACCTGTCCTTCATACAGAGACTGTGCCACCCGTCCTTCATACAGACTGCCACCCGTCCTTTATACAGAGACTGTGCCGCCCGTCCTTCACACAGAGACTGTGCCGCCCGTCCTTCACACAGAGACTGTGCCGCCCGTCCTTCATACAGAGACTGTGCCACCACCCGTCCTTCATACAGAGACTGTGCCACCACCCGTCCTTCATACAGAGACTGTGCCGCCCGTCCTTCATACAGAGACTGTGCCGCCCGTCTTTCATACAGAGACTGTGCCGCCCGTCCTTCATACAGAGACTGTGCCGCCCGTCCTTCATACAGAGACTGTGCCGCCCGTCCTTCATACAGAGACTGTGCCGCCCGTCCTTCATACAGAGACTGTGCCACCCGTCCTTCATACAGAGACTGTGCCACCCGTCCTTCATACAGAGACTGTGCCACCCGTCCTTCATACAGAGACTGTGCCGCCCGTCCTTCATACAGAGACTGGACCGCCCGTCCTTTATACAGAGACTGGGCCACCCGTCCTTTATAGAGAGACTGTGCCGCCCGTCCTTTATAGAGAGACTGTGCCGCCCGTCCTTTATAGAGAGACTGTGCCGCCCGTCCTTCATACAGAGACTGTGCCGCCCGTCCTTCATACAGAGACTGGACCGCCCGTCCTTCATACAGAGACTGGACCACCCGTCCTTTATAGAGACTGTGCCACCCGTCCTTTATAGAGAGACTGTGCCGCCCGTCCTTCATACAGAGACTGTGCCACCCGTCCTTCATACAGAGACTGTTCCGCCCGTCCTTCATACAGAGACTGTGCCGCCCGTCCTTCATACAGAGACTGTGCCGCCCGTCCTTCATACAGAGACTGTGCCGCCCGTCCTTCATACAGAGACTGTGCCGCCCGTCCTTCATACAGAGACTCCCCCCTTTCCTCTCGGACCCCACACCTACCACCTGCGGAGACCCCCAGGGCTCCTCCCTCAGCCCGACGCTCTTCAACGTCTACATGGCTCCACTTGCCCCCATCGTCAGAATCTATGGACTCAACATCGTGTCATACGCAGACACCCAGCTCATCCTCTCCCTATCCAACGAGCCCAACACCGCCAGACGCAACTTTCGAGAAGGCATGGAAGCCGTCGCCAAATGGATGAAAAACAGCTGCCTACAACTAAACACCAACAAAACAGAAGTACTCATCATGGGCCCAAACCCCGACGCCTGGAGCGACACCTGGGGGCCCCCCGCCCTCGGAAACCCGCCAACCCCCACAGACCACGCACGCAACCTGGGAATCATCCTGGACTCCGAGCTCAAAATGGACCGCCAGATCAACTCTGTCTCGTCTTCCTGCTTCCACATCCTCCGCCTCCTTCGTAAGACCTTCAAATGGATCCCCTCGAACACCGAAAGACCGTCACTCACGCCCTGGTCACCAGCAGACTCGACTACGGCAACGCACTCTACGCCGGAATAAACAAAAACCTCACCCGCAAGCTACAGAACATCCAGAACGCCGCCGCAAGACTGGTCCTCAACCTGCCAAAACACTGCCACATCTCCCAGCACCTGAAGACACTCCACTGGCTCACCGTTGAGGCGAGAATCACCTTCAAGATGCTCACCCACGCACACAAGGCCCTCCACGGCACCGGACCAGCATACCTGAACAGCCGACTCAAATTCCACGCACCCCAAAGGACCCTACGATCAGCCCAGCTCTCCTACGCCGTGGTCCCCCGCACCAGAAAGACAAGATCGGGAGGCCGCTCCTTCTCCTTCCTCGCGGCCAAAGCATGGAACGCCCTTCCGCTCCACCTCAGACAGACAACATCGCTCCCCATCTTCGCAAGAAACCTCAAAACCTGGCTCTTCGACAGACCCCCTCCTTGATGGAATGGAACCTGCACCCCCCCCACCCCTAGCGCCTTGAGACCCTTACGGGTGAGTAGTCGCGCTTTAACAAACCCCTGATTGAGAGACTGTGCCGCCCGTCCTTCATACAGAGACTGTGCCGCCCGTCCTTCATACAGAAACTGTGCCGCCCGTCCTTCATACAGAGTCTGTGCCGCCCGTCCTTCATACAGAGACTGTGCCGCCCGTCCTTCATACAGAGACTGTGCCGCCCGTCCTTCATACAGAGACTGTGCCGCCCGTCCTTCATACAGAGACTGTGCCACCCGTCCTTTATACAGAGACTGTGCCACCCGTCCTTCATACAGAGACTGTGCCACCAGTCCTTCATACAGAGACTGTGCCACCAGTCCTTCATACAGAGACTGTGCCACCAGTCCTTCATACAGAGACTGTGCCACCCGTCCTTCATACAGAGACTGTGCCGCCTGTCCTTCATACAGAGACTGTGCCGCCTGTCCTTCATACAGAGACTGTGCCGCCCGTCCTTCATACAGAGACTGTGCCGCCCGTCCTTTAACAGACTGTACCACCCGTCCTTTATAGAGACTGTGCCACCCGTCCTTCATACAGAGACTGTGCCACCCATCCTTCATACAGACTGTGCCACCCGTCCTTAACAGAGACTGTGCCACCTGTCATTTAATAGAAGACTGTGCCACCCGTTCTTAACACAGTCTGTGCCACCTGTCATTTAATAGAAGACTGTGCCACCCGTCCTTAACACAGTCTGTGCCACCTGTCTTTAACAAAGTCTGTGCCACCCGTCCTTAACACAGTCTGTGCCACCCGTCCTTAACACAGTCTGTGCCACCCGTCTTTAACACAGTCTGTGCCACCTGTCATTTAATAGAAGACTGTGCCACCCGTCCTTAACACAGTCTGTGCCACCTGTCTGTAACGCAGGCTGGCCCACTGTTCCTTACCACATTTATTTCTTGCAAAGTTTTCAGAGACTCAAGTTTCGGCCTTTATCCTGTATAGTACACGAGTAGAATATTCACTAGAAGCTAGATGATGGACCAACAACAACCTCCAATAGAAAACTGAAACTGTTTCTCCCCTGTGAGTTTCGAATGCTCTTCCAGATGGTGAAATGTTCATATATCCCTGCAGCCTTCTGCTCCAGGCTGCGCTGGTTGTCAAAGGCTCTCAAGTCCGACAGAGGCCTCCAAGTCTGAATCGAGACTTGAACGGCAAGCATAGCCCACTGCCGCGTGTGATAATGCTTTATTATAACACTGGGACGAGGAGAGCTCCACTGAAAACAACAGAGTGGCTCAGGGCCAATAATGGCTGGTAAAGACCTTCTGCTCCAACATTCTGATGTTTACCTTTTGGCTTCTCGCTTTTTAATTTACAACACTCTCCTCTCAGTGGCTGGAATGTTTTAATAGCTTTATAGTACTTCTGCCTCTGGCTGTAACAGCTCTTAAAGGCCTTCACCATCATTATAGCCCCCTGCCTGGGCCTCGGGCCTACAGCTAAATTTCCGGGCCTTTAACAACCATTATTGCCCTGGGCTATAATTCTTAGTTATAAACTGGGTGGGATGACGAAAAGATGTCGCCCTAGAGGAGGCCGAGTTGGTTTAAGAGAAAGAGGCTGGGAGCTGTGGGAAGCGAACACGACTGTTGGGGCGAGAGGGTATGTTTTAGAGAAGACAGGCGGACAGCCTCCATTTCAGATTCTCCTGGGCTTCTAAAAGGATGGAACCCCCAGTTTATAAGGAGAGTAAAAAGCCAAGTGTGGCTATAAAGAGGCCACGAAGGCTGAGAATCACACGCAGGCCATTTACTGCCATATTAACTTTAGCTGAGTGTCGTTTATTGGGTCTATACGGGGCAGCGGAGGGCCAATACACCAGATTTACAATGTATTTAAATGTACACAGCAATATACAACTGGCCTGCGGTGGATGGGCCACCATGAGCTCCCGTCTCTGGGTCATACCAAAACCACAAATCAGGGGAGTCCAGCGCAGGTCCAGAAGCGCTTATTCCATGCCCGACTGGTCAACCACTGGCTACAGGAATCCGTGCCAATCCCTTTATTGAATTTCAAACGTGCATCCTGTGAATGCGGCACGAATTTGGCCACCCTGGGCCTACTTTGGGGCCCCCTACTTCTATGTTTGAATGGAAGCGACAATGCATTTAAAAGGACAGTCCAAGGCAGGGGTGAAGACTGGTTTGGGGTTTAAGCTTGGCATTAAGGAACCTGCTGCACCATAGTGATCTATCTCAGTTGCATTCACCAAGATCAAACATGAGATCAGCAGAGGCGCAGGGATCCCAAAATCAGAAGGAACACTGTGTAACGCGCTGATTTGCAGGGCTGACAAGGCGGCCTATTCGCAGGCACAATAGAGCACACACACACTCCGCACGCTCGGTACGGGTGGAAGACCCGGAGCGGTCTTCGCCCCTTTATTTATATCTTCTGGCCACGCTTGGCCAGAGGGTGCTACAATGTATGCGAGCCCTTCTGGGTCGACCCCTAGCCCTGCAGTCGTGGTGCTAGGGTCATTACATCCCTTCCCAACTTGGTATTAAACTGTTTGTACAAAGTTCAGCAAACAAAGTCTTTTAGTCTGACTAGGTGGTGGATTTGGCCTTCGGTTGTAACGTTGGGAGTTGGACCGACAGCCTGCACTCTGGGTGTTTGGGTCTGGCTGGGAGTTGACACTGAACTCTTCGCTCCCTGCAGGTAGGACTGTCTGAGTGCTAGGAGGACTGGCCAAAGATGACCCCCCAGGGCTGGGCTGTGAATTCCTTCCAACCCAGTCGGTTCCTGCTTCTGTGTCTTCCGGATCAACGATTCCTTGATTCGGGCGTTCTACTCTCCGGAACCATGACACATTTCTGGTGATTGTTTCGTCCCCATGCTTGGTGGTGATGGCTGTTCCGTTCACCCGCAAGACTATCCAGGTCCCCGGTTCGTAGGGTGTCTTGAACTTCCATCCCACTCAGAGGTTTCGGACCAGCACCAGGCTCCCTGGCACGAGGAGCTAAGGCTTGGCTCTTCGTCGCCTGCTAGCCCGCTAGTTGGTTTGGGCTCGTCTGGCTTTTTTTTTTTTGGTGGAGTTTTATATAGCGCAAACTAGACCCGAAGGTATCAGAGCGCTTTACATGAGCACCAGTTATGTTACAGACGGACACATTAATTTTTTTGGTAGGCACGGGGAGATTAAGTGATTGCCCAGAATCACAGAATGTTGAGCGTCCCTGCCGAGACTCGAACCCGCTTCCCCAGCTCTGAGGTCGACCGCCCAAGCCGTTAGGCCACATTCTCTCCCCTTGAGTGTTAGCTGGCTCGTAGGGTGGTGGAGTCCATTGGTCAGTCACGGGGATGGTGCCTCATCTATGTCCGGTGAGCATCAAGGACCAGGAAGACCTTTGGGTGGTGCAATGTGGGGTGCTGCGGTATTCTAGCAGGAAACGATGTAGTGCCGCCTCCGGATTGGTCCCTTCTGTCACTGCGATGTGTAGTGCTTTATTCAGCGTGCGCATCAATCGTTCGGCCTCGCCATTGGCTTGCGGCCATTGTGGGGTGATGGGGCGGTGTCGTATGCCAAGTGATGCGAGCAGGTCTTTGAATTCTCCGCCTTCAAAGGGTGGGCCATTGTCAGTCTTCAGTTCTTGAGGGAGTCCAAATAAGGCAAATGTTCTTTCTAATACAGGGGCGATGTGGGTATATGCTGTGGATTCCACTACTTCAACTATTGGATATTTGGAGTAGTTGTCGACTGGTACCGCTGTCACTCTTCCATCGAGACTTGGGAGCAGAGGCAGGTTCCTCGGTGACGATTGGTGCCGGGGTTTCCTAACTACTTGTGATCTGGCAGGAGTGGCAGTTTCGTACCAGGTTGTCAATGGCGGCTCCTAATCCTGGGAACCCGATCTCCCTCATCCGCGACTTCATTCAGATGGTCCCTTGGTGAACTCCGTGTGCAAGAGTTGTCACTCTTTCTTGAAGGCTCTCAGGGATCACGATGCGAGATACTCGTAATACCAGACCATCTGCTGTAGTGCTCAGGTCGTCGCGCACCCTCCATATTCTTCCTAGGCGTTCTTTGTCTGGGCCGCACCAGTTGTTGGCGCAGCACAGAAAGTTTTCCCACAACCCTCGAAATAGGGACTCTACGACCTTTTCTAAGACCGGATCGTCCTTGGTTGCTGTGCTGATTTCTTCGATGGTGAGGGCATGGGGGCATGACCCTTGGAACATCATATCTACATACTCTTCTGTCCTCGCATCGTTGTCTAGGTCTCCATCCCTTGAATCTGGTGGGTGCCAGGAGAGGAAATTTGCGGGATTCTTTGATCCTGGTTGATACACCAGATCCATCTGGTAGTGCTGCAACTGAATCGCCCATCGTTCGATTCGTGGTGGAGGGTGTGGGGCCATACCTTGGAACAGTGGGACAAGCAGCTGGTGATCAGTGACCACTCGAAACGGGTGCCTGCTGATATAAAGATGGAAATGGCTGCACGCCCACTTGATTGCTAGCGCCTTCCTCTCGATTTGGGAATACCACACTTCTGTTGGTGTGAGGGCTTTGCTCGCAAGGGGCGCCCATTTGCCTGGCTCCACCTCCTGCTTGATCACAGCTCCTAGGCCCACTGGACTGGCATCTACCAGTAACTCTGTGCTGTGTCGAAGTATGCCATGGTGGTTTTGCTGAGCAACGCTTCCTTAATGTTCCGGAATGCGTCTTCCTCTTCACGCCCCCACTTCCATGCACCGTCCTTCTTGGTCAAGGCCAGGAGGGGTTCAGCTATCGTGGCTAGGTTGGGGGATGAATCGCCCGCAGTACGTGGCCATCCCCAGGAAACTACGCACTTCTGATACTGTGGTTGGTGCTTGTGCTTGTTGTATGGCGTGGGACTTTCGTGGTTCTACTTGCCCCTCCTCCTGGTTAAGAACGTAACCAAAGAATTCAATGGAGTTCTGAAAAAAGGAACACTTGTCTTTGTGAAGTGTTACTCCATGGGCTGCTCTGAGGTGTTTGTGGTGCTCTTCGATGGATAAAGATGTCATTGCTGACATTTAGCACCCTTTGTAGGCCAGAAAGGGTCTCTCAGACTGCGTCTTGAAAGATTTAATCGGCAGATGAGATGCCGAAGTTCAGCCATTTGTAACGGCGCAGCCCTATATGTGTTGAGAAAGTCGTTAAGTACCGGCTCTCCTCTGCTAGCCTTAGCTGATGGTACCCCGCGTTAAGGTCTAGCTTAGAGAACCATTGGGAGCCGTTTAGGTCGGCTATAATGTCGCCCATCGTGGGCGTTATATGCCTCTCCCTTTTGATCGCCTGGTTGGGCAGGCGCAGGTCTATGCACAACCGTATTTTTCCTGGTTGTTTTGGTTTCTCCGCAATCACCATGGCTGAGATAATATATTTAAGGCGCCTTAAATATATTATTCGACGGTTACGCAGTGCAGGTCCGGATTCTCATGGCACATCAGCCTTTTTATATTTGAATTTCCGTACCGGATTCTGGGTCGGTCAAAGATCAGCTAGTAGGTATAATACGACTTATTTTAGTCATATCCTGCAGCACTTTACAATTCAATTGGAAAATCGGTGGTCTATTGAAAATGCCGAGTTGATTATATTTGAGGACTTGGCATGTAACTTTCTGGTTAACCTTTTGAAACCAGTCAATATACTTGCCCTGATGAAGTTCTTGGGATAGGAACGAAACGCGTTGGCTGTTGTGGCTGTCTACGTTATGTTTTTTCATCATTTGTAAAGAAGAATAAAGATTTCATTTTTTCAAATTACTGGATGGACATTTGCATATGTAATACATTTGGACTTTACTGTTGAGTGGTGCAACCTGCACAATGAAATAGTTGTTTAGGGGGCTAATCCATATTTTCCACCGGGGGGGAAGCAGTGGCGTGGTCGGCAAGCTCACTGAATGGTGGCAGCGCGCTAACTTGCGCATGTTGAGTGGCTGGTACGACGGGGGGTTGCCCCAGTGGTTGCACCTGCTGTGGGCCTGCGTGTGCTGCATTGTCTGTCATGGCCGCTGAGCGGTGTCGGTGCAGTGCAACTGTTTTCAGTCCTTTGTGTCACTGGGCTGTGTGTTGTAGTGTCACACGGTGGGACACTGCACCTGCTCCTTTCTTCTCTTTTTTTTCTAATGACCTGGATAGGTCTTGGGTTCTGTGTGAGGGTGTGGCCCCTAGCAGGATCTTGCTGCCGATGCTGGTTTCCCCAGGCTCTCCACACATGGCTCCTATGCAGGCACCCCCTCCCAGGCTTCCCACGCGGTACCTTTTAGTCTGGAGCAGAGCGTGGGCGTCAGCCGTCTGGAACGCTCCGGGCCTGATGCAGGGGGAAAACGCGCTCACTCGCGCTCAGCCGCGTGTCAGCGGGGGAGGAGCCGCGGTGCTTGACGGGCTCCTGAGCAGCGGCGCCCTCCGCGCTCAGCTGTTTCTGTGGAGCTGCAGACGGGGAGGCGGTGCAGAGGTTCCAGCACAGGGGCAGACACTGCGGTCAACAGCAGCAATGACTAGCGGGCCTACCGCGCATCGAACTCTGCGCCGAAGGTAGGTCCGCGTCGACTGTCACGGTGAGAGGTGCCGCTGGGTGGTCAGCACCCTTGTCGCCAGTGTAATGCGCTGATTTGCAAGGCGGCCTATTGGCGCAGCGCAATAGAGCACAAACAAACTCCGCACTCTCAGTACGGGCGGAAAACCCCAAGCGGTCTTCACCCCTTTATTTATATCCTCTGGCCACGCCTGGCCAGAGGGTGCTACAATGTATGCGAGCCATTACGGGTCGACCGCTAGCCCCGCTCTTGCAGTGCTAGGGTCATTATACACTGTGGTTTCAATTCACGAACACAGGTAATTTACAGGCTTTTTAAACTTTTAAAAATATTTATTCGTTTAAAATAATTTTCACCAGGTTTGTGCTTTCTACAAATACACCCCCCCCCCACCCCGGCCTATAAAAATTGACGCACTTTGCCACACTTTCAGAATCACTTACAAGCTGATATTTCGGCAGTAACCCGGATGTGATGTAAAGTGTGGTAAACGTGTTCACAGACATCTGGAATGGTGACCTTCCTTCCGAATGTGGGACAGACTTGTGCGCCATTGTCCTCACTACATCCTCCTTGTTGTATTGTTGTAGTGCACGAGAACCTGAAAGCCAGACTGGTTTTACCAGGCCAAGACCCTTTCCCTGGAACACGCCTCTCACCCGTGCATGGGCCCCGGGCGTCTGAGGGGCCCAGAGTACCCGACTGGGAAGCAAGAGCTTGCCCTAGGGTACCGCTGGCACTGCCCTTGCTACCCCTGGTCTCCGGCACTAGCAGCAGGCGTACAGTAACCATAGCAAACTCTCCTGGCCCTTCCTTTCTCTTATAACCACAGCTGTTGAGGGGCTAAGGGTGGGAGGAGAGGGTAAGTCTCTGATGTCATCACGGGTCAAAGGGCGTATGATGTCACTTTCGGACCGCTAGCATTTTGGTCCAGGGCCAGAGCCACTGGATTCTCTAAGACTCTGCAGCCTGTAAAGGGAGAGAGCCACTGGATTCTCTAAGACTCTGTAGCCTTCTAAGTGGAGCACTTCGATTCATGCAGCCAGCAGATCAAGCAGATGCTCACCCAAAGCTCGCGCTCCTCAAATTACAAAGAAGAAAAGGAGAACATACAACAAGTCTCAAAAATTTACTAAATTGCAACCTATTGTAAACAGCGGGTACACGATTTACAAGAAACTGCAATTAAAGAAATGGCTGGTTGACCACAACATAGCAATTGAAATGCAGGAACAGGCCTGTTTCGTTACCGAAGAGTTACTTGTAGTAATGTAGCTCACCAGAGAGGTCTCCATCAGCACCGCCTGTGAAGTACCCCGGCTTCTGCCTCCAGCCTCCCCCGGAGGACAGACATTGCCAGAGTCCTGGCTCGGTTGAGATGCTTCCACGCTTCAGTCCTGGCGATAGTTCAGGTGTCCACAAAACACATCTGGAGGGTGCGCAGCATCGCCCAGCGCATCCTAAGAGGTGACAGGAGGTGGCGGATGCCAATATCAACCCCTGCCTTGCCTACACCAAATCTCTCTACTCCGGCCGGCCAAAACTTCCAAGGACCTGCCTTGCCTCCTGGTGGTCACCAGAGATACTCCGTGTCTCCAGCTCCAAGAGCCTCAAGTGTCTCCAGCTCCAAGAGCCTCAAGTGTCTCCAGCGCCAAGAGCCTCAAGTGTCTCCAGCGCCAAGAGCCTCAAGTGTCTCCAGCGCCAAGAGCCTCAAGTGTCTCCAGCGCCAAGAGCCTCAAGTGTCTCCAGCTCCAAGAGCCTCAAGTGTCTCCAGCGCCAAGAGCCTCAAGTGTCTCCAGCGCCAAGAGCCTCAAGTGTCTCCCACAGACCGGCCAGGCCTGATGAAGGAGGGTGACAGGAGGTGGTTGGAGCTACCTACACCACGCCAGCTCTCTCTACCACAAATATCAAATCGACTGCCTCCAGAAGCTGTGGGATACCACAGTCCAACGCACATGCAAAGATACACCACGTCGCGATCGCAAAGACTCCAAAGTACTCCACAGACCCCTCACACTTAGAAGGCTCTTCGCCTAATTTACAGGTGCTTTTATCCCCCCCCCCCCCCAAAAAAAAATCATAAAAATGGCCCACAGGAGAACGAAACTACAGGACACACACATTGCTCAGCCACAAAGTGCAGTCACAACGGGGGTGTCGCACTTCCCTAATCCAGACATTCAGGGAGGCTCGCTGGGCGAGATGACGGTAACGCGGTGGGAATCGTTTCCGTCTCTCGCCCAAACTACACTTCCCATCATTCTCCCTGCTCAGGTCGGCGCTCGCGCGCAGGTGACGACACGCATACCCGGAAGCTTTAATACCGGGCTGTTGCGTTCGTCCCTTGCTGCGTATTCTGGTTCATGCAGACGCTGGAGCGAGTTACGGAGAGGAGAAACTGGTCTGCTTTTGATGCTACGAGGGCGGTAAGGGTGACATGGTCACCATTTTTGAGCTGAGTAAACACTTGATAAAGTATCAAGCAAGTCCGGAGTCCTATGGGCATATCATGAATCGTAACCCCTAGGTGGGGGTGCCCAAAATGCCTGACTTATACCCGCCGAAGGATCCAAGTGTATTGTAATACATGTTCTGTTAACTATTGGAAATTTGATTACGTGACATTGTTACTTATGGAAATACCTCATGGATATTTGGGCTGTGAGTGAACAGCCAGGATCGTGATGGGCATGAGCTATTAATGCCTATAACGGATTATTACCATTGGCAGAAATATCTCCGACATTGCTTTATGTTTGTTCTTTTGTTTTGTCTTCTTAGCAGGAGATAGTGGTGTGTGTCGTTTACTCAACCCCCCCTGTGACGCCAGATCATTTAAGTACTGTGGTGGGTAACGAGTGGTGCGAGTGTTTGCGTGTGGTTCTTACCCATGGTTTTGTTCACTATATGCTGATTGGTGTTTTTCTTACATTTAGAGAGCCTTCAGGTGACAAGGTATCTTCAACAAGAATACTCACAAGACTTCATGTTATTTTCCGTTACAGGTAGTTATAGCATTCTGTTTTATGGTTGTATATCATAGTGAGATGAGATTGGAGTTAGAACATTCCTCTAATTGTGTTTTTTGTGTTATAGATCTCCCTCCCTGCAGTCCCCATCCTTTCCTTCCCTCGCTTAATCATTCCAACCCTCTGCGCTATTATAGCATCAGAGAGTGGGGCGATTGAGAGGTGGACCCATTTGAGCAACAAACCGATCCTGGGAGTTTGGAATAAAAACTTGACAGGGGGTAATCATGACGCAGCTTAGAAGGGGGCTGAGACTTTTTAGCATACGTTTACTACCTGAGAAGATTCCAAGCCCACACAGGCGTCTCTGCCACTTGCCTTGCTGCCCAACTGGCCCCGTCTGCCTCACTCCGGCACTCTTCTGTGCTGCACTGTGAACCCCTGCTGCCTTACTGCTCAAATTTACCACGTCATCTGCCTACCTAACATAAACTTACATTTTGTTCAGCGCTCTGTTGCTTTGTACCTACGTCAAGCCTATGTAAGTGCAGTGGCTCTAGTGAATAAACACTTGGAAACTGACCACATCGCTTTAAAAAAATAAATTAAAAAAAAACAGCCTTTTCAGCATTCCACAGGTACCCGCTCGTGCTCCAGAAGGCATTAATCTCACTGTACAAGTCAATGCCAATTTTAAGAGCCTAACTATTCTGGCATTCATAGACTCAGAAATGTAGTTGTATCCTCTGAGCAAGTTAGAGGACTGTCATAACACCAATGTCATACACGGCCCATATCAAACCCCGGCTGGATCAGGAGACCGCGGGCAAGGCTTCGGTTACCATTAGATGTTGTTGTTTACGTCTCAACCAGAGTGTTTGTGAAGCAAGCTAGAGAATCCTCCGGAGGCGAAACCAGCTTAGTGACGTTACAAACATTTCACAATCCAGGAACTGCTTTAGGAGAAGTTCCCGCACTTCACAGTCCTGGAGGAAAAACATGTTTGCGTACCTGTCAAGGACCAAAACATTTACCAAACAAAACCTACGTAAGAGCACACATGGCAAGCCCTTCACATCACAAATGGTTTCCGTCAATTTCCCACACACTATGGAACAAGTGCCATAGGACATTGAGTGGCCTCTACAGTGCTGTAGATCAGGAGGGAACATAGCGAGGCGTACAAAAACCTGCAGTCTAGTTGTGCATGGCTGAAGGGGCCATGCTTTTCATGATCACCATCTAGCCCCAAGGATAAGCCAAGATTGCTCCAGACAGGTCTAGACCCACCTTCAGGAAGAACTCTCGTGCCGTGTTCTCTGTTGGTGAAGGAACCGCCAGATTTGAATCTTGCCAAACTAGCGCAGCCAATCAGATCCAGGGCTAGCAGGACAGGGATCCACCAATCAAAGCAGCCTTTGAAAACCAGTGAGCAAGGATATTGGGGGTCTCCACAAAGTCTGAAGGAGATGATCAAGAGGCGAAATCCCCCTGGTGCTCGTGGGAGATTGGTACATTTCAGAACAGACCTTTTCTTCCTCTACCACAAGGCCATGAATGGAAGAATTTTAATCTCTGGGACGAAGAAGCCACCACCTTCTGATGGCTAATTGTCTCTCATTTCTTACCCTTTCCAACAGCGTTTGAGGCCTATTGTACTGAAGGAGCATTAATTTAATGTTCTTCCCCGGTCATGCGTTTTAAAATATACAAGTCACAGCTTTCTAGATCTTCTTCCTAGGAGAACTTGCTCTAGTGAATACAATCAAAGGTTAAAGGCAGCTTCCTACTGGAAAAAAAAATCATATTTCTGAGAAACAGCTACGAAAGGAGCAGGCTCGAAGTCGGTCAGCATGTGACAAGTGAACAGGATCACCTTCGCTAAATTTGACTCTATAAAAACATTAAAGAAGCGAAGGGAAGGGTTTTTTCAAACAACAAATGTGAGCCAAATGGCCTCCCAAGAACATGAAGTAAATGTTTTCACCAAAGCACTGCAGTGAACCCAAGCTGGGACTACACTGGAGGGTCCTAGAAGAGCAGGGACACAAGTGAGGCATCACTGAACGAAGAAGCTAAACCAAAGACTGCTTTTGTTCATGCACTAAAGAAAATAAAAAATAAAACCTACCCTACAGTATCCCAGGGTTAACCACAGGCTCCTTGTGCTACCCCAGAAGGCTGAGAGGTGGTGCCCACCAGGGTTAACCACAGGCTCTTTGTGCTACCCCAGAAGGCGGAGAGGTGGTGCCCACCAGGGTTAACCACAGGCTCTTTGTGCTACCCCAGAAGGCAGAGAGGTGGTGCCCACCAGGGTTAATCCTTGCCCGACAGCACTCACACCGGTCCAGAGAGGAATGGGAAAGGTGTCTCGAAGTCCAGCCAGACCACAGTGACCAAATCGCTACATGGCATCCTGCAGTGTGGGGCTTTCATGACACCATCGCAATCTGAGACTTCAAAAAAAATAAAATCATATCCATTCGTCCGCTTACCTTGCTTGAATTAGGGCCAATAGCACCTTTGCTACATCTCTGAGCACCCTTGAACAAACGTGACAAAGAAGCCATAGCACCGCGTCAGATATTCACCCTGTGCCGCTAAAGAAAACAATACTGGGAACTCTGCAGCAAAAATGATTTCCTGCCTCAGCACCACCACCTAAACCGCAGTTGAAACCATCATCTAAAAAAAAAAAAAAACTGTAATATTCAAATTTCAACACAAAAAAAACCCCAAAACAAACACTAACTTTGAAGAGCTTCAAGCAGCCAAACAAAAACCCTTTTCCCTCCCTGGAGTGAAGAAAAACACCAAACAGGTCCAAAACTGTCACATTACTTGCTACTTGCCTTCTTTTTAAATTACTCTTTTTTGTTTTACATAATTGCAGCAAGATTTCAGAAGGAGTTTAGAAGAGCGGGTTTAGGGGAAAGTAGGCCCAGTATGAAAAGGGATTATTTTATTTGGATTTCGGACTGCAGCACGTGCACAAATTAAATTTTAGGGAGGAGGCCTCACTGCCAAATAGGGGCAGGTTCACTGCAAACTGTGGGTTGCGATATATGGTGGCAGCTCCAGTAGCAGCCCTACCGTGAAAGATCACCCGTTTCCATCCTACTGAAGACTCATCTTGGGAAAACCAATCTCTGTGAAGAAGCCAAAATAAAGAAGAATGACGGTGTAAGATCACTGTAATTTTGCCAAATTAGGTTATAAGCATAGAACTAAGTCCTCCAATAAGAATCAGACATTAATGGGACATTTATAAAAAAAATATATATATTTACGGATGACCCCACTGGCTTGCCACACACCTGCTGCATGACCATGGCAGGTATTTTTTATGCCGAAACATGTTTAAAAAAAAAAAGTAGACCAAAGATTATAAGCCAGTATCTTCCCCTTTTGAAATTTAAACTTTAAGCAGCAGTGGCGGCTCGCAGGGGCGGTGTGGCGGGGGAGGGGCTGGGTAGTGGAGTCGGACATACGACGGGCAGGAGTAAAGTAAGTAAATAAATAAATAAAACTATTTACCTTGCGCTCGCTGCATCGCATTTATTTACTTACTTTACTCCTGCCAGTCGTAGGTCCGACTCCACTACTCCCCCACCCAGCCCCTCCCCCGCCCCACCGCTCCGCAGCACTCCCTCTGCGAGCCGCCACTGTTAAGCAGTAAATACAAAATGAAAGAACTTTAAAATCATTTTAACGCTGCCTAGACTATTCCTAATTTTTTATTCAATCAAAGGCAGAATCTCGGGTTAAAAAAAAGAAACTGGATTTTAGGCAAACTTCTATTTGAGTTTCAGGTCGTGGCCCGTGTAGATGCAAATACACACAAATATTCTGTATTTTTGAATGAGAATGATGGCAAACCTAGGACAGAGCGCGGCGGAAGGTGGGGTTTCCAATGGTGGCGACATTGTGGACAGCCCCTTCTAGACCACAGTCAGCAGACCCGACACAGAGATTTGGAGCAGCAGGGACCACCCACGTAAGGGTGGTCCATGGACTGCCATTCCCACAGGCATCCTACCTACCTTGAAAACCAAGGTGCTACCAAACTGAGAAAACTCTGCCTATTTCGCTTGCATGGAGGGAGAAAGCGCCTAGCGCCCGGGGGCAATACTTGCCTAGTTCCTGGCAAGGCCCCTTCTATGCCGTCCTAGCTCTAGGACCAACATACGTGGTGCCAGCATGGTGGACCTGCCACCATGGACTCTCTTTACCCCGAGCCAGCCGACAGTATAAATACAGGAGTCTCTTTGGGGTTAAATGGACGCAAGGATGGCAAACAATTTGTCCAGACCCCGTCGTCTTGAACAAACGTGATCTTACTGCCCACTCTGCTCGCTATGCCCCTTCTTGGAGTTGCCCCAGACAGCAGGTGAGCAGACTAGTATTTCCAGTTGTCTACCCCTCCAGTATGGGTGTCTGCACTCTGTTTCCTCAAGTCCAGATGAGCTCTAGTGCAAGAACACCACACTAGTCCTTCCTCAATACCCTCAACTCATGAGGTCCAAAGTTAAGTCAGACTTCCAAATTTCAACCTCTTTGGGGAGATAGTTTTACATTTCTGTATTTTTTATGTCTAGAACTCTTTAACTGATGACAGTCAGGTTAGAAAGAGGTCTGAAAACACTCAGTTCCGGGTAATGGAGGGGAACTCTGCCAAGCCGAAAGAGAAAATACACAAGCCTACGATGGTCAACATAACGAGGCCGCTTGGAAGTAAAAAGTATGGTAGTCTTACATGGAAATCATTGCTTCACTGAAAGTCCCAGCACAAAGGATATACTTTTTATGACCAATCGTCTAAACGTCACCACTCTTCCAATTCTTTTAATAGATTTAAACTATTTATTTTGTAAGTTTGACACAATAAGTGTCAGACAAATAAGACCACCAAAACGGTGTGTAAAATTAAGGAAAACACTTAAGTGTGCAATAGAGCGCATTCCCAACAAATTCCGTATCAAACATTTGCAGCTTCAGTCCTGTAAGATTGTTTTCAAATGACAGCACCTCTAGATAGGATATGTTTTGATTTTTTAAGGCTTATGAGGGAGTATTATCGCAAACAGGAGTCACAGAGGTGGGGTGTGACGGCAGTAATAACAAGATCAGGAATTGCTACTACCTTATCTAAAGGCTTTGAAGGACATTAGTTTGGCATTTTTAGACACATCAGGTCAAGATGTGCCAACAACAACCAAGCCTAAATATAAAAATCACTTTTTTACTTAGAAGCCAAATTCCATTTATTGGTTGAAATCATAGCTTGAAGACCTCTCCTGGCTACGCCCACTCTCAGCCCCCTTTCCTGGTGCTGTTAACAGGGCCTGCCCTTTTCCACCATTTTCACAGCAAGTGATGCATTAGACTGGCCCAATATCATTCTCAAACCCTTGCCCTTTTAACTGCACGGAAAATCCAGCCAATCACACACAAGCTCAGAGAAGACAGAAAAGGGGCGGATACTGTAAGGGAAAAACAAAAGATGACGGAGCAATGGAGGGGAGGGAACAGTGGAGGTCAGGGAAAAAACGGAGGTGTCGAAAGAGCAAGACAGTAAAGGGAGCATGCCGGGGAGGGGCGCGGGCTGTGTGTTTACCCACGAAAATGTACTTCTGTCTGAACAAAGGTGAAAAAGAAATAGTGTACTAACTATGCACCTAACCTCACTGCCCCCACCCCTGGTATCTATCTAAAGAGAAACTGGCTAAAAACCTACATAAAGTGAGAAATATACTCTTAAAGGCAAAAAGTGCATATTAGCAGAAAGCAAATCTGCTTGAAATTAACTGCGAGGCGGGCTATACATAGTGTGAAAGACAATAGGATACCTCCTTCCTATAGGAAAAACCACATTACCATTTCCTGCAAAACCTACCCAAGATGGCACCCATGAGTGAAAATGATGGAGGTTAACCAGGAGACGACGAGAAGACATGGGTCATAGGCTCTCATTATTAGAAGGCATGGATATGAGAATACCCATCTCAGAGCATGCCCGCACAAACATTTGATGCAAGAACACAGATCACGGGCACAGTGCACAAGTTTGACCAAGTGTGACGTTCTGTAAACAGCAGAGACAAAACATGGCAGTGCCAAACCAGCCGCCACCCATATCAATTTGTACTGTGGTTTTGGAAGACTGGCCCTGGCAGAAGATGTGACAAGTAGCGACACACCCCCTCGGCCCGATCCACTCCCTTCACCTGGATGCGCCTGGCTGTGTGCACAACCCAACGGTTCCCATGCGCTTGCGTACCCACATGAAGCCAGCTCTTCCCATGTGCACACACGGCTCCTCCTATGTGGTCAGGGTTTCTCACGCGAAGTCACAACAGCTGCAGGCCCAGGAAGCCTCTAAACTCCAGCACCTCCAGATTGTAAGATCACAGGGGTGCACCCAGCATCGCCCACAGAGGCCAAATACCCACCAGTCACTCTTTCTAAGAAACAGCTCTGTTTGGGACGTGTGAAGTAGCAATTTTCAATTATAATGCACTTGTTTGTGTTCTGAGATTTCTTTTTTTAAGCTGTTGCGAACTGAGAAAATGCAATACTTGTCTGGCATCAAAGTTCTAGCCAGCCTACATTCTGAACCTGAAAAGGTGACTGCAGCACTGTCAAAAGGTCCAGACAGAAATCCATTGCATCTCATCACTGGTCCTTGGCAATTTTTTTTTAGCCCTGTAAAGCTTTGCTAAGTTCCCGATTCCTGCAATTCTGACGTTTGCAAAGCTCCCCTGTTTAAGATTGTGTCTGCCTTGCCTTTTCTGCACATTGTAAACTAATATTCACCTTGAGAAGCTAATCTTAACATTGTAAGAACCCAATCCAATTTGGAATTATACAGACTTTTTCGGCAAGTTTACCTTTTGTACAAAAATCCAGATTTTCACGCAAATGTGTGGAAATTGTAAAACTTTACAAGTACTTGAGTTTTAAACTTTTCCACAAAATTTAACTAAGTTGCAAGAAAAAAAAATGGCCAATTGGTTCACCTCTCCTGATCACACCCATTAAATCCTTATTGCTGGAGGGCCACCAGAAGCTGTAATGGGCGCACTGAGAAATTGGCCTTTTTTCATTTTTGCTTTAAAGCTGATCATGCGCTTTGTCTTGGAGGGTATGGGGAGGTAAGTCATTCCAGAGGTGTAAACAGTGCTTTGTGCTTGTCCTAATCCATGAATCTGTAATGCTGGGGAGGTCAGTGTTGCTACAGTCCACGCAGGAGATAACTTGTAGATGGACAATGGAAGCCCAAGTCACTCCTCAGTTCCTCCACTTTTACCTGGACTGTCTCTGTCATGAAGGCGAGTGATGGCCATAGAGGCGGTAGGTCTCGGATGGGCCTAGAATCAGTTTAGACCCATAAGCTTCACGCGATCCGTTCTTTACCCCCCACAGAAGTCCAGATAGGAAACTTCTACATTAAAGACAAAAACCTTCGATAGATCAGCCACAAGGAAAGCCTGTACTTGTACCTACAATAGTCCAAATCTTGCAGCAGAAGCCACCTGCCCTGTAGGGTGGAATCCAAGGCTGGAATCTACCGGTGCACCCGCTTCCTCCAAGCCGTAGCCTGCTTTACCATTTGTGAGTGCGCGCCTGGCGATCGGACTAGCATGCTCACTTCAATTTACGGTGTAACTTCTGCTCATGGTGCGGCATCGAAGTGTCCGGCTCCACAACCGGTGATCTCCGAGATATGCACCAAGCACAAGTGATGGCCTCTGTAAAATCAATGGTACTTTGCAGAAATCAGTTTTGGAAAAGGGGATATTTGGTGACCACGTTAGAAAAGCAGCTGAGGATATCAAGCAGGACTGGCACCGCAAGAACAACCTTTATACAGCGCTTAATACAGATGGCCGCGGTTGGGGGGCACGGTGAGCGAGAAAATAAAAGATGTTAGAACCCAACTCTGAGGCTGACGTGATCACTTCTGGTGGCTAAAGATGGTCAATTCTGGGTTCGAACCGGAGACAAGTTCCACAAAGATCTATGCTTATGGCTTCTACAGGAACTCATCTTCACGAGAAGTGGGAAATTTAAAAGGGCCACAATACATTTCAAAACGCAGGCTGACACCATCAAACAGGGCACGATTCCAGCACGCTTGTTGATGCCGCTTGTTAAAGATGCAGGACTGGGGAAGAAAATTGTTTTTTTCGTCTACACTGGATGGATCCTTTAAAAAGTAGATGTGTCGGCAAATGTGAGTATCCGCCAACGATCAATACAGCGCTCCAAACCTTGCACCTATGCACACTATTCTTAGAGGGGTGAGGAGAGCCGTGAAACCCATGTGCGTTTCTGCACAGCCGGGTTAGAGAAACCGAACTGCGCATGTCGGTTTGTCTGGCCTAAGACTGACGGCCAAACAGACATACGCAGCAAGACGTGCACCAACCACTCCTCCCTGTCACCCCAGCCCCGCCCTACACAGGCTGGCTCGGCCAGCAGCTGAAAAATAAAACAATAATCAAATATAGCTTTATTTTTCAGCTGCTGGCTCGGAGCCAGCGGTGCGACACTCCTCCGCCATTGCGGAGGAGCTGCTGCTGCACACCTGACAAACCCGTGTGGCCCTCGCCAAATCATACTATGAACAAATGACATACTACGAACACTTCTAATGCACACACAATTTTAAGAGCTCTCTTGGAGTGGGTGTAATGATTTACCGAAACATTGTTATTGCATGTACCACAGTTTTCACAAATTGAGGGCTCACTGAAAGAGGATTGACAATTTCCAAGTGCTGTGTAATCACTGGTAACTTAAATAAAAACATAGTTCTGAGACTTGAGCACAGAAAAGGGCCACCAGAGGAGGCGGGCACTCACTTCGTCAATGAAAGCGAAGAGGGACAATTCTAGCGAGTGAAAGTGAAGAGGGACAAGGAGACACTTCTGTGAGAAGAATGGAACCAGCAGCTTTCGGTCGTTCCTAGGTTGTATGAGGCAACAGGACTATAAATCCAGTCCACAGGCCTAACCACGTGGGATGCCTCTGAAGTGGGACCATGCCGAGTCAAAATAGCAAAAAAGTAGGAACTCCATTTAATAACAGCAATGAAACTTGCCGAGCACCAGGCCAGTGACTGGCAGAAATGGCCGTGATATTGCAGAGGTCAACGTGCAACAACAAATTAAAACAGTCATCGCCAAGGGCTTTGCTAATGTTTGCTTTGTTTCGTCATTACTCTTGCACAACTTTATTGTCGGAGGATGACCGGGCCTTCGGCAACATAAAAAAAATAAAGTTGCCTAAAAGCAAAAATATTTATTGGTCTCAAAAAGCACTCATTGCTATAATAGCCTCTAGTATTAAGAGGAGAACTACTTGGTGTGTGGACGTGCCCTTGTGAAAGGTCAGAATGCCGTCACTCACAGGGACGTTAGCCAATGGCTGAAGGGGGCTGACCCACTGCTCCATGCGTACTGGCTGGAATAAACAAGCATTGGCATAGCCAATAGGTCTCGCTTTTGGGACCTTATAAGTATTTAGTTATGCAGCACAATATCAATAACATCAACTGTTGCATGTCTAAAAACTTATAAGGTCTCAAAGGCGAGACCTATTGACTATGCCAATGCTTGTTTTTAGAGGCCTGGCATGCAGTTTTAAATGTAGGCTGGTAAGAAAGGTGCCAACCCGAGGGGCAAGGTCTAGAGAGAAATAAGATAGGAAGAGAGGTGAGTTATAATGAGATAGCACTAATAGAAAGGTGAAGCACAGAATGACAGGTCAGGTAAACAAAGTAGCGAGGCAGGTAGAGCCGGTGGGATGAAAAATAGAAAGATATGAGAAGTAGAGAAAAAGAGGTGCAGATGAGGTAGAGAGATGAGGCTAATACAGAGTAAGTGCGAGGGAGAAGTAGAGAATGGTGAAATAGGGAGAGAGAGAGACAGAGGTAAGACAGATGTATTAAACGAGCGAGACATTGGAAGCAGAGAGAGTGAACGGAAACAGTGAAGGAGATAGAAAGAGAGATGAAAGCAAAGGGAGTGATAGATGGAGTGGAAGAGGTAGGGAGCGCATTGTAGAGAGAAAGAAATAAAATAATGGGAAAGGCGAGGGAAAGAGGACATCAATAAAAAGAGAGACATAGAAGGCCAATAGGTGATGTAAATTGAGAGTCTAGATAGTGTATGAGAGGTGGGGAAGAGAGAGATGAGGCAGTAAGTTGTGAGGCAGAGAGAGAAATGAAAGAGAATGGTGAGGTAGAAAGAGGCATGCGAGAGGTAGAGAAAGGTAAGGTATAGATGGCAAAAATGATAGAAAGGGTAAGATAAAGAGATGAAATTAAGAGGGAGGGGAAGTAAATGGAAGAGAAATGAAGGGGGATGAGATGCAAACAGAGCAGCAAGATGCAGAAAGAAGAGAAAGTAGAGAGAGAGAGAGAAAGTAGAGAGAGAGAGAGAGAGAGAGAGAGAGAGAGAGAGAGAGAGAGAGAGAGAGGGGCACTTGAGGAGAAGAGGGGGGCAGAGAGCTGACCGAGAGCTAGAGATCTAGAGGTAGGATCGGAGAGAGGTGGCAAGTTGAGGTCATGAGAGGTAAGTGCTGTGGGGCACTGAGGTTTATTGAAAGAGAGGTGTGACGTACAGAGAGAGAAGACAAGGACTGGAGAAAGTGTCCACACTGAACTAGAGGTTGGTGATCACCCTAAATATATTTATTAAAATAAAGCATTAAGAGAGTGCACTTTTACGGATTTCAGAGTGTGCACCATCTTGCATTAAAGATGACAAAAGAAGCCATTTTGGCACAATAAACACATCCAGCATCAGTGCTGTTGGTGCTAGCTGAGGCAGTGGAACACTTGATGAGCTCTTTGAAAACGATGACATGTCCTCCGCTGGGTCTGTTAATTCTGTCCTGTCTTATAACCTTGTGCCTGGGGAATAGGTGTGGTAATGTCGATAGAATCAGCCAGGTTTCTGTGAGGAAGAGCAGTTTCAATGTGTGGTCGTGCAGCAGGTCCCATATTTCAGTAGCGTGTTTATTGAGGGAGGTGTTGTTGAGGAGAAGGCAGAACAGGGAGGGGTGGGGAGAGGTGTGTAGGTGTGCGTGGCCGAGGGAGAGGTGAGTGTTGTGTGCGGTGCATGTGAGGGTGGTGTGAAGGTGTGGGAAGGTGCAGGAAAAGTGTCAGGTGGAGCAGGGGAAGGCACCTTCGCAGTCGACTACCGAGGCGTAGCAGCAGCACTGGAAGGTGCATTCAAGGTTCAGGGTGAGGAGAGGGAAGCAGAGACGTAGCAGTGATGGGAGTGAAAGCAAGGGGTCTGGCGCTGGGCACGGGAGGGCGCATACGGGCTGTGCATCCAAGCTGCGGCGGACATGAATTAGGAGCGGGGGTCTCTGGGGCAATGGGTTGGGCTAAGTAACTGGCAGGAACCGAGAAGGGAGTGCGGCGTGGGAGAGGAAGCTGGGAAGGTCGCAAATTCAGGAAAAGGGCAGGAAGAAGAGCAAAAGAGTGAGAAAAAGGAAGAAGAGGAGTTAAGAGAGCAATTGAGTTCGAAACTCGAAGAGAAGAGCTGAGACTAAAAGAAGCCAAGAGCAGCAAGGATTGAGTGAAAAGGGCAGAGAAAAATGTTAAAGAATGAAAGGCAAAAGCACAGAAGATCAGCAAAGAATGAATGAGAAAGAGTGGCAGATGCCCAGCAGATCGGCACAGAATCAGTGTAAAAGTTCAAAAAGCAGCAAAGAAAAATTGCGGAATAATGAAAAAAGCACATGAAAGTGGCAGAAAGAGAATGAGAAACGCACAGAAAAGCAGCAAAGAAGGAATAAGAAGGAAGGAGTAATGCACAGTGAAGTAGCAAAGAAAGACTGAGAAATGCACATAAAAGTGACAAGTAATGAAAGAATGAGCGATGCACAGAAAACAGCAAGGAAAGGGCGAGAAGTGTTCAAACAAGCAAATGGTGCGCGCGAAAGTGATCGCGAGCAATAATTTCGGCCGCGACCGGGAGTTGTGTGCGCGCGCAAAAACTAAATAAAACAAGCATTGGCTGCGCGGCCGTGCGAGACGCGCTCTGTGGTGGGGGAGGAGCGGGAGAGCAAGTGACGCGCGGCCGTGAAAGTGACACGGCCGCGCGGCCCCGAGAAGCGCTCTGTGGTGGGGGAGGGGGAGGAGCAAGTGAGAGGAAAATCATATGGCGCCTGGAGCATGCGAGGAATGCGCGTTACTGTGCGCGTACCCGCATGCTCTAGGCAAGCCCAAAAAAAAGTGGTCGCATTTCTAAAAGCCCACTTACAAAATGTCTCGCCCAGACCATTGCAAGCGCTGGCTTCAGGGCGAGACCTAAAAATGTGAATGACAACAGACCAGTGTATGAAGAGGACTAGCTAAAAGCTCCAATAATTAAGTATAATGTATATATACAAATTTAGTAACACCAAAAAGGTATTGGCTAATGACAGACCAATATTTTTACCTAACCCATCACAGTGTACACCATGCGAGTGTCAGTCTAAAAATTATGTACTTTAACAACTGGGCTGGCGGGCCAAAAATCTTTTTTTCTCCTTTGCATTCGCTATCAATTTAAAACTTTTTTAGTCATTCTCTGTCTTCACGTTACAGTAAATTTCTTTGTGCCTTCCGAGTGCCAAGGGGTTAGGTGTTAAAGACAGTAAAACAGACTGCTGTACACTGCTAAAATTCTGTATTTTGATTGGCTCCTAGTTGGTCGATAGCTACTAGGGAGATAATGGCTATTACTGTGTGTCACGATTCCGTTGATGAGCTACGGACCGTGTTGCCCTTCGACACGGACGTGACATTTACAGGCGTTATATCGCCCTCTTTACAGGCAGGTCTGGAGCCCTTTAAGGGAAACCATCAAGAAGTGTCCTTGGGGGCGTGGCCCGTGACGTTGCCCGCCACCGGCCTATCGGAGAACCAGCTGAACGAGCCAAGAGGGCCGGACCGCTGGCCAAGGACGGAAGTTGGAGTCCCCGGAGGAGGAGGGTTCGTGGCGTGGACATCGAGTGGTGAAGAAAGCGGGAACCAGGACGAAACCGGAGGAGCGACCTTAGAGGAAGACGTGAAAGCGGGAGACGTTACGGAAGACGAGGACATCAAGCCAGGAGGCCAACCGGATCACGCTCCGCCCAGCCACCTTCCAGGAGGAGGGTGGCTTGCCAAGGTACGGGCACGACTCCAGTGGTTCACGGGGCACGGGAGGGGGCGGGCGACGCTATAGAGGGAGGTCACGACGGGCTCCACTTGATAGTAGCGGTGGCAACTTCCTCACCCCCGTTTCCCTGCATTAAGGAGTACCTCCTTCCAGTCCACTGACCCCGGTATTTTCTTTCCCCCCCCCTTACATGCGGAGTCTCCACGGCCGACAGCGACGTGATGTGAGAACGGGAAACCGAAGAGACACGTACACCGGAAGAGTGGTCCTGGTGAAGACGGGAGCAACCCAACCTGGACCCCTGACAAGTGGATACTGTGCCCTTTTTGACAATAAAGACCCCTTTTTGAGACTTAGTACTCCCTCCTTGTATGTTTGTGGCTACCCTCAGTACCGATAGCGGTCCCGATAGCTGACAAGTGGTGGAGAATACGGGCATCGCCTCCATCGATATAGGATGGAGAACATCGTGTACCAGCTGAAGGAGGGCCACGCCAAGCTGGAATGGGCCGTCGAACGGGGCACCAACCAGGCCGAGATGGACAGGGCGGTATTTACGGCGGCCATACAGACCCAAGCAGATAACCTGACCAAGCTGGCAGAAGGGCAGAACCAGCTCCTTATGGCACTGGGACAAGGGAGAGGCCCTGTTCCGCCTGGTACTGTCGTACCGCTACAGAAGTATGTACCTGGGGAGGACCCTATGGCCTTTTCTTGAACTTCGAACGGGCAGCCAGGGCCAGTGGATGGCCCAGTGATCGCTGGCCCTTCTACCTAGCTCCATTGCTCACAGCAGAGGCCCAGGCGGCCTACCAGTTCATTAATAGCGACGGCACTGCTGTATATGGGCTCGTAAAACAACACATTCTGGACCGCCTTGGGGTCGATGAGGAGGCGCTACGGCTCAAATTCAGGCAAGAAAGGGGAACAGCTGGTGATACTGCCAAAACGCTCTTTCATAAAATGAAGGACGCCGCCGACCGGTGGTTGAAGCCACGTGAATCCACCGACGAGGACGTTATGACCAAGATCTACCTCGAACAATATATTGACATCCTCCCATATAACACCCAAAGGTGGCTTCGACAGCACGCCAACCTGACTCTCGACCAAGCTGTCGAAATGGCCACCTCCTTCACTCGTGCCCAGGGTCGCTGCACGCCCAAGGAACCGGAAAAACCCCACAAGGGTCCCATACCCTCGAGGTTTGAGAGGAGACCCGCCAAGAGCCAACCAGAACCCCCAAAGTTCCGGCCTGGGAGGCCCGACCTCCCCGTTACCTCTAGCCCCCAATGCTTCGAGTGCGGCGAATGGGGACACATAGCCCGCTTCTGCAGGAGAAAGAAAGAGAGATCAGATGACGAACCTATGGACGTCAGCTACGCCCCACGTTCGGTCCTTTATGCACAGGAGATGGGGCATATGTACTATGTGAGTCTCTTCATTAACAACAAGGAAGTAAGGGCCCTCCTAGATTCAGGGTGCAAACACTCAGTAGCCCGGGAGGAGGTGGTCCCCAGCTCACAGAGAAGCCCGGGGAAGACTGTCAGTATACGCTGTGTGCATGGGGATGTGCGTGTTTACCCCATAGCCCAGTTACCAGTACGCACCAAGGGAGATATACAGACCACCATCACGGTAGGGGTTCTCCCGTCTCTTCCGGAGCCGCTGATATTGGGGGTAGACAATCCCTGTTTTCCCCTCCTCATCGCCAGTGCCCTTAAATCGGGGTCCCCATCGGAGGACCCTCATGATACCCTGCTAACCTCAGAACCTTGGGCTATGGATAGGAACTTCAGGGGGGCCCAGTTAAATGATGCAACCCTCAGACATGCATGGCAAAGAGCACAGGAAACGAAGGACACCCAAAAGAGAACCTATCCTTCTTTTGAGGAGCAACATGGGCTCCTATACCGGGTCGCCAAGGAAGGGGCCACACCTCAGCTGTTGGTCCCTATGTGTTTTAGGGACCAGATCCTTTATTTCGGCCATTCCCATCTGTTAGCGGGACATGTGGGGGCTGAGAAAACCAGTCAAGCAATACTAGATAGCTTTTACTGGCCTGGCATTTATCTACAAATAAAAAATATTGCCAGGAGTGCAATATATGCCAGAAGAAAAACCCATACATCCCATCAAAGGCGCCCCTACAGCCTCTGCCCATTATCGGACACCCATTCGAACGTATAGGGATGGACTTGATAGGGCCCCTTCCCAAGTCCAGCAAAGGACACCAGTATGTCCTTATGATCGTGGACTACGCCACTCGCCTATCCTGAAGCCCTTCCCTTGCGGACAGCCACCACCACCACCATTTCCCAAAAACTGATCGAGGTGTTTTCCAGAATGGGGTTCCCTAGAGAGATACTTACCGATCAAGGCACGCCTTTCGTATCACGTCTCATGAAGCAGGTGTGTAGGCAATTAGATATCCAACACATCAGTACTTCCGTGTACCACCCCCAGACAGACGGCCTCGTAGAAAGGTACAACGGGAATCTGAAGCTAACATTAAAAAAACTCCTGTCAGGGGATGGGAGGAGCTGGGATCAGCTCCTTCCTCTGGCGCTGTTCGTTATACGCAGTACAGTCCAGTCCAGTTTGGGTGTCTCTCCCTTCGAGCTCTTATTTGGAAGACGGCCTCGCACCCTTCTCGAGATTACGAAGGAAAGCTGGGAAGAACAGGGTGTTAAGAACAAAACACAATCATGAACATTCTGCGCCATCTTGTCTGATGAAAGTTCCTACGTGCACATAAACTACAGTCATTCTGATTTACCACAGCCATTTTGGTACTCTGTTGGTCACCTTCATTTCACCCTGTCCTCTAGCAGCCTTCTGACTCTCTGACCAAACCTGATATGTGTGCTGGGGGCTATAAACTATTTCCACGACAAACATCAACATCACCTGCTGCCTCAAACTCGTCTTTCCTCTCATCCCTGCACAAATGGGTTACAAATACCAAACAGACTCTTGCAAACATGGTTTATTGCACTACACACAGCAAGACTGGTTTTTTGCCAACAATGGGACCTGTTCTTATCAACAGAACGGACTCTTAGATCTGGCCGGTCTCACTCGTTTTTAGACCCTGAAGCAAGGTCCAGCTGCAATTAAATTGTCTGTTTTTGACCTGGGTGGGAGGAGAGTTAATGTTGGGCTTGTGTAACCATGTTGATAAAACAATGTCAGGCTTGTGTGACAACCTGCCCGGGGCGGAGACTCCAAGCTTGTAACCATGATAAAAGAAACAAATACATTGTGTAAAACTGTATAAAAGGAAGAGTCAGAAGCATTGCCAGTAGAACACCTCCCTGAAGACATCCTGGTGTCAGCAGTTGACGTGGTCTCCTCTAAGAGTAATAAACCTTTTTCTTGCCTTCCAGCTTCCAGCGCCTGCCTCGTTATTTTAGATAGTGAATCCAAAGTGGATTAAAGGTGACTTTGCGCCGGGCAGCATTGGGGATCCCAGGAGACTCGCTGCTTTTCACAAATTGGCGACCCAACGGGGGGCCCATCAGAGACACGTGGGTCCAGTAGAGAGGTCCTAACGACGGAGTGAACGACTAAATGATTGGAGTGCACCTGCCTGAAAGAGACCCTCGTCTGGCTGCCAATCGACTGAACTTCACCGGTTCCGAACGGACCTCTCTCGAGTGACCTGCGGTCCTGACTGGGGCCTTACAGGAACGCCGCATTGATTGTTGGAGTGAGAGGACAACCAGGCGCTGGAAGGGGAAGACTAAGAACTGTCCATACGGTCCGGGTAAGGTCGTGAGAAAACAAGACTTAAATTGATTGATTGATAGAAATACTAGTATTCCTTTTTGAGTTATTTGAGACATTCCCTGCTTGCAAACAACGTAGAATAGGAATATTCTCTCTTTGCAGACAGCGAAGGACAGGTAGTGCAGACTTTTGTCTAACATTAATTGAGATATTCATTTTGACCGCTAAATACGTCATGCCTGTTTTCTCTAGATTGTTTGATTGTTTTGGACCGGACCGTTTGTTAGAGGTCAGTCATCCGGCACCGCCGGAAGGCACCTAACAAGGACATGTACGTAAAATATGGATTAGCCACCGTAGCTTATAGCAAACTATGGCATAAGTACACTAGGAAGGACCGGGTAAATCAGTGGCCACTGACAGGATCTTTCGATCCCGCTAAAATAGAAACGTTAGAATTAGCTCTCCACAAAAAGAAAGCTAGACCAGCCATGTTTGATAGTTTTGGTTTATGGCGAAAAGAAGCAGCTCAACGAAAGAAAAGAGACGAAGCTAGACAAGATAAAGAAACGCGAAAATCAGCTTACCAAGCCTGTAAAAAGTTAGAAGAAGAACTAAAAGAAAAGGAAATCGATAAAAAGGAACAGGAATCAAAAATATCAGGTCAATGCCCTGTTAGAACGCCCACTAACTCTTTACCCCGAGTTACCAGCAAAACAGGGGGTAGATGATGATTTATTGTTAGGTCCCCCAATGATATACATGCCACCCCCTTATGCCCCTACTCATCCCGTAGTACAACGCCAGGACCCCCAAAGTATAACTGGAGATGGCACGATCGCCTCAGTCTCCACCACCTCTGCTCCCACCGAGCCACCCACACCAAATGCCTCATCAAAGGAGGCAGTAGTAGAGGTAGGAACCAAGGAAATAGGAGCGCCCAGGGTCCCGCGATTAAGTAAAAATGAGCGAGCAGGCATTGATAAAATAGTTAAAACCCTCATAGATAGGAAAGAAACAGAAGAACACGTAACAGACATATGCGACTCCTATGTTGAAAACCGCAAACGATACTTTATTGTACGTCTCTGTTACAACACCCTTACTGCATATGAAGAGAAGTACCAAAACGTAGGGCCCGAGCGATTAGTGGCTCTCTACAGGAAGGTAGACATCGGAGATGAAGGCGACAACGATGTTGCAGAACTATTTTCATCCACACTAGAAGTATTGCGTCACCTCATAGAACAAGGACAGATAGATAGGGACAGGACAACTAAGGTAGCAGGACCCCCAGTGGAAAAAACAGATAGCATGATGCCAATAAAAGAAGCTGCCCCTTACTGGGTACCTCCTAGAGGACAAGGGACTAATGACGATATAAACCATCAAGACGCTAGAGGAAGGGTGGTCTACAATTGGGTGTATCAGCCATGGGACAGACAGGACATCCTGACCTTCCGTAAATCTTTGCCGGATTTACGAAAGAACCCCACCGCCTTTACGCCGAGCTAGGTACCGCTCTGGGATCAACAATAATGACACTTGCCGACATAGACTTGTTCTTCGGGTTATGTTTGCCAGCAGATGTGTGGAAACAGGTTAAGAAAGTAAACCATACCGAACTGTTTGGTCATACCTGGGAACAACTCGACACACTAGATAAACAGCGGAACCCTGGTCAAAAACCAGTTAAAGCAATATTAGACCTCCCTGACAAAATAGTGCAGAAAGTGAAAACGCTGATCCCAGAGAAAAAGATAGACTGGTCCATAGTAACCGCATGCCTCCAGAAACCACAAGAGGACGTCTCAGAGTACTTCTCCAGATTTGAAACTGTGTTCTCTGATTACAGTGGACAAGACATGTCCACCGCAACCGGACACCACTTATTTGTGCAGAACTACGTCAAAGGATTACTGCCAGATGTATCCCAGAAACTACAAGCCAGCGAAAGTAGTTGGGCAGCATCTAAACCGACGGCCATTCTCCAAATGGCCCAGTATTACGAGCATCAGAGAAACGAAAATGACAGGGCTACAGAAAGGAAAAAGAAGGACTTGAAGGAAAGGGTAATGATAGCACAACTCCAGGGGGCGAATACAGGAGGGGAGCAATATAGGGGAGGAAACCAGCAGAATACCCCTAGAGTACAGCCACCTAGGAACAATCCATCTACATCATATGTAGGACGCCAAGACCTAGGACAGGATCAATGTGCATTTTGCAAAAAATATGGACACTGGAAATCCCAATGCCCGGCTTTGTTAGGAGTTGCTAGGGGCAGAGGGGCGAGGGAAATAGCAAGTGGACAGAGAGGAAGAGGACGTGGGAGAGGGTACGCGAGTGAAGCAAGCGAGGAAAGGCCAGGAAGAGTGAACGCATTTGACCATCCCAGACAGAATCAGTACCAACAGACAGATTATGACAATACGTACGACTTTGCATAGGACAGCCAGGGGCAAGGGAGGGATCCAGTCGAGCTCTGCGTTGATCAGCAAGGCCCTTATGTTACCGCTGAGGTCCTGGGCACAAGGTCGCCATTTTTGGTAGACACAGGAGCAACACGTAGTGCACTATCCAAACGACTGATTCCAAGGGCACCCTTGTCAGGCTCACATGTGACCTCAATAGGATTTGACGGTACGCCCTCCACCAACCCTTTGTCCCGACCCATCCCTTTTAATCTTGACAGCAATGGCGTCTAAACGACATTCCTCCTCTCATCTAACACCCCAGACGCCATTATGGGCCTCGACCTTTTGAAACACTTCCATGCGACTATCAGATGCTCACCAGACGGAGTGCGTGTCATCCTGTATGACAACCCCCAACGCCATAGAGAGAACCCTTTTCAGCACATGTTTTCCATCTCTGAGACTGACACATCCCTACTGGACACTTTGCCATCACACTTATGGGCTAGGGCTGATTCAGACGTAGGACGAATGATGATTGACCCAGTACACGTAACAATACGACAGGACGCAACCCTACCGAAGGTACCGCAGTACAAAATATCGCCAGAGGGTGAGAAAGCACTAACAGAGATCATACACTCTTTGGTAGAGGCAGGGGTGGTAGAGGAAGTAGTGAGCAACATTTGTAACAGTCCCATACTACCGATTGTAAAGAGACAGGGAGAGGGAGATGGGAAAGCCTACCGCTTCATCATTGACCTGCGGGAGGTAAACAAAATCGTAGTACCACAATACCCAGTAGTTTCCGACATCACGACAATTTTGACCTTAATCCCCTCCACTGCCACCACCTTCACTGTGATCGACCTCAAGAACGCCTTATTTTCCATACCTATACACGAGGACAGCCGCTATCTTTTTGGATTTACCCTAAATTCCCGTTCGTATAGATTTTGTAGAGCACCTCAGGGGTACACTGAGAGCCCAAGTATCTATAGCCAGGCGCTTAAAAGACAGTTGGACGCCATACAATTGCCAGATGGAGTGGCACTAATACAATATGTAGACGACATCCTTCTAGCAGCAGACACCATACCAATAGCCGTCACAGCCACCATCAAACTACTCCATTTCCTTGCTGAGAATGGTCACAAGGTCTCCCGAAAGAAACTGCAGTTCTGTAAATCACAAGTGACCTATTTGGGTCACCTTTTATCAAAAGAAGGGAGAAAACTCACGCCTGACAGGATCCAGACAATTCTAGACACCCCTGTCCCCAAAAATCAGAAGCAAGTCCGCTCTTTGATAGGCCTCACCTCGTTTTGCAGACAGTGGTTACCGAACTTTAGCCTCATTGTCAAACCCCTTCTCTCCCTCCTAGCTAAGGACATCCCCTCACCTCTCCCCTGGACCCCGAATGCCAGACAGCCTTTAAAGAACTACGCAATACCCTTTGCTCAGCACCAGTCCTAGGAACCCCAGATTACTCCAAACCATTCTTCCTCTACACACACGAAAGGGAGGGATGTGCATTGTCTGTCCTAACACAATCAATTGGTCACAAACAACGCCCTTGTGCATATTTTTCTGCCACCCTCGATCCAGTAGCCAGAGCACTGCCAGCGTGCCTGCGCGCTGTGGCAGCTGCAGCGGTATCAATACGCCAGAGCGAAGGAATAGTGCTCTCCAATCCAGTCACTGTTTTAGTACCCCATGCAGTCGACACACTACTGAACCAGACCAAAACCCAACACTTGACTAGCGCCCGACTGACAGGATATGAGTTGACCCTGCTAGCACCGCACATTACCCTAAAGCGATGCACCACCCTCAATCCAGCCACACTGTTACCCCTACCCGAGAACGATTCTAACGTGGCTCCACTACATGACTGTGTGACACTAACCGATGAACAAACAAAAAGTAGAGTAGACCTCAGAGACACCGCCTTTCTAGAGCCAGATGGAGAACTATGGGTGGATGGTTCGTGCATCAAACTCCCCGACGGCACCACCTCAGCTGCATACGCTGTCACCACAGCCCGAACCATTCTAGAAACAGCCCGTATTGCCCAACGTTCCGCCCAGGCAGCAGAACTCATTGCCCTCACACGAGCATGTATTTTAGCAGCTGGCACGACAGTTAACATATACACCGACAGCCAATACGCCTTCGGGGTGGTTCACCATTTCGGGATTCTATGGAAAGAAAGAGGGTTCCTGACTTCACACGGTACACCCATCCTGCATGGAGATTTAGTCTCCGCCTTGACGGAAGCAGTCCTCCTCCCCAAAAAGCTAGCAGTGATAAAATGCCAAGCACATAGGAAAGTGACAGATCTCATTGGACAGGGAAATGCGCTAGCAGACGTTACTGCCCAAGCCACAGCAGAAGACAGAACCATGACACGAATGTATGTGACCAGGTCACAAGCTGAACAATGGACTGATGCTAGGACCACTGTAAGGGACATACAGACTACAGGCACACAAGACGAATTGACCGAGTGGGAAAAGGTGGGACTAAAAGACGAGGAAAATTGCTGGAGAACTAAAGACGGAAATAAATGGCTGTTACCCAATGCCTACCTCATCCCCATATTGACCATGGCACATTTACCAGCACACATAGGCTCCACCCCCATGATTGAACTAATCACAAGAGTATGGCATAATGTCAAGATAACAGAATCTGCAAAGCGCCTAGTACAACAATGTATAGTATGCCTACAACACAACCCAGGGAAAGGGACAGTAGTACCACGGGGAGGGTTTGGAGTCCCTGATCACCCCTTTGAAGTCCTTCAAATGGATTACATCCAACTAGCGAGATGCCATGGTCTAAAATATGTCCTGGTGGTTGTGTGCGCTTTTAGCAAATGGGTGGAGGCATATCCCACCCGCGACAATACTGCCATAGCCACTGCAAAAGTATTGTTGAAAGAATTCTTCCCCCGGTACGGCCTTTGCAGAATTTTATGGAGCGACAACGGCCCACACTGCGTAGCCGAAGTGAAACAGAACATACTGAAAGGGTTGGGGGTAAAACAAAAATTCCATGCCGTCTTCCACCCCCAATCAGCGGGCCTGGTAGAGAGACACAATGCAACATTGAAACTAAAGCTAGCCAAAATAGTTGCCACAACCGGGTTGAAATGGCCCGACGCCCTTCCATTGGCATTGCTATCAATGCGCTCCACCCCGACCAAACACAGACTGACCCCGTATGAAGTGGTCTTCGGCAGGCCTATGAACATTTGGGCGGCACCAAGACCCACCTCCATTAACGATGTCCCGAACATATTAATGTCAGACTATCTGCATAAATTGACAAACGAGCTAACAATTATCCACCAACAGGTGCAGCAAGCCTTGCCTGACATATCCAGGGGCCCAGGAAATGTGATAAAGCCTGGGGACTTCATCCTAGTTCGCAACTTCCAAAGAACGAAGAATCTGGAGCCCAGGTGGACGGGCCCCTGGCAAGTCTTGATCACCACTTGAACTGCCCTCCGAGTGGAAGGAAGAAAAAAAATTGGCTGCACGCCCACCACTGCAAGAAAGTCCCTCCAACGCTGGCAACCTGTGAAGAGGTGGAGGTGCAAGAGGAAGTACTCGCAAAAGACCGACCAGCTCTGAGTTGCTACCCACAAGAAGACACCCTCCAACTGTCTGAATTTCCCGACCCCACGGTGCCATCCAAGGAAGGGTACAACCTAAGATCGACGAAAAGGGGGGAGCTCCAACAACCAGGCCACTAACTGAGTCAGAGTCTCAGATCGGTAGCACAGCCAAACGACGCTACCAGGAAAAACACCAGACAAAAGTCTGTGGTCCTAACAGTTGGTGAGCTCCTCGAAGATGATGGAAGAAACGGAACACCTGCAAAGCCACCGCAAAGACACCAAGACTTTTGAACTGCACAGTACAAAGACAATTGCACTTGTAGCTGCATTTCTCACCTGCCTCCTGCTAATGGTCACACTCTGGATCATTGAAGAGAATGCACCTGCATACAGAACATTGTCACCAACCATGCAACCAATCACAAAGAAAGAACACTACCTGGTATCACTACCGCCACATCTCCGAGAACGACGCAAAGAATTCTGGAATAATTCTTTCGTACAGATGCTGCACCAGCACAATCTTGCCACCAATGCCACTAACTGTTGGGTCTGTGGGCTGCTACCACATGCCACTGAACATTCCATCCCTTTCATCCCTTCACCCTTTTCTGTTCATGGATCTTGCCTTGCCTGGATGATGCTCCTACAAGAAAGTTACAAAGACAATGCCACTTCCGATGGGACAATCGCTCAGTTCTACAACGAGTTCTGGCTAAACCAAACAGTAAGAACAGCAGCTCCCTTTTGCCCTCACACCTCCAATACGACATTCCCAATGAATGTCCCCTCCAAAGAACGCAGTGGAAATACAAGTGTTCAATAATCCTGTCAGAGCCACATTTTCCTACCTGAAGAAAAGAACTGCTGCAACACTGACTGTGGCCCTATCTGTGGTGAACGTCTCTGGCCTTGTATGCATTGAAGGCCGTGGGACTAAGAATGTGGGTCACAGCACTTGTAACATTGTAAGGACTTTGAACACTGCCAATCCTCCAGCATTTGTTGCATCACCCAATATGTACTTTGTCTGTGGAACCAAAGCCTACACCTGGCTCCCAAGAAACTGGGGGGGCACGTGCTACATCGCCTTTGTTTTGCCACCGACCTACACAGCCCCTGCAGAGCATCATCGAGAAAAGCGTTCTAAAGACACTGATCAAGCAGACTCTGCCGCATCACAGTTCGTTGACGCAGCAAAAGGGCTCGTCCCGCTATGGGGTCCGATGGCAAACAGCCGAGCCATCAGACATCTGTCTCAAGCGGTAGAAACCGCCCTGAACGTCACAGCTGGCATCCTCACCAACAACACTGCCGAGCTTCAAGCGGTCCGTCTGGTGGCCCTACAAAACCGCATGGTCCTGGACGTGGTACTAACGGATCGTGGAGGAGCATGTCGCATCATTGGTGCCAGTTGCTGCATATACATCCCTGATAATTCACCCTCTGTCTATGAAGCAATCGAACATCTCCACAGACTGTCTTCAGAAATTCATCAAGGATCAGAGACTTGGACAATTGGAAGTTGGCTTTGGGGCATCTTGAAGGACTGGGGTTGGAAAATATCAATGTTTCTCTTGGTCCCAGTATTGGCAATATGTGGTTGCTGTTTGGGTGTACACTGTATACCACCTTTGTGTTCTCTTTGCATAAGTGCCTTGCGCCCTAAGACTATGGACACTCAGTTAACAAAAATGAGAGTAATGTATGAACAAGAAATACAGGACATTATGGAGATCGAAATAGACTGACAAGATGGCTAGTTATGTTCAAAGGGGCGACTGTTAAGAACAAAACACAATCATGAACATTCTGCGCCATCTTGTCTGATGAAAGTTCCTACGTGCACATAAACTACAGTCATTCTGATTTACCACAGCCATTTTGTACTCTGTTGGTCACCTTCATTTCACCCTGTCCTCTAGCAGCTTCTGACTCTCTGACCAAACCTGATATGTGTGCTGGGGGCTATAAACTATTTCCACGACAAACATCAACATCACCTGCTGCCTCAAACTCGTCTTTCCTCTCATCCCTGCACAAACGGGTTACAAATACCAAACAGACTCTTGCAAACATGGTTTATTGCACTACACACAGCAAGACTGGTTTTTGCCAACAATGGGACCTGTTCTCATCAACAGAACGGACTCTTAGATCTGGCCGGTCTCACTCGTTTTAGACCCTGAAGCAAGGTCCAGCTGCAATTAAATTGTCTGTTTTTGACCTGGGTGGGAGGAGAGTTAATGTTGGGCTTGTGTAACCATGTTGATAAAACAATGTCAGGCTTGTGTGACAACCTGCCCGGGGCGGAGACTCCAAGCTTGTAACCATGATAAAAGAAACAAATACATTGTGTAAAACTGTATAAAAGGAAGAGTCAGAAGCATTGCCAGAAGAACACCTCCCTGAAGACATCCTGGTGTCAGCAGTTGACGTGGTCTCCTCTAAGAGTAATAAACCTTTTTCTTGCCTTCCAGCTTCCAGCGCCTGCCTCGTTATTTTAGATAGTGAATCCAAAGTGGATTAAAGGTGACTTTGCGCCGGGCAGCATTGGGGATCCCAGGAGACTCGCTGCTTTTCACAAGGGCATCACTGAGGCCCATGCCTTGCTGGATTATGCCGACCAGATAAAGGTGAGGCTTCATAAACTAAGAACTTTAGCACACGATAACTTAGAAAGAAAACAAAAACAATACAAAAGGCAATATGATAAAGGGACAAGGTTGAGGGTCTTCCAGGATGGTGACTGGGTTCTCCTGCTTCTCCCTTCTTCCTCACATAAACTAAGGAAAGAGTGGCAAGGCCCCTTCGAGGTCCTGAGGAAAATCGGCAAAACCACCTACCTGCTACGCCTTTCCCCTAAGAAAACCCAGCTGTACCATGTCAATTTGTTAAAAAAATGGTTTGGTCCGACCCCAAGGAGTCCCTGTAGTGTGTCATTTGCTACCCCAGGGCAAACCTCTGTTCATGAGACCGTATATAGTCCTACGACGGAGAAAGCAGAGCTACAGACTCTTCTCCTCTCGTTTTCCGACGTCTTTTCCAACCTACCTGGAAAGACCACTTTAACCACACATTCGATACCTACCCGTGACGGGGTTGTGGTGAAACAAAAACCCTATCGGGTCCCCGAGGCCCGTCGCATGGCATTACGGAAAGAGGTGGAAGAGATGTTGGCATTGGGAGTGGTGGTACCCTCGAAGAGCAACTGGTGTTCGCCAATCGTTCTGGTTCCGAAACCTGATGGGAGTACCCGTTTTTGTATTGACTTCAGGGTGGTGAATCGCATCTCCAAACAAGACGGGTACCCCCTTCCCCGGGTGGATGAGCTAATAGAACGCCTGGGTGAGGCTCGCTATATATCCACCATCGACCTCACAAAAGGGTACTGGCAGATCCCTCTCCACCCGGGAGCCCAAGAGAAGACAGCGTTTTCCACTCCTGATGGTCTGTTTCATTTCACAGTACTGCCCTTCGGCCTCCATGGTGCCCCCGCTAGCTTTCAGAGACTCATGGACACCCTCCTGAGAAGCCATTCGAATTATTCGTCAGCTTATTTAGACGATATTGTCGTATTCAGTAGAACCTGGGAAGAACATCAGTCCCATCTGTCGGCCATTTTTGCGGAGTTAAGGGAGGCCAACCTCCACATTAACGCAAAAAAATCAAAGTTTGCCTTTCACAAAGTCAAATATCTGGGATACTTGCTGGGAAAAGGGCTAATTGAACCCCAGTCAGAGAAGGTGAGGGCCATCCAAGACACCCCTTTCCCAACACAAAAAAAGAGATGAGAGCTTTCCTCGGGTTGGTCGGCTATTATAGACGGTTCATTCCCCTGTTTTCTCAGACAGCTGCCCCCTTACCGATCTCCTCAAAAAGTCTACAACAGCTCACCGCATAAGGAACCCCTCTGAACAAGAAATCCAGGCCTTCATGGCTCTGAAAACTGCTCTGACTACATCACCGGTTTTGCTGACTCCAGATTTCCAGAAACCATTTATTCTCCAGACAGACGCCTCAGGGGTGGGCATAGGTGCCGTTCTCTCCCAGCTAGACAGCGAGGGGTTGGAACGACCTGTCCTATATATCAGTAGGAAACTCTTCCCTAGGGAACAAGTATACCCCACGATAGAGAAGGAATGCCTGGCCCTGAAATGGAGCATAGAAAAACTCAGGTATTATCTAGAAGGGAGAGCCTTTTTACTGTATACCGATCATGCTCCACTCACTTGGCTCCAGAGAAATAAGGGTACCAACGACAGAGTCCTTCGATGGTTCTTAGCTCTTCAACCCTTCCACTTTGAGGTGCATCACCGTAAGGGCACGGAACAGGGGAATGCGGACTACCTGTCCCGGTTTCCTCTTACCCCCGATCGGGGAAAGCCAGAGGGGGGCATGTGTCACGATTCCGTTGATGAGCTACGGGCCGTGTTGCCCTTCGACACGGACGTGACATTTACAGGCGTTATATCGCCCTCTTTACAGGCAGGTCTGGAGCCCTTTAAGGAAACCATCAAGAAGTGTCCTTGGGGCGTGGCCCGTGGCGTTGCCCGCCACCGGCCTATCGGAGAACCAGCTGAACGAGCCAAGAGGGCCGGACCGCTGGCCAAGGACGGAAGTTGGAGTCCCCGGAGGAGGAGGGTTCGTGGCGTGGACATCGAGTGGTGAAGAGCGGGAACCAGGACGAAACCGGATGAGCGACCTTAGAGGAAGACGTGAAAGCGGGAGACGTTACGGAAGACGAGGACATCAAGCCAGGAGGCCAACCGGATCACGCTCCGCCCAGCCACCTTCCAGGAGGAGGGTGGCTTGCCAAGGTACGGGCACGACTCCAGTGGTTCACGGGGCACGGGAGGGGGCGGGCGACGCTATAGAGGGAGGTCACGACGGGCTCCACTTGATAGTAGCGGTGGCAACTTCCCTCACCCCCGTTTCCCTGCATTAAGGAGTACCTCCTTCCAGTCCACTGACCCCAGTATTTTCTTTCCCCCCCCCCTTACATGCGGAGTCTCCACGGCCGACAGCGACGTGATGTGAGAACGGGAAACCGAAGAGACACGTACACCGGAAGAGTGGTCCTGGTGAAGACGGGAGCAACCCAACCTGAACCCCTGACAAGTGGATACTGTGCCCTTTTTGAAAATAAAGACCCCTTTTTGAGACTTAGTACTCCCTCCTTGTATGTTTGTGGCTACCCTCAGTACCGATAGCGGTCCCGATAGCTGACACTGTGATACAAGCCTCATGTCGGAATCAGCTCACACATCATTACGCCTTCTTCCTCTACCCGCTGCCTATGAAGATCATAGACTTCTAGGAAAGGACTAGAATGTCCACCTATCTCACATAACGTTCCTGCACTAGATAGCATGCTCATAAAATGCTCCTGTACTGGGTGACATATTCACAAAATGTTTCCACACTGGGTGACATGTATGTTCACAGAGCATACCGGCACTGGGTGACAGGCTCACAGAATGTTCCCGCACTCGGTGACCGGCTCACAGAATGTTCCCGCACTCGGTGACAGGCTCACAGGAAGTTTCTGCACTCGGTGACATGCGGACAGAATCTTCTCGCATTGGGTGACGGGCTCGCAGAATGTTCCTGCACTGAGTGATAAGGTCACAGAGTGGTCCTGCACGGGGTGACAGGTTCACAGAATGTACCTGCACGGGGTGACAGGGTCACAGAATGTACCTGCACGGGGTGACAGGGTCACAGAATGTACCTGCACAGGATGGCAGGGTCACAGAGTGTTCCTGCACGGGATGGCAGGGTCACAGAGTGTTCCTGCACGGGATGGCAGGGTCACGGAGTGTACCTGCACGGGGTGACAGGGTCACGGAATGTACCTGCATGGGGTGACAGGGTCACGGAGTGTACCTGCACATGATGACAGGGTCACAGAGTGTACTTGCACGGGATGACAGGGTCACAGAATGTTCCTGCACGGGATGACGGGGTCACAGAATGTTACTGCACGGGGTGACAGGGTCACAGAATGTTCCTGCACGGGGTGACAGGGTCACAGAATGCTCCTGCACGGGGTGACAGGGTCACAGAATGCTCCTGCACGGGGTGACAGGGTCACAGAATGCTCCTGCACGGGGTGACAGGGTCACAGAATGCTCCTGCACGCGGTGACAGGGTCACAGAATGCTCCTGCACGGGGTGACAGGGTCACAGAATGTTCCTGCACGGGGTGACAGGCTCACAGAATGTTCCCGCACTCGGTGACAGGCTCACAGAATATTCCCGCACTCGGTGACAGGAAGTTTCTGCACTCAGTGACAGGCTCACAGAATGTTCCCGCACTCGGTGACAGGCTCACAGGAAGTTTCTGCACTCTGTGACATGCGGACAGAATCTTCTCGCACTGGGTGACCGGCTCGCAGAATGTTCCTGCACTGAGTGATAAGGTCACAGAGTGGTCCTGCACGGGATGGCAGGGTCACAGAGTGTTCCTGCACGGGATGGCAGGGTCACAGAGTGTACCTGCACGGGATGACAGGGTCACAGAGTGTACCTGCACGGGATGACAGGGTCACAGAGTGTACCTGCACGGAATGACAGGGTCACAGAATGTACCTGCACGGGGTGACAGGGTCACAGAATGTTCCTGCACTGGGTGACAGGGTCACAGAATGTTCCTGCACTGGGTGACAGGGTCACAGAATGTTCCTGCACTGGGTGACAGGGTCACAGAATGTTCCTGCACTGGGTGACAGGGTCACAGAATGTTCCTGCACTGGGTGACAGGGTCACAGAATGTTCCTGCACTGGGTGACAGGGTCACAGAATGTTCCTGCACTGGGTGACAGGGTCACAGAATGTTCCTGCACTGGGTGACAGGGTCACAGAATGTTCCTGCACTGGGTGACAGGGTCACAGAATGTTCCTGCACTGCGTGACAGGGGCACAGAATGTTCCTGCACTGCGTGACAGGGGCACAGAATGTTCCTGCACTGCGTGACAGGGGCACAGAATGTTCCTGCACTGCGTGATAGGGGCACAGAATGTTCCTGCACTGCGTGACAGGGTCACAGAATGTTCCTGCATGGAGAATGTACCTGCACGGGATGACCGGGTTATAGAATGTTCCTGCACGGGATGACCGGGTCGCAGAATGTTCCTGCACGGCGTGACAGGGTCACAGAATGTCCCTGCACGGGACGACCGGGTCACAGAATGTCCCTGCACGGGACGACCAGGTCATAGAATGTCCCTGCACGGGACGACCGGGTCACAGAATGTTCCTGCACGGCGTGACAGGGTCACAGAATGTCCCTGCACGGGACGACCGGGTCACAGAATGTCCCTGCACGGGACGACCGGGTCACAGAATGTCCCTGCATGGGACGACCGGGTCATAGATGTCCCTGCACGGGACGACCGGGTCATAGAATGTCCCTGCACGGGACGACCGGGTCATAGAATGTCCCTGCACGGGACGACCGGGTCATAGAATGTCCCTGCACGGGACGACCGGGTCACAGAATGTTCCTTCATGGCGTGACAGGGTCACAGAATGTTCCTGCACGGAGAATGTCCCTGCACGGGATGACCGGGTCACACACAGAATGTTCCTGCACTGGGTGACTTGCTAGGGATAAGACAGCTTAATATTCACTAATCCCCTTAATGCTCATTCACTCCAGCCTGCCCCATCGGAAAGTCTTTAACACAACAGCTCCTGTGCCCTCACCGTGGTCGGTGCTTCAATACTGCAGAGGGTTACAAGTGCTTGGTAACCGCTTACCCGACATAGTAACCACTCCCAGCATTAGTCTGAAGACCCAAGTGACAGGTTTAATCACAATAAGAAAAGTAGTATTTTTCTATGTTGATGTACCTAAAACCTAATGCAGGTGGGATGTTTTGGTGTTTATGTAGCTACATAAACAGTTTACTATTAGTTATAGGGAGGACTGGGGATTAATGGGGCTTTTCGGATGTAGTGGGAGGCGGTACTCCGGACCCCACAACAAAGACTGAACTCGTCTTCTGCAGGTAAGTTGCGATTACCCCCAGTTACTTGTAGAACCAGAGCACTAAAAACAGAGATACCAGCTTTCAGATATGGTGGGTAGCAGGCGCCGCAGTTGAAGACACAAAACAACAAGATAACAAGCATTTGCAATGCAATTGGTCTCGCAATTGCGAGATTTTGAGCTATTGGCATTGTAAATGACAATGCCTTTTATGTATGTGTTTAAAAAACCTGCAATAATAAAAGGCCTTGTCATTTACAATACCAATAGGTCAAAGTTTCTAAAATGCTAGACCTATTGCATTACAAATACTTGTTGTTTACAAGCCCCCCATGCTGCGATTTCACGTTAATAGAGGCCGCGCCCCTTTCTTTAGACGAGCCGTGTCTAAAGAAAGGTCGGGCAGCTTTTAAAGTGAAAGTGCAATCAGTATAAGGCGCTTTTACCAAAAAAAGCATTTGTTTAACAAGTTGACAAATGCTTTTTTTTTTGTAAAAGCGCTCCGTGAAAGCGCGCATGGCACGCTGAATGCACTGAATGTTGCAGGAAAGCATGTAGTGCCTGCAGTAGGAGAAACGCTTTAAAGAAAATTGTGCTTACAGATTAAATAAAACGTACTGTGAAACAACCGAAGTAAAAGGGCAAGTCCTCATGGGAGGTTACAAATGAAGACAAGACGGTACTAACATGCCTATTAACGAATCAGAAGCCAGCATTTACGAAGGACAATGACACAAGCCAATTAAAAATATGGGTGGAGAGTGGGCGGGCTTCAAGTCCATACTCCAATACTGCATGCCTCACAGCGCATGCGCTGCACAGGCTTGACCTAAAAACCTAGACCAGAGGTGGCCGACATTGGTCCATGAAGACAAGATGCATGTCAAACCTGCCACATGAGGTCAATGTACACAATGAACCCGAAGGGGAATTATTCACAGACAGCTGGTATCTGGAAAATTGGCCTGGATCCTGTCTCTTGGACCAACAGTGGGGCAGCTCCGGCCCAGGTTAACTGTGACCGATAGACTGAGGTAGGAACCCCAAAGCGCTTAAAATGTTCAAATGTTTTAACAACCTTGCCCCCAGTTACAAGGAAAGGAGCTCTCAAGATATCAGACAGAGTTTAAGAAGTAAGGCAAACCCACAAGCAGAGGATCAGATCGGGGTCTCCTCCTCAGGAACTTTCCGTTGCAGAATCTAAGGCATCGAGTCTCCTTACCTTACCTTCTATAGGTGACCAGATGATCCACGCGGAGAGCAACACGGAGAGTGCGCTTTACATACGCCATAATTCACTCAATCAAATCTCTGGTTGTTTTGGACCGATCAATATTAAAGCGGGAAACAGAACTAGAGATTTGGCGATGGACATCAGCTTTTCTCCAGCATTTGGGCAGTATTGCTCTCTGCTGACCTGTATCAAGGGGGGACCAGAGTCCACACACCACCCTACAGCAGGGCTTGGTGATTTTAAGTAGCAAGGTTCAATGTTCCTGTGAAGCGAATGATTACCTGGACACCTCGCAAACCTCTTCTGGGTGGAAACTGGGTTTAAGAGAAAGAAGACAACACATTCTTAAAATAACACAGCTCGAAAAGAAGCTCTGGAAACACAAATACATAGAGCACCCAATGGTGGCTCCTCTCACACACCAAACCAGGTCTTAAAAACGACCAGCAAAGTACGGCCAGGCGCTTTATAAACATATGAAATGCCCTGTCACCTGTCCGGTTGGTTGGACTTTCACCGTTGGCGCAACAGGAGGTGAGGGCACTCAACGGACAAACAGAATGATGCCGTGAGTGCGGTGCCAAGCAATCCTGGCAGTGCTAGGGGCCTCCACACCGGAGACAAGTAGAGGAGTCAATAAATGCGCACGAGGAAGCTGCACAGGTTTTAAGGCGGTCATTTAAATATATCCAGGGTATTTCCATCATGGTGTTCCTCCTTCGCTAGCTGGGTGAGGTACGGCAAGAACAGAGGAGGCGCAGTCCTCAATACGCCGTTCCCCAAGTGCATACTGCTCCAGAACATCCAGGGACCGCAGGGTTGCAAAGCCTACTTAGAGAGTACGCGAGTGCTTAGAAAATTAAATAATATTAACAGATCAATAAATGGCGTAAAAAAAAGACAAAATTGAACATTTTCAAACGTTCTATAAGTGTGCATAAATTTGAAACTGGAGGCAAAAAAAAAATATATCAGTTGCTATCCTCAGTTTGATTCGTGGGAGCAGTGCAAGTGCGTCAAACAGAATAAAGTATGGACGATGAGTGGGTTAAATTGAATTTAGAAACGCTCCAACCTTTCCATTAAAGTTAAAATGTTGATTGTTTTAATATTTGTTTATGAATTAAATTAAAATTTTAATCATGTGTATGTTGTTTTGTGGTTCAAATTGCAGAGGCTGGGGTCCGCTGCTTCCAATGATGACTCAGTGGGGGTCCCCAGAGTCCATTAATGACTCCGTGGAGGTCCCCAGATTCCAGTAATGACTCAGCGGAGGTCCCCAGATTCCAGTAATGACTCAGCGGAGGTCCCCAGACTCCAGTAATGACTCAGCGGAGGTCCCCAGACTCCAGTAATGACTCAGCGGAGGTCCCCAGATTCCAATAATGACTCAGCTGAGGACCCAGATTCCAGTAATTACTCAGTGGAGGTCCCCAGATTCAAATGACTCAGTGGAGGTCCCCCGATTCTAGTAATGACTCAGTGGAGGTCCCCAGATTCCAGTAATGACTCAGTGGGGGTCCCCAAATTCCAGTAATGACTCAGTGGAGGTCCCCAGATTTCATTAATGACTCAATGGGGGTCCCCAGATTCCAGTAATGACTCAGCGGTGGTCCCCAGATTCCAGTAAAGACTCAGTGGAGGTCCCCAGATTCCAGCAAAGACTCAGAGGAGGTCCCCAGATTCCAGCAAAGACTCAGAGGAGGTCCCCAGATTCCAGCAAAGACTCAGCGGAGGTCCCCCGATTCCAATAATGACTCAGCGGAGGTCCCCAGATTCCAGTAATTTCTCAGTGGAGGTCCCCAGATTCAAATAACGACTCAGCAGAGGTCCCCAGATTCCAGTAGACTCAGCAGAGGTCCCCAGATTCCAGTAATGACTCAGCGGAGGTCCCCAGATTCAAATAATGACTCAGCGGAGGTCCCCAGATTCCAGTAATGACTCAGCGGAGGTCCCCAGATTCCAGTAATGACTCAGCGGAGGTCCCCAGATTCCAGTAATGACTCAGTGGAGGTCCCCAGATTCCAGTAATGACTCAGTGGAGGTCCCCAGATTCCAGTAATGACTCAGTGGAGGTCCCCAGAATCTAGTAATGACTCAGTGGAGGTCCCCCGATTCCAGTAATGACTCAGTGGAGGTCCCCCGATTCCAGTAATGACCCAGTGGAGGTCTCCAGACTCCAGTAATGACCCAGTGGGGGTCCCCAAATTCCAGTAATGACTCAGGGGAGGTCCCCAGATTTTATTAATGACTCAGTGGGGGTCCCCAGATTCCAGTAATGATTAAATAAGGGGTCAACAGAAGGCAAAAGGTTCAGAACCACTGCACAAAGTCATTTCTTGGTTCACCACAATGTATCCATTCCCCCGATACTCGTACTGCAAACCATGAGTCACTCAAATGGACAAAACTAAACACATAGAGGCTCCCAAGCCACATGGCAACGGAACAGTAATGGCCACTGGTGCAAGAGTTAACTGCAAAGGTCACAGAACTCCCAAAAATAAGTGTCCAGCGTGCAGTAGGCGAGCCAAAAGGCGGGCCAGCTCACGGCTCTATGACAAGGGCAGGTCCAGCCAGCGGGAGGCGAAGGAAAGGACGATGTGGACTGCACATGGGACCATTCTTCTTCCTCTGCCTCCGGAGCACCCATTGCCTTAGAAGGGCACTCAGGCTGAGGCACACATTGAGCATACTCGCGGGCCCCAAATAAACACTGCACCTATATGTCGCGAGTTTATTTTCAGAATATTCATTTGAGTAATGGACAATACAAATATTTCTGACTCTGTCGTGTACACCTGCTGGCAGGCAGTGGACTGCTGGTGGCTAAAAAGAAGGAATAGTGTAGAGCGGTACACCAGGTATAAGGTTTCTTGAACTAGTCTACTTGAGCACCGTATGAGGGTTTTACATAAGAATTATTAATGCCATGATTTTAGAGGTTGAGGTAAAACACTTTTTAGGGGATACATAAATTCCCTTTCTTGTACCATTTTTTATTTTTAAAAAAAGGCAAAAAACAAACTCTGTCTTTAACTTTAACCATATAGGTATTTATTTTATGCAACCCATGCGTTATCTGTAGGTGAAAAGTCAGTGGGGGACAGGCCTGTGGCTTTTTCCATCGTAAGGCCAAAAAAAACTAAGCCAGGTTCCTTCATTAATGCAAAGCTCTGCTAAGCACTAAAGGAAGTCTGTATAATTAATGTTTTGATGGTCCAACCTCCTCCCTTTCCAAAGCAACAACAAACAGGCTTCCTCACATTATGAAACAAAGCCTTAAATATTAGGACAAACTTACAGGCTCACATCTGCATCCTTACAGACCAATGAAAAGTTCATAGGAATCAGTCATCACTCAAATTCGAAGTTACCTTAAAAATGCAAGGGAATAGTCGGAAAGCGAGGTATGGCCAGTGTTTCGGCGTATGGCGTCACACATGACTGTTAAGCGTAAAAAGGTTCTCCGTACGCTTCACTACCCATAAACGCTTTGCTGTGCATTTTGTAATTTTCTCTCAGTTTTTGCTGTTTGTTTTTTCCCTCTAGAGGTTTCTTTCCTGTGAGTTATGGTTTGCTGCGGAGGATTACAAGGTGCCACCCATGGAAGCAACGCATGGTACAACCTTTCTAATTTACAAGGCGTGGGAGCATGGAGAAACACAATTAGTTGGGTTAACCGCCTTGCCTTACCCAACAATTAGAGCAAAGCCTGATCGCTTGTGGGACACACTGCCAAAGAGCAGCACGTGATTGGCAGGCAGAGATACAAAAAGTATTCCGTCAAGACACAACCTGCCCCAACCCGAAGAATGCACCTCCGTAGAGACCACTTTGAAGGAGCTTGTATCGTCACAGATGGTGGAGCTCTTTTAAGGCATGGGCAAAGTGGATTATTGCCAAGGGCCCCTCTCAGAAAGTGAACTTTCGCTCTCTCTCTCTCTAGCTCACCTCTGTCTATTCCTGAATTTCAGCCTCTCGCCTCTCTGTCTACCTCAACCTCAACCCCTGTCTGCTCAGTGTCCTCTTCAGAATTCTTGAGGCCTCCGGAAAGACAGATTTCAACTGTTTTAGTGTGACACCATTTCTGAAAGTTTAATAAGCATGATTCAGTCTTCAATTAGCAGATATGTAATAAAAAAAAAATCAAAGCCGTTACGAACAGGGGCCCCAAAATAGGAGCACAGGAGCCCCAAAACAGATCTTGTCCCGGACCTGAAAAATCCTTAATACGAAACTGACCCACAATGTACTCCGGCCATAAGCCCGATGAAGGTGGCTCACTTCCAGCAAGGTCTTTTCAAAAGCGTGAAACCTAACCCAAAGCCAACAGCGAGTGACCAACACACTCCGAGGAGTACTCCAAGACGGACACAATGTGCTGGAAAAATGTCAGGTTCTGACCTCTCGGTCAGGCCGGTAAATTCTTGCTCTAAGCAATGGTTGTTGAAATACCAGCCGACACCCTCCCCGCGTTATTAGTAGGGACTCCCACTGATATTTGTTCCCAAACTTGAAGCAGCGGGGCCACTGTGCTTTTAATCCACTAGCTGGTTTAGGATTAATCTCAGCGCTAGCGGACACGATCAGTTGGAAGCCACGCACCGAGAGACCATGAGGAAAACGAAAAATGCCTTTATTTTCCTGGAAATCGACAATCTGACCAGAAGTGGACCGACCGATGAGGGTATTTGGTCAGTTCCTTAAAACTGGTGAGATTCCTTGAAACCGGTAGGAAGTCGGGTTAGGAAATTGAGAAGCAAACCGTGCGATCGCAGTATCAACACTTTCAAAGGCATCAGTCTGTTTTATGTACCATCACCCTAGGAGATACCAAGGACAGTGGGAGTATGGAATTTTAATCCCTTGTGCCCATGGCTATGGCATGCCAACCAGCACCAGGTATACACACACCCCCAGCTGCACCACTTTCTCTCCTGAAAGGTAGTGCATTGAGATGAAACGCAGGACTCCAGAGGACAAAGCTGCCCAACACATGCGCACAACGTATTCCACCCAGGTGTAAAGCTTTCCTTAAGAGAGGTTTCGCCGGAGTCCTGTTTGGGTCCATGCGAACCTCCAGGTTTGTTTGGCTGATCTTCAGATGGCCTGTAGAGCCTCTACAAGTGAGAAGGGCTGGAACAAGGCTTCATCGATCAAGTCTCCGAGACACGCCACGTTCTTGATCCAGGAGGGAGTCGTCTGCTCACTGACCAGACTGACGTTCCTTCACACCGGTGGAGACGACAGAGTCTGTGATGGGTCGCCCAAGTGTCTTGAACCCCAAAGTCACTGGAGAACACAAAATGTGAGGACAGTGGAGATATTTCGGTGTTGGGGAAACTAAGGTGAGCCTACCATGTTGATTTGGTGGAACCATAATATTGGTTTAGCCCACAGCGAAACATAACCACCCTGCGGCCTTTCAGCAAATCAAAGTCATTCTTCACAGGCCAAAAGGCACCAGACGAAATACATGTGCCATGACTCTTGCCCAAGAAACATAACACATGCTCTTGGTCCTTCACCCATCAAAAGCACTACACGCTCCAGGGCCATCACCCATCCAACGCACTACACGCTCTAGGGCCATCACCCATCAAACGCACTACACGCTCCAGGGCCATCGGCCATCACCCATCAAACGCACTACACGCTCCAGGGCCATCACCCATCAAACGCACTACACGCTCCAGGGCCATCACCCATCAAACGCACTACACGCTCCAGGGCCATCACCCATCAAAAGGACTACACGCTCCAGGGCCATCACCCATCAAACGCGCTCCAGGGCCATCACCCATCAAAAGGACTACACGCTCCAGGGCCATCACCCATCAAATGCAATAGATGCACAAAGCCCTTCAACCGTCAAACACAATACATACTCTAGGCTCTCGCCCATAAACCACTATACATGTTCCTGGGCATCACCCTAACAGCATACTCTCCAATGCCATCACTCATCAAACACAACACATGCTACAGGACCATCACTCATCAAACACAACACATGCTACGGGGCCCTCAACCTTCAAAGTTATTAGCCCCTCTGGGCCCTAGCCCACCAAACACAAATGTTCCAGAGACCACGATCATCAAGCAATACACACTACTGGGCTAGCACCCATCAGACAGAAGACTAGTAGCGGCCAGCACGAATCGGGGTGGTGTGCAGGTGGTGTGGGGAGGGGCAAGGGGGTATTAAAATAAAGAAAACATGTATCTTACCGCAGCGTCTCTCCATCGTCCCTCCTCACGTTGGGAATGGAACAGGAAGCAGCCAGGCTCCCCTGACCAATCACAACGCTGCAATGCCCTTTCGAACCAACAACTGCAAACTGCTGCATTTTATTTTAAAGCTGGTTCTTGGGATTGTTCAAAAAGTGTGCATATAGTTTCACAAAATCTCTGTGACAAAAGTCCAGTCCTGCTCAAGTGCTAGACCAATTACTGCACACTCTGATGACTGTGCTAGCAGCCATCTTTGATGAGTATCGAGTAGAGCAGTAGTATTAGAGGGAAACTAAAAACAAAATGGCCAATGATACACTAAACAGGAAATAGCCTTCTACAAACCTATGACCACAGCATCATAGCGCTGCATGCAGACGGTGAACAGTTTCTAACCGCGTCCCATGCACAGCCAACAGAACAAGTACAGGGACATGTGCTAAAGATGAGGAGCTGTGTGATAATCACGACCTTTGTGCAGCAGTATATATGGTCTGTGAAAATTGCACAAGTTTACAGGTGGCGTGCAAAGCTTTATGCAAAACAATATTTTAGTGGACTAATTTTACCACTACACTTGGTTTTGTGGGGGGATAACTTAAATAAAGAACATTTGTCAGTTGATTTATCCACACAAACTACAATTTTAGGTCTAGTGTTACCCAAGACCGTTTGATTTTAATAAAATTATATATCTAATATACTTTGTAGAGGCGCCTGCCAGCTCCCTTCTTCCACTGGTCTGTCAGTGTGTCATTTATATTTTGTTTCACCCACCAAACAATGAAGCATAGTGCACAGGTCAGGCAATTTTGCACAATATGCACTTACGCGCCAAAAGTAGTCCCCGGAACAGCTATACACAAAAACCATTCACAAACTTTGGCAAAGGTAAAAGTCAGCAACCAACGCCAGATGTATTGGCTTTGCCAATGCTTGTTAAAGAGGTTTTCACTAAGTGTTTTTAAAGACGTCGGAAACAAACAAGTTCACCAAGTTAAAAAAAAAAAAACACACTCACAAAGTGGGTGAAAGGAAAGTGGAGAAACCTTAAATGCTTCCTAAAGAGTGTTGTGAAATCAATCAGCCCGTAGTGGTGCAAAGCTCAGGCGTCTTCCTGCCACTAGTAAAAGGTAATGTGTCAAGCATCGTCCTCTTCCAGAAGCTTGGACTTTGTCCACTGAAACGTAGCCAATCGGCTTCTTGCACCCCCATTCCTCTTCCTCTCAGAGTAGGGATCCAAATACGTATGTGAACTGGGGGCTTCACAGACAAAGCGGGAAGCTGTTCGTGGGATGCTGTTTTTATTCTGTCTCTCATTGGTGGTGCTCTTCTTTGCCGCCTCGGCACTGGTGCTCTTCTTTGCCGCCTCGGCACTGGTGCTCTTCTTTGCCGCCTCGGCACTGGTGCTTTTCTTTGCTAGTGCAACAGTGGTGCTTTTCTTTGCTAGTGCAACAGTGGTGTTTTTCTTTGCTGACGCGGCAGTGGTGTTTTTCTTTGCTGGCGCGGCAGTGGTGTTTTTCTTTGCTGGCGCGGCAGTGGTTCTTTTCTTTGCTGGATCCGCAGTGGTGCTTTTCTTTGCTTACTCGGCAGTGGTGCTTTTCTTTGCTTGTGCAACAGTGGTGATTTTCTTTGATGGCACGGCAGTCGTACTTTTCTTTGATGGCGCGGCAGTGGTGCTTTTCTTTCATGACTCGGCAGTGGTGCTTTTCTTTAATGACTCGGCAGTGGCGCTTTCCTTTGCTGGCTCGGCAGTGGCGCTTTCCTTTGCTGGCTCGGCAGTGGCGCTTTCCTTTGCTGGCTCGGCAGTGGCGCTTTCCTTTGCTGGCTCGGCAGTGGCGCTTTCCTTTGCTGGCTCGGCAGTGGCGCTTTCCTTGGCTGGCTCGGCAGTGGCGCTTTCCTTGGCTGGCTCGGCAGTGGCGCTTTCCTTGGCTGGCTCGGCAAAGGGGCCTTCCGTTGCTGGCGCAGCAGGGGTGCTTTTCTTTGCTGGCGCAGCAGGGGTGCTTTTCTTTGCTGGCGCAGCAGGGGTGCTTTTCTTTGCTGGCGCAGCAGGGGTGCTTTTCTTTGCTGGCGCAGCAGGGGTGCTTTTCTTTGCTGGCGCAGCAGGGGTGCTTTTTTTTGCCGCCTCGGCAGTGGTGCTTTTCTTTGCCGCCTCGGCAGTGGTGCTTTTCTTTGCCGCCTCGGCAGTGGTGCTTTTCTTTGCCGCCTCGGCAGTGGTGCTTTTCTTTGCCGCCTCGGCAGTGGTGCTTTTCTTTGCCGCCTCGGCAGTGGTGCTTTTCTTTGCCGCCTCGGCAGTGGTGCTTTTCTTTGCCGCCTCGGCAGTGGTGCTTTTCTTTGCCGCCTCGGCAGTGGTGCTTTTCTTTGCCGCCTCGGCAGTTGTGCTTTTCTTTGCCGCCTCGGCAGTTGTGCTTTTCTTTGCCGCCTCGGCAGTGGTGCTTTTCTTTGCCGCCTCGGCAGTGGTGCTTTTCTTTGCCGCCTCGGCAGTGGTGCTTTTCTTTGCCGCCTCGGCAGTGGTGCTTTTCTTTGCCGACTCGGCAGTGGTGCTTTTCTTTGCCGACTCGGCAGTGGTGCTTTTCTTTGCCGGCTCGGCAGTGGTGCTTTTCTTTGCCGGCTCGGCAGTGGTGCTTTTCTTTGCCGACTCGGCAGTGGTGCTTTTCTTTGCCGACTCGGCAGTGGTGCTTTTCTTTGCCGGCTCGGCAGTGGTGCTTTTCTTTGCCGGCTCGGCAGTGGTGCTTTTCTTTGCCGGCTCGGCAGTGGTGCTTTTCTTTGCCGGCTCGGCAGTGGTGCTTTTCTTTGCCGGCTCGGCAGTGGTGCTTTCTTTGCCGGCTCGGCAGTGGTGCTTTTCTTTGCCGGCTCGGCAGTGGTGCTTTTCTTTGCCGGCTCGGCAGTGGTGCTTTTCTTTGCCGGCTCGGCAGTGGTGCTTTCTTTGCCGGCTCGGCAGTGGTGCTTTTCTTTGCCGGCTCGGCAGTGGTGCTTTTCTTTGCCGGCTCGGCAGTGGTGCTTTTCTTTGCCGGCTCGGCAGTGGTGCTTGCCTCGGCTAGCTCGGCAGTGGTGCTTGCCTCGGCTAGCTCGGCAGTGGTGCTTGCCTCGGCTAGCTCGGCAGTGGTGCTTGCCTCGGCTAGCTCGGCAGTGGTGCTTGCCTCGGCTAGCTCGGCAGTGGTGCTTGCCTCGGCTAGCTCGGCAGTGGTGCTTGCCTCGGCTAGCTCGGCAGTGGTGCTTGCCTTTGCTGGCTCAGTAAAGGAGCTTTCCTTTGCTGGCTCAGCAAAGGGGCTTTCCTTTGCTGGCTCTGCAGTGGTGCTATTCTTTGCTGGCTCTGCAGTGGTGCTTTTTTTTTTGTTGGCTCGGCAGTGGTGCTTTTTTTTTTGCTGGCTCGGCAGTGGTGCTTTATTTTTGCTGGCTCAGCAGTGCTGCTTTTTTTTTTTGCTGGCTCAGCAGTGGTGCTTTTCTTTGCTAGTGCAACAGTGGTGCTTTTCTTCCGGGTCTGGTGGCTCAGTGGACTAATGCATCCACTGCAGGGGCCTGTGTTTGACCTCATGGTCACAGGTTCAAATCCCGGTGGGTCGACTCAGCCTGTCATCCATCTGAGGTCGATAAAATGAGTACCATTGAGTTGGGTAACAATAAACATCTGTTATTCAGCGCCAAGAGACCCCGACGGGGTAAACGTGCGCTTTACAAATACACATGTTATGTTATGCTTTACTTTGCTGGCTCAGCAGTGGTGCTTTTCTTTGCCGGCTCAGCAGTGGTGCTTTTCTTTGCCGGCTCAGCAGTGGTGTTTTTCTTTGCCGGCTCAGCAGTGGTGTTTTTCTTTGCCGGCTCAGCAGTGGTGCTTTTCTTTGCAGGCTAACAGGCTGCATTGCAGAAGTGACCCAACCGAAAGACATTACTGCTCAGCCAATCATGCATACACACAACTCCAACCTAGTGAGACCAATGGCTGGTGAATGAGACGCCTTTGTAGGGTTTGATTACTGCAGGACCTTCTATATTACACTCAAAAATACAAGGCGCTGTATTACACACATTACTGGCACCTGTTGTGAGTGGAATGTGTGCTGGCGCAGCGCCCAGAGAGTCGGTTCTCTCATTTGCACTTTCTTCCACGCTGTAACACGCACCTGAGCTCAGGGGGTAAATAGGCCATTGGGGGGCGTGCTATGTAGGAGGTGGGGCACAGTCAGTGGGGACACTGGTGTCCCAAGGACCCTGTAAGCGTCCCCACCACCCCGGCGCAGGTGAATGAATATACACACTGCCCCACTTGCGAAGACATCCTCGATCAATAACTCGGCTCCTGACAGCCAGAGGAATCTTTGTTACACTGGAATGTGAACTGCATATCCAATGTAATATATTTAATATTCAGTGGGGTCAACAAATGATACTTATGTTTAAAAATTCCCTTATAGGCTATGCGCCCATACTTAAAAGCAGTACATATGTAACAGTCTAACCCAATATCAGAGAATACAGTCATTGGTACCTGCAGCAGTGCAGTTCAGTCAAAACCGACACAAGTTCAACAGTGGACTTTTGGAGCAACAGACCAATCCCTGAATCCACAAGTGTGGCAATTCTTAGTGAAAAGTAGGGAAATCACAGAGAGTTCTAGAGATGGGTGGGGAACCAAGAGCTAATGTGCCCAACCTTCGGCTCCATGAATGCACAAGGGGCGTATGGATCGAAGCACCCACACCACTTGCAAACCCTCTGTATGAGACAGGATCTATTTCACCCTGGGTCTTGGTGTGCAAAAACCCACTGCCCTGCCGCAGCCTCCTCACTGCACTAATATATCAAGACAACCTGGCTCAATGTGATGAACCGCGCTGTAGCGCAAGAGCGATCACCGAGCTCACACACCATGGAAGGACAGGGCAAAGCGGACTAGTGCAAAAAGCAACCCTTGCCACACTCAAGTCAACTCTTCAGCTTAATGAATAGCATTTGATCAGGATTAGGAAGCTGGGATTTTGGTTGCACAAGATCCTTTTTCTATTTCTAATTTAAATTTACCAGGGCCAGCAGACATTTTCGACCGCGATGATGCCACGTTGACGATGTACAGATTTACATGCCCTAGTCATAACCAGTGTACTTTGATGGTTCTCTTCTATGAAGCACCACTTTCAATTAACTGGAGGCTGACTGCTTCTGGGAGAAGGTAAATTAATGTAACCTATTTAACGAAGGGCGACTGCTGGACTGAAGCGGCCCTTGCTAAGACCAACAGAGCCTAGTACAGCTGCAACGTACATCCACAGCACAGCGCCTTACCTGGGAAGAACTTTACAAATATAGCAGGTCTCAGCCGCCAAATAGGGATACGATAGACCACTTCGACCCAATATTCGCTCTATGAGGTATTGGCAATAGTTTATAGTCTTGGAGCCAAACAGTGGGCAATGACGAAGGTTCTCAGTGCTACATGAGTGTGAGGATGTCGAGGGTCCACCGGACCGGAAGTGGAGCAATACGGGCGTGGTCGCAGGGAAAACACCGGAAGAACCCAGCGGTCTAGTGGCGCTGGGGAGATGCAACGTCAGAACGTCATCACAGGCGGATGAGGATAAGGGCGGGGATTCGGACACAGAAGGAGTCGGCGGCGTGACAGTCGGAATCGACGGAGGAGAAGAAGAGGAGAAAATGGAGAACGGAGAGCGCGACGAGTCAGGAGAGCAGCCCAGCAAAGGAGGAGACGGAAGTCGGGAGACCCCTGGAGCAGCATACACCGCGGACAAACCCGGCGGCCCAGAGAAGGGAGAGGACGCCCCGGGTCCCAACGCCACGGCCCTGGTCACGGGTCGTGGCCCAAGGCAAGTAGCACTGAAGGGGTCGTTTTGGTGGGGTGGCATGGGGAACTAAAGCACCTGAGGTCCTTTACGCAATTTCCCGTCACGATACCTTCACCCGGTATTTTCCCCGTTTCCTTCCCCTGCACAACGCTTGGTGGTGGTAGCACTTAGACCCAGAATAGGAGGTCTTGAGCTAATCCCGGTATTTGTTCTTCCTTCCCCTTCTTTTGGAGCACCCGGGAGGAAGCAAGACCCACGGACCTACCGGACAAAAGCCCTGAGGACGGTCACGAAGGGAGAGGACGATCCCCCAACTCTGTGTTCATTTTTGACCAAATCCGTTTTTGTTACCTTTGGAAGAATTCATCCGGTCTATGGGACTGATAAAACGAAGTACCCGTAAACGACGTCCCTATAATAAAAGAAAGACCTTGAAAAGCCTATACTGTGTGTGTCCCGTGTTCCCTTCCACCCGTCAGGCCATCGAGCCGCCTACAATGAGCCACTCTAAGGTTCAGGCCATCCCTCAAGCTATCCTGAGATGGAGTCCAAAAATCAGTTAGTGAACAAGTGGCTTCACCAAACGCAGTCTAAACATCAGTCAAAGTGGAAGACGACTTTAATAATCCTTGATGCGAGTTCTTGACACCTCGCTAACCCCAAGCAGGAGATGAGTTTAGGAATCAGTCTTTGTTGGGGATGCATTATGAAATGATATTTAGGAATTAAAGCTGGCGACGAGTTTAGGAATCAGTCTTATTTGGAACGGTGTCAAGGAATGACATCTAGGAATCAGTCAAAGTGCAGAGGTGAGCAAAATACAGCAGTTAATTTAAGTAGAATTCATTAAGCACCAAAGTCCAAGCATCAATCAAACTAGGGCATTTTACGCGTGTCTGAAATTGAGTAAAAGTCAAAGGATCTCCAGAAATGGAATAAAGTAATCTGTTGAAGTAGGAGGGCCCGGGCCCGCCCATCCAGAATATACTGAATTTTTGGGTGGCATCTGAAACAAAATCTAGAAAATGGTTGAGGTGGGAGAGCATCCAGATAACACCTAAGAAGCTGTTAAAGTGATGGGGCATAAGGACATGTAGTCCATGCATTGGAGAGGGCAGGCTATCATGCAGAGTCAGAATGTATGATAATTATCGCATGAGGTTAAAGGTGGCGTGGACATTCTTTACACGTGGATGTAAATCCATGCCTTTTCTGACACTTGAAGGCCTTGCATAGAATTACTTTCAGCCACTACTTCTTCATAATCCCATGACACTCATCCTCCAATGTCATGTTTCACCGTCAGTGTAGAGGTCATTTGAAGGGCAAGGCCTTATGACCACTCCTGACCCTCAGTTCTGGCAGTGCAATGTCCAGAGTGAATGGTCAAAAGAACCAGGCCTCTGTTCTTTAAATCTAACATCAGTTCTCATATGTGTTCACCAGTCTCTTTAAAATGATTTACGTTTACAAATTTTCATATGGAGAGAGAGATACTGTAGAACTAAAAAGAAATTGGGATTTTCGAAGAGTTTGTTAGAGAAAAGTCTGAATATTGGGAACAGCGTGCGTGTAGTAAAACAGGACTTTGAGACATGAGGATTCTGTGACAGAGGCTTACTGAAAAGTTGCATAGATTGAACCAAGAATGGTACGCGCTCAAAAGGTATTTGGAGGAAGAAAGATGAAAAGAAAGCCATTTCTTGTAAGGAAACCACTAGGCTCTTCAGTTTAAAATTAACCGGGGTTATAATAAAAGTCACAAGAGCAGGCATACCTTATCCCCCTCCCCCACCTGCCAACTAGTAACCAATTAAAAGTTACTGACAGCCATCGCGCACGTAAATAAAAGGCCGACAAACGTTCTCAAGTGGTGGATAAGCCAATAAGATGCAAGTAGAGTTGAGGCAGCCGTAGCCGCAAAATCAAAAACTGTTGAGTTCCTACCTTGGCCAATCTACCTCTAACCGGCCGGACTTCTACAGTGTTTCAGAACGCTTGAACGTATTCAGTGACGGACCATCGTCATCATGATACGCAACGGCTGACCGCTCAGGTGCTGGCAACTGGCGGGAGGCTAAAAGCTGCGCGGTTACCAAGGCATCAAGATCATGCTTCTAAAAAACAAGGACAGCTCTACTGGTAGCGAGGATTTGCCGTTAGCCAGAGGTGAAGTTGTTCCAATTTCCATCTCTAAACAAATTATCTGTCATTTGCACCCACCTTAGGTTTTCTTAGACATTAGTACTCGTTGTAGTGAAGTTAATGAAGGTGGAATCGCTTCCTCACCAGTGGTGGACACAGTGACTTAAAGGAGCTCTACATTGTGAAAGTGGACACGGCTGTGACCCTCTCCACACGAGAGGGTTTACTATTGCCGCGATTCCTTATAAGATTATTGGAACAATAATGATCCGCCGGGGCTCGTTTTCATCTCTAATGAAGTAAAGACTGCCACAATTAAAGCGGATCACTGAACCGGATGGCAGAACACACAGCTTGGTCTGGTTGGGCCAAGCACAGAGCCAGTTGAAGATCTGTCCCGCACCCATGAAGAGCTCCTAAAATGCAGCCCTCAACATTCTTCTGCTGCACTACAGATCTAAGATTGAACTGGCAATTTAAATGTGTTTTTCAACTATTAAAAAAAGAAATTCAAGGCCCTCAAAAACTGTAAAAAATCTTTTAATTTTCAACTCCTGGATAAGTAAGGGAGGAAAGAGAATTTTTTTTTTTTTGAGAGGTGGACTTTTTTGTCAAGTTTTTTAAAGTTTTCAAGACAATTAAAGCAGCTGTCTTTTGCCAGAAGTATTGAGGGTGGTCGAAAAATTATGTTTAACAAGGAACCATAAAATTACAGCGCCAAACACAGTTTGTTAAGAACGTTTCTGACAGGTGTCATGGACACTCAACAAAATGAACAGAAGTTGAATACAATCCATAAGGCTTGGACTGGAAGATTCCAGAAGCAAATAGAGTTGGAGGAGGAACAACCACCTAAAGAGAACCAAAAAGGTGACCATCTCGGCAAGTGCTCCTCTTATCTGGGGAGGGGTGCACCCGTCAGATCTCAAAAGAAAAGGCTGAGAGCTACGTGTTATGCAGAATTTGTAATTACCCACAATCCTTTTCTTTCAAGCATACTCATGACTTGCATTACCAATTCAATATCACAATGGCAGACTCAGGAAGAAAATAAAGGCATGGCTTGTCCGCCAGAGATGCCAAGGACGGGCACTTGGTTTCTGGAGTTGCGCTCTGCTCTTTAGTGCCAAAAGGCTCAACCTGTGGAAGGGACTTGCTCAAAAAGCGCCAGCACCACTGATCTAAGACACACAGACTTTCAATGCACACGTGAAACAGGCACTGGCAACGCCAACAGGTCTGGCCTTGACAAACGTGCAATGATTTACATTATTTTGTAAACATATTGACTAAAAAATTCACAAAATATAAAAATAATGGGGTAGCCAAACAGGCACTGATGTGTCATTCTCTTCAGGTGGTTGCGCACACCAGGAAAAATGCTGTCACTCTCAGCACAAGAGAGCCAGTCATTGAAGTGGGCTGACCCGTGGTCCCGTGCAGTGGTGGGCGAAAGCAAAATGTGAATGACAGCTGGACAGACCAATAGATGAAGTTCGCCGACACAATGCCCCTGGCAAATAGCTAAAGATCTAAAAAGATATAAGCGGATCCAAGGCAAAAATGTGCTGCTCCACCAAACTTGGATCAGTTGAGCACCAAAACACACAGTGGCGGCACCTCCACTATGGGGGGAGGAGCGTCGCCCCCCCCCCCCCGACTCAAAACTTGAAAAATAAAACGATAATAAAACGGGTTTATCATCGTTTTATTTTTTTCAAGTTCTAGTCTTGGGGGCAGGGCCATTGTGTGAACAGTCAGAGGGGATTGGTGGGCCCTGCAATCAGTGCTCATGTCGGTTTGGCCGGCCATCTCAGGCCAGCCAAAACGACATGCGCACTGAGCCGTCTGCAACCCAGCTGCGTTGCAGACAGCAAAGCACAGGCTCCCAGTCTCCCTGGGAGCGCAAATTCACAGTGCTCAGGCCAATGTTGATGCTGCTTTCAAACATGAGAGCAGCATCAGGATTGGCAGCAGGGGAGCCTGTGCTGCAGTAAGGAGTCGGGCTCGGAGCAGAAGAGCGGCAGGCCTACTTCAGGTAAGTTTTTTCACATTTTTTTTTTGTTTTCGTCCGTCCTTCCGTCTACCCCCTCCCCCACCCCTGGCCACTCCGCCCACACAGCAGCCGCTATTGAGAACACAAACAGGTCTTGAAATGGTTGGATGGGGTGCAGGTTTCAGAAACTGCAAGTTCTACCCCCCCACCCCTCCCAACGATCATACTGTGCCAAAAGGCCTGAGATGCATATATTGGACCCATACATAGGTAGCCTAACCCCAGTCTGGCTTGTAAACTGATATCATGGGCAGAGGCTGGTCCGCTCTGCCGCAGAGGACCACTCTCCGGATTCTGTTGTGAGCTCGTAGTAATGCACACAACATTACGGTATGTTACTCAGTGCTATGTTTTACATCAAGTAGTGTGAATGCAACACTTAACCAGATACTACTGGTAACTACAGAGGGAAGGGCTACTCGGCAAAGCCCTCCTTGGTGCCAACAGAGCTAAGGCAGCATCAGAAGAGTGGCAGTGCCAGGGCAGCGTACAAAGTGTCACAGAGCCAGATCGCTGCATCGAGCGCGACCACCGAGCCGGGGCAGTGCATCGAGCGCGACCACCGAGCCGGGGCAGTGCATCGAGCGCGAGCGCGACCACCGAGCCGGGGCAGTGCATCGAGTGCGACCACCGGGCCGGGGAAGTGCATCGAGCGCGACCACCGAGCTGGGGCAGTGCACCGAGCGCAATCACCGAGCCGGGGCAGTGCACCGAGCGCAACCAGGCAGTGCACCAAGCGCAACCACCGAGCCGGGGCAGTACACCGGGCGCAGCGACCGAGCCAGGGCAGTGCACCGAGCGCAGCGACCGAGCCAGGGCAGTGCACCGAGCGCAGCGACCGAGCAAGGGCAGTGCACCGAGCGCAGCGACCAGGGCAGTGCATCGGCGCGACCGAGCCAGGGCACTGCATCAAGCGCGACCGAGCCAGGGCACTGCATCAAGCGCGACCGAGCCAGGGCACTGCATCAAGCGCGACCGAGCCAGGGCACTGCATCAAGCGCGACCGAGCCAGGGCACTGCATCAAGCGCGACCGAGCCAGGGCACTGCATCAAGCGCGACCGAGCCAGGGCACTGCATCAAGCGCGACCGAGCCAGGGCACTGCATCAAGCGCGACCGAGCCAGGGCACTGCATCAAGCGCGACCGAGTCAGGGCACTGCATCAAGCGCGACCGAGTCAGGGCACTGCATCAAGCGCGACCGAGCCAGGGCACTGCATCAAGCGCGACCGAGCCAGGGCACTGCATCAAGCGCGACCGAGCCAGGGCACTGCATCAAGCGCGACCGAGCCAGGGCACTGCATGTACGCATGCAGCGCACATTTCCCTTGTGAACCGAGGGACAGGAGTTTTGCAAGCTCTTCAAGACACAAACACTTTACCTCAACACTCCTCCAGCTGTAAGTCAGTGCCTAAATACGGAACAAAGTCCAGCTAGGAGGAAACGCACACAGTCACTGTCCTCGAATACTTAAGGGTGTACAGAGCACTGCCGGATACTTAGACCAGCCAGCGCTGCCTGGAGCAGCCAACAGAGGGGGCTGGGTAAATGCAATGTCAGAAAATCCACGGATGCCTGCTGTTCTCCCACTGTGGTCCTGTCGCACACTGAAGCCTACTCAGTGCCATGCTGGCGCAATACAAACCCAAAAGAACAGAATATTTGACTGCTGCACACGCCGGCGCCTTGAAGAGGTCCACAGCAGCAAAAGCACTGTACAATTAACCCATCGCATAGTTATCAGAGTTGGAACTAGTGTCTGTACCATCACTCTGCCCCACTCCATCCCACACCACCACTGGGGCTCACTGTTGCACACCCCATCACTGAGGGCACAGCCGCTGCTGCACACTACATCAGTGTCTTTAACCATCAGAGCTGTGGAGTCTTTCACTAGGGACCTCCGTGTTACTGCTTCTCGCTTCATTACTGTGGCCACAGCCTCCCCACCTATCACTCATGCCACCACCCCTCCAGCCCAGTGTGAATGTTGCTGAAGCCTCATATTCACTGATACACCATCACTGGGGTATACAACGTCCCTCACAGTCACTGCTGCACCCTCCGTCCCGGGGGTCCACAATATCCCTCACCGTCACAGCAGCACCCTCCATCACTGGGGTCTAGAACGTCCCTCACCGACACTGCTGAACCCTCAATCACTGGGGTCTACAACGTCCCTCACCGCCACTGCTGAACCCTACATCACTGGGGTCTAGAACGTCCCTCACCGACACTGCTGAACCCTCCATCTTTGGGGTCCACAATATCCCTCACCGTCACAGCAGCACCCTCCATCACTGGGGTCTAGAACGTCCCTCACCGACACTGCTGCACCCTCCGTCACTGGGGTATACAATGTCCCTCACCGTCACTGCTGTACCCTCCGTCTTTGGGGTCCACAATATCCCTCACCGTCACAGCAGCACCCTCCATCACTGGGGTCTAGAACGTCCCTCACCCACACTGCTGAACCCTCCATCACTGGGGTCTACAACGTCCCTCACCGCCACTGCTGCACCCTCCGTCACTGGGGTCTAGAACGTCCTTCACCGACACTGCTGAACCCTCAATCACTGGGGTCTACAACGTCCCTCACCGTCACTGCTGCACCCTCCGTCACTGGAGTCCACAACGTTCCTCACCGTCACTGCTGCACCCTCCGTCACTAGGGTCCACAACGTTCCTCACCGTCACTGCTGCACCCTCCGTCACTGGGGTCCACAACGTTCCTCACCGTCACTGCTGCCCCCTCCGTCACTGGGGTCCACAACGTTCCTCACCGTCACTGCTGCCCCCTCCGTCACTGGGGTCCACAATGTTCCTCACCGTCACTGCTGCACCCTCCGTCACTGGGGTCCACAATGTTACTCACCGTCACTGCTGCACCCTCCGTCACTGGGGTCCACAACGTTCCTCACCGTCACTGCTGAACCCTCCGTCACTGGGGTCTACAACGTCCCTCACCGACACTGTTGAACCCTCCGTCACTGGGGTCTACAACGTTCCTCACCGTCACTGCTGCATCCTCCGTCACTGGGGTCCACAACGTTCATCACTGTCACTGCTGCACCCTCCGTCACTGGGGTCCACAATGTCCCTCACCGTTACTGCTGCACCCTCCGTCACTGGGGTCCACAACGTTCCTCACCGTCACTGCTGCACCCTCCGTCACTGGGGTCCACAATGTTCCTCACCGTCACTGCTGCACCCTCCGTCACTGGGGTCCACAATGTTCCTCTCTGACACTGCTGAACCCTACATCACTGGGGTCTACAACGTCCCTCATCGTCACTGCTGCACCCTCCGTCACTGGGGTCCACAATATCCCTCACCGTCACAGCAGCACCCTCCATCACTGGGGTCTAGAACATCCTTCACCGACACTGCTGAACCCTCAATCACTGGGGTCTACAACGTCCCTCACCGTAACTGCTGCACCCTCCGTCACTGGAGTCCACAACGTTCCTCACCGTCACTGCTGCACCCTCCGTCACTAGGGTCCACAACGTTCCTCACCGTCACTGCTGCACCCTCCGTCACTGGGGTCCACAACGTTCCTCACCGTCACTGCTGCACCCTCCGTCACTGGGGTCCACAATGTTCCTCACCGTCACTGCTGCACCCTCCGTCACTGGGGTCCACAATGTTACTCTCTGACACTGCTGAACCCTCCGTCACTGGGGTCTACAACGTCCCTCACCGACACTGCTGCTCGCTCCGTCACTGGGGTCCACAATGTTCCTCACCGTCACTGCTGCACCCTCCGTCACTGGGGTCCACAATGTTCCTCACCGTAACTACTGCACCCTCCGTCCCGAGGGTCCACAATGTTCCTCACCGTCACTGCTGCACCCTCCGTCACTGGGGTCCACAATGTTCCTCACCGTCACTGCTGCACCCTCCGTCACTGTGGTCCACAATGTTCCTCACCGTCACTGCTGCACCCTCCGTCACTGGGGTCCACAATGTCCCTCACCGACACTGCTGAACCCTCCGTCACTGGGGTCTACAGCGTCCCTCACCGACACTGCTGCACCCTCCGTCACTGGGGTCCACAATGTTCCTCACCGTCACTGCTGCACCCTCCGTCACTGGGGTCCACAATGTTCCTCTCTGACACTGCTGAACCCTCTGTCACCGGGGTCCACAATGTCCCTCACCGACACTGCTGAACCCTCCGTCACTGGGGTCTACAACGTCCCTCACCGACACTGCTGCACGCTCCGTCACTGGGGTCCACAATGTTCCTCACCGTCACTGCTGCACCCTCCGTCACTGGGGTCCACAATGTTCCTCACCGTCACTGCTGCACCCTCCGTCACTGGGGTCCACACTGTCCTTCATCCTCACCCGTTGCCTCCATTGCAAGCTCCACAGTGTACCACATTAGAGCTACCAGACCCACTGCTGCTCATGCCACTGATGTGTTTTAGTAAATTAATATTTGTAGAGGCAATGTCATTAACTCATAATGAATTCAAGATATTCCACTGAGAAGCTGTGTTTATTTTAACATTGGATAAGGTAGGCCTCGATTTCCAAATGGCTGTTGCTGGTTGTTTGCACGCAGCCATCTCTCGGTCCTTTCCACACCACACACTCAGCCCACAATAATTATTTTGTTAACAATGTTTTGAAACACGATGTAATTCTCTCATGAACAAAATGATGCTTCGTTCTCAAGCTAGGTTTCCATGCTGTGTTCGCCAAGGGAAAGTTTTCACGCGGCCTCACCTATTGGGGCCGCAATGCGATTCTCATGAGAACCTCATCTTGATTTGTATCGATATCTGAAATATTATGATGTCATAGGACCACCGGGAGTGGGACCTGCATTATATGAATCTGTGGGACAGTGCTGAATAATGTGACTTTAGAAACTGCATCGTTCATTCTTTAATTTGATTGTTTTAATGCACGTGGTCCTTATGTAGTCATGTTTATGTATAGTTCTTTTTTATTTTTCCATATAAAAAGCACCCATTCCTGAGGGGCGTGGCCTGAGGCGTCAAGATGGCGGTCGCACTCTAAGAGTGCTCCGGACCCCTCCGTCATCCGCCTCGCATCCACTCGTCTGCAGCAGCCATCCGATCCTCCTACCTACCTACGGAGGTTTCCTGTTCCCACAGCGTTGCTCCGGTCTGTTTGGCTGCCGGGTTTTGGGCTCCCGCCGCCCTGTTGGCACTCCATCTCCCTGAGGCCTTGGGGCCGCAAAATGGCGGCTTCCACCGCGACCCGTCAGTAAACGCAGCGTCTCTATCCCGGGGGCCCGCTGGTGGTGCTGCATCCCTCCCTGCTGCGGGATTGCTGTCGCGGCTGGCCTGGACCTGCTTGCTGCCCTGTCCGTCTGTGATCTGTCTGTGGTCCGCCCTGGAACCGCGGCCTCACCCCCGCGCTTCATCCACACGGTGCACCGGCGTTCGGGGCCGCGGCCGGGGGAGAGACGGGGACCTGCTCCACTTCTTGATCTACACGCCTGGAGACGGCGGACGGGTGAGGACCAGCCGCCCAAGGAGCTCCTTCCTGGGCCTCCAACGGGGAGCTCCGGAGGTGGTCTTGTGACTCTCGGCGGGGCCCGGTCCGGGGCCTGCGCAGGTGTGATTACCCGGTGAGTGGGGCTGGACCCGGGATCGGCTACCATTGTCGGGTAGCGGTGCGGGGGACCGGCGCTGGCCCTCCCTCCCCCCCTTCCCCCCTCGCCGACTTGCATTCCTCACCCTCGTGCTGGCGACCCTCCATCGTGACAGGCCCTTCCCTGAGGCTGGGGGTGGAGGCGCAAGAGGCCCGTGGAGTCGCCCTTGCCCCCAGCCGCCGTATCCAGCCTTCTGATGTCCTGGGGCGGAAAATGGCAGACATCACCGCGGCCTGCCACTGAATACGATGTCTCTTTCCTGTGAGACCTGCCGGCACTGCACTCCAACTACCGCGATAGCGTGCCCGGCCCTGCCTAGGCGCCTGCCGTTGGTAGGCCGCTCCGGTGCTGCAACCTCACCTCCGCGCACATAAAGCGCTGCCAGCGGAGGAGGACTGGGGCCGACTCGCGCCCTACACCAGCGCGTTCCCGGTGAGTGGGGTTGGTCTTGGGGATCGGCTGCCGTGTCGGGTAGCGGTGTGGGGGGGCCGGCGCTGGCTCTCCCGCCCCCCCTGTCCCCCTTGCCGAGCTGCCCTGATTCACCTTGTGCTACAGATCCTGCGTGGAGACGTCTGCTTGTTTGCGGCCGAGTGTGGGAGCATGGGAGGCCTACATAATTATCCCTGCCCCGGGGTGGCACCTGCCAGTATCGGAATCCGTAGGGGAGCCTGGGTCTTGGCCTGCGGTCTCGCCCTCCTCTTCTACCTGGGGGTTCCTTCATCCTTCCCCCTTGTGCTCCTGCCTACCATTGCCGAGCCCTGCCGCTCAGATCCGTGCTCCACCTCCGCATTAGCCACCAGAGTTCTCCAGCTGGGGTGTGATCTCAGCCGCATCTGTCGGGCGGCGTGGGGCCTTGGTGGCGGCCCCCCCGTTGCTCCCCTGCTTGTGTCCTGTCCCTGGCCTGCCCTGGGGATCGGGGTTCAATGTCCGCCTTCGGCCGCAGACATCGAGCGGCGCCGGACCCCTGTATTCTGTGGGTCTGAGGTGGGGAGAGTGGTTCCTGGCTGGCTGCGACGAGCGGCGAGGGGACGCGGTTGGTTCCTCCTGCTGTTCCCCCCTCGGCCCCCCTTGACCCAGCGGCGCCCACTCTGGGCAGGAGGGTGGTGTTTTCCCAACTTCGGCCGTCACATCGGGCGGCGGAGAGGGAGAGAAAGAGGTCCCTGGACTTGTTCTGGTTGGTCTCTCGGGGCCGGGGGGACCCGGGAGGGACGGCCTCGGCGCCCGGGCCCGAGTATTGACGGCTTGGGTGCTGGCCCCCTCCCTGCCTGGGACTTCCGACTCGTGTGGCCGCCCCCCCTGCCCGACTGGATGCCGAGGCCCTGCATCCGCGGTCAAGATAGATAGGGACCGTGCCCCGAAGACGCCTGCTCCACAGACCCAAACCAAAATGGACCAGTACACCACTACTGACCAAGATCCTGTGGGGGGAGCGTCAGGCGGCCCCTCTCACGCTGGAGGGGATCCGTCCACCATTCTCCAGGCTATTGGCACCTCCCAGGCTTCGGTGGAGGGCAAGATCGGCGAGGTACGGGTGGATATGGCCCTTATCCGCCAGGACCTGCGCAACGCCACGCCGCGGATCTCAGAAGCGGAATCGCGCCTCTCCACAGCCGAGGACGAGCTGGGCAAACTGAAGACCCAGGTGGCCCGCCTACAGACCCAGACCTCGGAACTGCACCGACGGGCCGAGGACGCAGAAAACAGATTGAGGCGGAACAATCTACGCCTCATAGGTTTCCCTGAGGGGGTCGAACAGGGTCGAGCGGATACATTCGTGGAGACCTGGGTGAAATCCTGGATACCCAAAGACTCCCTCTCTCCGTGGTTCGCGGTCGAGCGCGCCCACCGCTCCTTGGCGCCCAAGCCTCCCCTTGGGGCTCCACCTCGGCCCTTCATCATTAAGATCCTCAATTTCCGGGATAGGGACGCTATCCTCAGAGCGGCGCGGGCGCATGGTCCCATGCAATATCAAAACAACACGATTATGCTCTTCCCGGGCTATACAAGAGAGGTGCAAGCCCAACGGCGTACATATGCCGACGTCAAGCAGAAGCTCCGTAACTTAGGGTTGCGCTATGGTCTCCTCTTCCCGACCCGTCTCAGAGTTGTCTTCCAAGACAAAACTATCTTTTTTGATACCCCACAGGCGGCCTGGACTTGGCTCATGGAGGAACGTCCCCTTAAGATCTGCTCCACTTCCCCCCCTGCCCGACTGGAGTCTGCAGTCTCAGCCATCTCTTCCCAAGCCACAGCGGCGACGCACTCGGTCCCACAAGAAGGGTGACTGGCGGAGTGGGGCATCGCGATCGCCTGGTGCGGAGTCCCAGCTGTGAATTTCATCTGATCTTCCTCAGGTCCCTGGTGACCGCAGCCGAGCCAGTTCTCTGATCGATTTGAGCCTTGTCCCTGACCCCTCTGAGACATTGCGCCCCGCCATATCCGACTCGGACTTATCTCGAAACCCCGCACTTCGGGGTTCCGAAGAAGACGGGGGGAACTGACCCTGGAGACCCACAGGCCTGGAGTCGCAAGACGCTTCTTAAATTCTTATGTAGCTGCGGACACTAGATTATCCGACTGTATGGAGGGGTCCATCATCATCATCGCCACGATTCTGCCCTGCTAAACGTTTTAGCTTAGCACTTAGTTTAGGTCTTTGTTATTGTTCTTGTCAACTTTTCCTTTTCAGGGCGACAGATGCTTCATTTCCGGAAGTATAGGGTGGGGGGAGTTGGGGGGGTTGGGAGAGCCGTTGCCTTCTGGAATCTTTCTTTATTTCGTTCGAGCCACTGTTTCTCGTTTTCCACGACAGCTCATTGCACACATACACCACGGCCATTGCCAAGAGACCTACCGCGGTGTACAAGCCATATCCTTTTACTCTGGCTATGACACACCACCTCACCTGGGACCCAGGGCCCTTCGCACTTGCTCACCCCTGCGCCACCCACTCCTCAGATGCCTACTCCTGGTAGACCTCTCCACGTTCTGTCGTGGAATGTCAATGGCCTACTAGACCGTATAAAACGGACCGCAGTCCTTCGGAGTGCCCAACGCCAGGCGCCTGACATCCTTTTCCTTCAGGAGACACACCTCTTAGGAACCCATTGCACCTTCCTCGCCCGCTACGGGTTCGACAGGGTCTGGCACTCTGGTTTTACGCGGGGCTCCCGGGGGGCGGCCATACTGATTCGTAGGGGTCTCCCCTTCACACTGGTGCACGCAACGACTGACGCGCAGGGACGATACGTAGCCTTGACTGGTAGGCTCGAGGGACAAATTCTCAATCTCCTATCTACGTACATCCCTCCAGCTACACTGCCCTCTGCCCTTAAACACCTCACAACGGTAATTTCTACTTTCCCTCAGGGTCAGACGATAATTGGAGGTGACTTCAACGTGGTTATGCAGCCTTCCCTTGACACGACAGGTACCCCCTCCGAATCCTGCCTCACCTCTGCTAAACGGCTTTCGGACTGGTCCTCTGCTCTGGGTTTATGCGACACTTGAAGGGTCTGGAACCCCCGCCGACAGCAATACACACACACACACTTCCGCGGCCCACCATACCCACTCCCGCATTGATTTGGTCCTACTGCCAGCCACCGACTGCCAGCTGGTATCACGATCCTCCCCCGAGGCATCTCAGATCACTCCCCTATCTCCCTCCGTCTGGGGCATGCCCCCGGTGTGGTGCGCACGGTCTGGCGGCTGAACGCCTGGTTCTTGCAGGATATGGAGATCAACGAGGCCCTCGGAGGGGAACTGAAACAATACTTCCTAGTCAACAAGGGCTCGGTCCCTTCCCCGGGCACACTGTGGGAGGCCGGCAAGGCCACCATACGGGGCGTGGCCACGGGTCTGGTTCACACAAAACGGGCAGCACAGACTGCTCGCCTGCTGCGGCTCGAGGCTCAGGCCGCACAGATGGAATCGGCTCCTGTCGCCGCGGAGGGTGCTCACTCCGCTAGACAGCTTGCGCTGCTCCGGGAAGAGATCCGTCAAATCTCCCTGGACTCGGCCAAAATGTTATGGCGCTCCTCAGTGGCTCGTATTTACGGATGGGGGGATAAAAACGGCAAATTGCTCCATAGTTTGGTCTCCTATCCCAAAGCCAACTGTATAATCCCTGAAGTCTGCGACGCGGCCGGCACCCACCACTACACTTCGCAGGCCATTGCCCAAGCTTTTGCGGGCTACTATGCCCAGCTCTACGTGGCCCGGGCTCCCAGGGGCTCCTGGTTGACCTGTTGGAGAGGGCCGAGGTTCAGCTACCCCATCTCACCCAGACTGTTTCGAAGGATCTGGACCTCCCCTTTACCCCTGAGGAGATACATGGGGCCATCTCCCTATTGCACTCCGGTAAGACGTCTGGGCCAGACGGCTTCCCACAGGAATACTATGCGGCCTACCGCAACTTACTGGTCCCTCACTTAGTTGACCTCTTCCAGCACGTGGTAGAGACGGGAGCCTTTCTACCGGAGACTGATGTGGCCACTATCGTGGTTATTCCCAAGACCCAGCCGCCCTCTCTCTCCTGCGCGGATTACCGCCCGATCTCCCTCATCAATACGGAGATGAAAATCGTTGCCACTGCCTTGGCCCAATGCCTCCGCCCCCCTCCTGCACGATTTGCCCCACCCGGCCCAATGTGGCTTTATGCCTGCCCGCGGTACCCGGCATTGCGTACGTCGCCTCCATCTCGCCCTTGCACACCGCCACCAGCTCACCCCGTATCTGGCCCTGCTTTTCATCGACTTTGAAAAGGCCTTCGATACGGTCGACTGGAGTTACTTAGAGGCTGTGCTCGCAAGGATGGGTTTTGGCCCCCCATTCAGGCGTCTTATCCGAGTCCTGTACTCCGACCCTAAAGCACGGGTTCTGACCAATGGTGCATTCTCAGAGGCGTTTCCCATCCGGAGGGGCACCCATCAGGGTTGCCCCCTCTCTCCGATCTTATTCGCCCTGGCGATGGAGCCCCTGGCCTGCCTCATACGCAACGATCCCCGCATCCGCGGCTGGCCTTGGGATCCTCACCACATAGATAAAATCGCCCTATACGCGGACGATGTCCTCCTTTTCCTGGCCAACCCTGAGAGCTCCGGCCCACGTTGCTTGGAAGTCCTCCACGCCTGTTAGAGGGTCTCCGGCTTACGGCTCAACCCAGCGAAGTCCACCCTGGTCCCCCTCCACCCATCGCGGGCCTGCTTCGATTGGCAGTCGACCATCCTCTGCGCAGGCAGTCATTCAAGTACTTAGGAATTCGGGTGACCTTGCTCCCGGAGCTTGAGTGGGCCCTCAACCTTACACCCTGGTCACAAAAGCTAAGGCAGACCTCAAACGCTGGCAATCTCTTCCACTCAACCCTCTTGGCAGAGGTGCGCTTTTAAAATGATGATTCTTCCCCGTTTTTTATATATTCTTCAAAACATAACTTCATCTTCCGGGGAGTTGGTTCTGCGAAATTAATGGTCTGCTCACCCGGTTCTTGTGGAAGGGCGGAAGGCCACGTATGGCACTGGCTCACTTTCGGATACTCCCCTATGACAGTGGCATGGGTGTGACTAATCTCCATCTTTACTATTTGGCCACTAGACTTATTGTTATCCATGACTGGTTTGCTGGCGGCTGGTCCGAACCGGCGTACCGGGTTGAACTCAGGGCCATGGAATTTCCAAAGCTCCAGGTCTACTTGTACGGGGCCCCCATACCACAAATCCTCCCCCCTGTCACTAGGGCAGTCTTGCTGGCTTGGCGCACTGCTTTGCGCTACACGAGATGGGATGGGAAGCTCACCCAACACACACCCTTGTGGCATGGTACCTGGCTGCGCGAGACTTCGACCCTCCAAGACTTTCGGCAGTGGGCTCAAATCGGGATTTCGCTCCTTGGCGACATCTGGGTGGGGGATCACATCAGAGCCTTTTCGGACCTGCAGCAGCGCCACTCCCTTCACGCCACTCAATTTTACAAGTATTTGCAGCTTCGCCACGCCCTCACTGTACACATTCCGTCGGCCACCTCCCTTCCCGAATTCAGTGCCCTAGAGGCCCAGGTCATGATGGGGAATTTAGGCAGAGGAGGGGTGTCACAGATCTATCGCTCCCTTGTGAACAATGGCCCTGCGACCCTGGACTCGCTGCATGCTCGCTAGGAGGGATGGCTTGGTCCCCTGGAGGAAGCAGACTGGCGGGACGCTCTCATGGCTCCCAAAACTTTGACGACCTCCTCCAAATTACGCCTTATCCAACTCTACTATCTCCACACGGCGTATCTTACTCCTGCGCGTCTCTACAGAGCTCAACTGCGCTTCTCCCCGGCCTGTGCGCGGTGCGACCATGCTCCAGCTGATTTTTATCATATGGTCTGGCAGTGCCCTGCCCGTGGCCCATTCTGGGCGGGTGTGGAATCGGAACTTACACAAACCCTGGGGTGGGCGGTTCCCCATGACCCATTACGTCTCCTCCTGGGAGTGTTCGATGGACTCGATGGCTCTCGAGCCGATAAAAGTTTCCTGGGCACTGCGGTTGCGGTGGCCAAGCGAGACATTGCGGCGGCCTGGTCTCAGGCTCACCTCCTACTGTACGGAAAGGGCGCAGAGGGGTGGACTGGTGCGCGACCCAGGAAGAACCTCTCTTTGAGGCCCAGGGCTGTCCGGAAATGTTTGAAAAGATCTGGGGTAAATGGCTCAACTTGTTGTCTTGATAGCTGTGTATGCCCTTGTTTATCTTGCTATATTTACGTAAGTGGCCTACTTTGAGGCCCGGTGTTCAGGTCTATGTCACCGCTATTATTGTTAATGGTCTCAGTTATACTGTGCATGATTTTGCTGTCATTTTGAATTTTTACACTTGAATGGTAATAAATTTGATTATCAAAAAAAAAAAAAAAAGCACCCATTCCTGGGGTGTTGGGCTCGCTCTTGCCGATACACTGGTCTGATTTTTGATTTATTTACTGGAACTGAAACGTACTCTGTTCTGCCATTCCATATATTGCATTTTATTCCGAGCTTCATGCTTTTATTTGACAAACAACTAACTGACAGACTACCTGCCACTGATTTTGCTTTCTGTAAGATTTGTAACGGGGGCATCCATGAAATAATGCCTGAACCCAGATAAAGAATTGGATTTCAATTATTTATTGTATTAAAAATAAAAAATTCATAAGAGTACATACACTTTCAGTTAATTCAAACATAGTTTTGTCATGACATAATAAGACATCCCTTTTGTTCATTCATCCTTCCTCATTCATCCTTTTTTTTTATTAAATGTTTTTCTTTTATGCAATCTTGCATTACTGTTTTAATATATAGACATTTTATATTTTAAATCTCACAATGGGGACATGTTCTTCTAAAATACATGTAATGGCAATACATTTCACTGAGATCAATGTTATAATCTTCTTAATCCTTGTTAAATACAATATTGTCTCAAATTATAAAGAATACGCACGATTGATACCAACACCGCGTCCACAACTCCATATTAAGTGCAGGAACGCGAGGCAACCATTGAACATTGGCCTTTTGGGTAGCAATGCGAGACAAATAACATCGGAATCTTGAGAATAAGTTACTCGCAGTGAGACGAATGGACATGTGAACGGACGAAGCAGTACCAGTTTTACCGTCATCTGCTAACTTCAGGAGCTCATCTCATGCTACTATATTGAGTCTAATTGTGAACTAGCTCTGCTTGTAATTCCCTCTAGTGTAGCCAGTTCTCTGCTCCTTCCCTCTATTGATGATTCATTAGCGATAGCTGACCGGGTGGCATTACATATTTATACCAGGATTTTGTCCATCATTTATGGCTTCCTGATGAAGGCTGGATAGCCGAAACTAGCGTAGAGATGGAAATATAAAGCCATGATGGATAAGAAATGTTAATTCATATATTCTTTATAATTTGAGACAATATTGTATTTAACAAGGATTAAGAAGATTATAACATTGATCTCAGTGAAATGTATTGTCGTAACATGTATTTTAGAAGAACATGTCCCCATTGTGAGATTGCGACAATACATTTTACTGAGATCAATGTTATAGTCTTCTTAATCTCCTGAAGTTAGCAGATGACGATAAAACTGGTACTGCTTCGTCCGTTCACATGTCCATTCGTCTCACTGCGAGTAACTTATTCTCAAGATTCCGATGTTATTTGTCTCGCATTGCTACCCAAAAGGCCAATGTTCGATGGTTGCCTCGCGTTCCTGCACTTAATATGGAGTTGTGGACGCGGTGTTGGAATCAATTGTGCGTATTCTTTATAATTTGAGACAATATTGTATTTAGCAAGGATTAAGAAGATTATAACATTGATCTCAGTGAAATGTATTGCCATTACATGTATTTTAGAAGAACATGTCCCCATTGTGAGATTTAAAATATAAAATGTCTATATATTAAAACAATAATGCACGATTGCATAAAAGAAAAACATTTAATCCAAAAAAAGGATAAATGAGGACGGATGAATGAACAAAAGGGATGTCTTATGTCATGACAAAACTATGTTTGAATTAACTGAACTACAGATCATAATTTGATTGCAGTGTATGTATTTTTATGAATTTTTTATTTTTGATACAATAAATAATTGAAATCCAATTCTTCAGCTGGGTTCAGGCATTATTTCATGGATGCCCCCGTTACAAACTTAACATTCTAATATATAGTTGCCTAAGCATTTTTTATACAATTGTTCTTCAGTCCCTGGCTTGGGAACTCCACCTAGTATCAGGGGAACCCCTATATATGTACAGTTGTTTGCTTTCTGTAGTGCCATTCATTTTCAATAAACCTTCTGGTTTTCATTAGAATACTTGTCGGCCTTCATGGTGAAGCTTAGTACGCTTTACATTTAATTCTGAAACTCTATGTGGCGCGGAATTGCTTTGAATGACCAGATCCAGAGAGGAGCAACAAAATCCTTAAGGGATTAACACCGCTCCCGGTTCACCATTAGCGTTCTAATTTGTTTTAGGTGAAAAGCACTAAATCAGCAGAGCACACTGTGTTCTATGCGAGTGCCTAAACAAATGTGTTTTAACTATAGGTGAATGAAACACCTTGCCGGCCCTGGTGGGATTTAAAGCTGCAGCCTGTAGGTACATGAACCCAGGGCCGAACAGGCTATAGCGGGCATCGGGCGTTTCCATGGGAGGCTGGAACGGTGGGGGCTGTTTTGGGAGCAGTGGGGGCCGCCAGTTTAGTTACTGGGGGACGGTTTTGCAGCGGTGCTGCAACATCGGACACCAGTAATAAAAGCAACAGTGCTGGGGGCTGGTTTAGTTAAGCAGGAGTGCTTCACACTTGCACCTTCACCCATGCCCCGCCCCCTGCCCCCCCTTCCTGGGGCCGGTCCAATAAAATTGCCACGGCTGCTTTGTGTTCTCAGTCCGGCCCTGCATGAACCCCTGCAACGCTCAACCAGCTAAGCTATCTTACTGGCTGTGGAAAACTAGACTCCAAGGAAGCAGGAGGCAGGCCAGCGCAGCAGCTGGCCTGTTCACAGCGCTCTCTCAAACACGTGGACTTGATGCTCAGCCAGCCAGAAAAAGTGTTTTTTTTAAATTGAAAGTCGCATCCTCGCTCTCTTATAAACAAAAGCGCATACTTTGTGCGACTGGCCGCATTCCGCGGTTGCCAGCAGAGAAATCACTTGACTTATTCCAAAACCACAAAAATGTGATATTTTGGTTTGATAAAAATAGTAAACGCTTCACATCCGTTACTACAAGTCACACGGCTGAAGCTCGCAGGCTGAAGGAATTCGCATGCTTTCTAGTGAAAAATTCCTGCCGTGGTAATGGTTTTGGGGCCGCTTTGGCGTGAGGAGGCGGGGTCTGAGCTTGGTGATGTCATTTTGGCGCGACCGTCACCACAACGAGGCTCTGCGGGGCAGCAGACAAAGCCGACCACAGTGGGACAAGCACACCCGTCTAGGGCGTGGACTCCGAAGATACTCATGCCCGCTCGTCAGCGCTCCGCTGTTCTGCACCTGGGTCGACACTTTATCTGAAGTCCTCAAGATGTAGCTTGTGCTAGAATGTTATAATATAATATTGCCCACCAGAAGGACAAGTTTTTGGGGTGACCTGAGTCAGAGGCATGAAGGAGGACCCTCTTTAATGGTGGGGTGGCACGACTTAAAGGGTGCTGCAAGCTTTGTTTTTAATGCCTCACTTGAGAGCCTAACAGGAAAAATCAACTAAGAGCTGGTCACAAAATAGTGGAGGCAATTTACGACCAGTATTTTCACGACTGGTCTGGTAATATGCGAACCGACATTTGTACTAATAGGTCAGTTTGTAAATTATCGATTGCTAGGGGGTCTCAATTTGACCTACCTCTTGAATATTAATGAGGCAGGGTGCAAATTGCGATTGCTTTTCAATAAAGCATTTTTTTTTAAAATGCAACTTGTTTTCTTTAGAGGAAAAACGGGATGCATTTGAGAATTTTTTTATAATGAGTACTTTTCATCTTTTAGGAGTAGGGAGTTGTCCATGGGACCAATCCCTACTCTTAAAATATGTTTTTGTTAACATTCACAAAGACGAAGGGGTCCCTTGGGGACCTCTTACCGTTTATGAAAGGCTTATCACCTCTTTTGAGGAGGTGGTAAAAGATTAATGCTTTGCAACCAGAATGCGGTCACAAAACATTAATACATACCAATCTGATTCGGTATTTAGAAGGGAAGCCCTAAACACTCCCCTTCCAAATACCATATCGGTATTTGGTCACAGACATAAATTCGATTCAGTAACGTGCTACCAAATCACAACTTAGTTTTGTACATAAGAAAAGGCCTTTTTGCAGGTGCAAATAGCGTAGATTCAGCAAATCAGATCCTTTGTATCCATAAAATAAAAAAAAAAAGGTTTGTACATCTGGTCCCAAATGGCTACAAGGGGCATCAAGTGACAAGACATCTGGGGAGAGGAGGAGATGGCGAAAGGCGGGCAGAATCTCTCTCCTCTTCCAACCTTCTTGCTCTGGTGTCTGCAGCACCGCCACGGTTCTGCCAGGACTAGGGCCGCCGCTTTTCAAGACTAACCAGGCAGCGCGATGACAGCGTGACCGCATCAAAGTCCCTTTATCCTGCGTGGAATTGGCAAATAATGCGCACTGTTAGTTCACTTTGTAATCCTCCACAATGCTAACAGGAGAATTATGGAAATAGAAAAGTGATGCCGCGGGCATTTGGAAAATAGCAAAGTCGTCTGCTGTCTGGGCTTTACAGAAAACGGCAAAATGCGTGACCCGGAGGATCATCAAAACCTACAAAACTCTGCGTGTTGCCTCTGGATTAGTTGTGGGGTTGGATATCTAGCTCCAGAATTCAGGGTAAGTGCCATGCATCTATTCAGAGCACCCCTTCAGTGATCCTATTCCCAACACACACACACACCAGATTCTTATACACAGGACAGACTGAAGCCAGATGAACCCATGCTGCAGAGTCGAGGTCAGCAGAACATCCCACCACGCCTCCCCCCTTCCATCCGGAATACTCCCCGCTGGGATTAACATACAGATAAGTAGATGGTTGGGTCTGCTCCAATGGTCAATCCCAACCACTCTTCATACACAAGACCTCGGCAGCCCCAAGAGGCCTCATATCTGCCAAACGCTTCTATCCAAAAATGATGCAACAAGAAGCAAGTCAACCTCATCACATCTACCAGCACAAACTAGGAGAATCTCATCGGTGCCCAACTAAACACTTTCAACCCACCGGTCCGCGGCAGACAAACACAAGATTAAAGTACTGCTGGTTAACCGAACATGAGATTATACTGAGTTCTTGCTAGGTCTCCAGGGTGCCATAAAGTGATTTTCACTAACACACAGCCCCCAAGCTACAGCAAATCCCCAAAGAAGAGCTGTAGATGGGCTGTGGGGTATGTACTTTGTCAGGATCATTTATTTCCCCTTTTAGAAGAGTATGTATCTGCTGATGTACTTTGAGGTGTGGCCAAGAAGAGGCTTCCAGTGAGTGGTGCATATCCGTTAAATAGTTGGTTTACACCACTCCAAGAGTGGGAAGCATTGGGTGTTGCAAGTCATATTTAAAGGGCTTCTCCAAGCGAGTCAATGCAGACTCGGAGGGGTGTAGAAGTCGAGCAGCAAGTTATAAGAGAGGAAGAGTCATATCTTCATAAGTTTACCCGAGTGGGTCCTGCTTACAGAAACAGCCATGTTTCGACCACTCTTTGGAGCTCAAAGATCTGGCGTGCAGTGAGTTCCAGAACTTGGCCATCTGTAAAGAGAATGAAAGAACGCTGATGCAAGACTTTATGACGGGACCTCAACTACAGGGCCCAGGAAGACCAGAGCACCCTCCCTAGCAAGGTGAGAGGAGTGTGCCATGTCAAGGACAAAAGAGAGGGTCAGCAGCCAGAGGGCAAGCCATTCAGTGCCGACAAAGGTCTTAAGGTCATCCGTAGTGGTGGAAGAGGTGCTTCCGTGGCTCGGTCCTGGTGGAATCCAGTTTGGTGCTCAGAGGAGAAGCTTTTCTTCAAGGGAGGAAGAGAGTAGCTGCTGGGCCGAGGTTAGGTTTCTTCGGAAGGCTTGTACGCCTTGTCTTCAGTTTGGGATTTCCATGTTCATACTAAAGCCTATTGAATGTATTTGTTCTTTTGATAAACAACCATGCAGGTCAGTATAGCATAACTCACGTATGGACCTTGGAGTTGTGCTTAGGCTGTGCAGCTGTTCTTAAATAAATCACTCCATCACCAATTTAGACCCTATTTGTGCTCTATAAAGCCACAAATAAATACATGTTTATCATGTACTTGTCTCACAGGCGGTACTCAAGTCAAAAGACTTTTAAAAGAAATGGAACCGGTTTGTGATTCCTGTAAAAAACACAAGCGTAATTTGAAGTTACTACGGCTTTTGAGAACAAGGAATGTGCTATAAACTAAAAATTGTGTCAATAATGAAACATTTTCACACTAAAGAAGAGATCATTCACCTGTACATCTGCATTATATTTAAATATTTACAATTTTTGATTCCCACAAGACAAAATCCCTTCCCAGATGCCACTAATTGGGGAGGTTTCCAGCGCACATATAAACAGCCACCAACAGCTGAAAGCGACTAATTAATATCAGTGTCAGGTGTGCGTTGCAAACAGTGTGCTGCTTTTTCTAAAATAACTTTTGATCAGTTTGACATGGAAACTTGTAAAAATCTCAGTTACCCCCATACAATGAAATTAGTGGTAAATTCATATTTAGGAAGAAAAAGGAGTGACCACAGAATCCATAATACTACATAGCCCTTCTCCATTCACCCTGTAAATGTTACAAAGTCTCCCTTGATAATACAAATATTTAAATTCTTCTTGAATTATAACTTCATTTACTTTTTCACCTTCATGAATAAGATACTTCACTTAGCTTTTAAACCTTTGGCAAGGATGGTTCTCCAAGTGGCTTCCAGCAAGTGTCCACTTCTACAAGAGTGTAGGTAACTTATGCAACATACTTTTTTGTGTGTTTTTTTGTGCAAAATTGTGCTTACATCTAAAACTGCCGGGCTAAACCTATCATCAGGGCAGTTGCTTTAATACATATATACAACCACTCGCTTGCTTTTTGCAAGATTTTGCAAACTCATTTGTTCGAATAGGAATTTTATTAAATTTAATAGGGACAAATCCAGACCTTCACAGTTATTGGATGACTCTTTCTAAAGAGAAACAAAAAACATTAAAATGGCAGTGTTTAGAGAAACATTTTGCATTGCTTCCCAACAAGCACTGGAATTTTGTATGTAAATTTCCAGTTTCCAATCCCCATTTGTGCAGGAGAATTAAGTGTAGCAATCACCGGGAAAGCAAAATGTACTCTTTAAGGAGCAGATTTTAGCTGGACACTAGAAAGTCTGTAACTTTGTGAACAGCTTCAGATAACACAAAAGTGTTGTCTATATATTTTAAATATGTCTATATACACAGGTGAGACCAGTGTAAAACACGATTTATCACTATTCTTGCATGTGGAGATGGACCATGGATCATAAGAGGCAAAGCCTTGAGTGGGCCATGATCCCCCCCCCTCCCCCCCTTCAACGATGGTGATAAATAGCATATTATACTCTGCATATATGGTTTACGGCCTAGCATTTAACCAAAACCAGCATGCAAGGGGGATAAATGACCACAAGGTGAAATAACCAGGGAATATCTGACTAATAAGTGAATTGCTTCCATGTGAGAAATAACTGTCCCATGCAATCTGTGAGCCAGTAAAAAAAAAAAAAAAAATGTTCTCATAAGACCTTTGCTGTTCTGTGGTAATAAACCCAATTTTGACCTTTGCACAGTAGTAATAAATGTGTGAATTAGTACAGTTGCTCTAAATTACATGTTATTGGGCCACATTCATTTTCACTGCCAAGAAATGTGTATATTTTGTATGTACACACATACATAAATATTTTTAACATATATTTGAAACATTTATTAGTGGGAAACAGTAGGGGGCTTTTTCTTGATTACCTTCATCTATTTACTAAAAATATATATTGTTTAAGATCCATGGACAGCATTAACAGCGGCCACATTTCAGGCGACCCACGTCTCAGCGACAGATTAGCCAAGCAAGCAGGCCAAGATCTCCATCACCGCTCCTCCTTGCTCCACAAACAAACGCCAGAGTCGCTGAATGGACAAGTTGTCCCTGAAGGACCTTCCTGAGCAGCAGCGGACAGCTGAATACGTGGGCACTGAAGATCGCGCGTAGGAGCCGTGCGCCCTGTGTTTTTCATGCCTGTCCGTACTGTGGTGGTGACCGCCGACCATTGGCGAGGCGCGTGCCTTGAAGAAGCACAACCACCCTCAAAACCACAGGACAAAAAGCACTCATTATGCAGAAGGCTACAGCCAGAAGAAAGAAGGAGTAGGCGTGGATGTATCATATGTGGCTGTGGTAGTGGGTAACTCGGATTGTTAAAAAGTACAATGCAGTGACTCAAATAGCACCACTGCAGAGTCACAAAAAATTAAACTAATGTGATAAATCAAACACATTTAATAAAATGTTGATGCATGAGGCTCATGTAACACTCCGGGTTTCCTGCGGCTCAGTAAAATAGGGCGAAATTGTGTTGCGGTCAGAAAAGTCACATGTTTTGACCCAAAAATGCAGACAACTGTATAGTGGCAGATGGGAAAAGAAGGAACATGAAATATGTAGCCACTGACTATGTGCTTTAGTGTTATTATACCATAAAGAAACTCTGGGGATGCAAAGTTAAGTTGTAAGACCAAGGTTGTCAATTACCCCAAAACCCAAGACAGCATTTGAGTAATATAATAAACCTTTACCCAGCGCCACTGGACTTATGCGGCAGGGGAGGGCCAATTTATGAGGGAGGTTGGAGTAAATTATGTGGCATGAATAGATAAATTATGCAGCGTGCGTAATGAAGCACATTTTGTGTTAGTATTACTGGATTATTTTGCCATTTTTAAACTTGTGAACACTGCCTGGGCATTAGTTTAACACCCAAATATAGCAATAAGCAACAAAACGGTGACCAGTCAACCTTTGCAAAGGGATCTCCACTACGAAGCAACACGTTTCGCTGCATTTTTACAAACTTTAACTGATTGTCCTAGAAACAAATTTTTGTTTTGTTGAAATCAGCAGATTGGGCAGCAGATGATGGATTCTGTGAAAAATGTGGCAAATTGATAATTATGCCAAAATCGCCGGGGTCAAACAATCACATAATTCCAGTGGCCCTGTCTTTACCCAATATGTAGTTTTAGGCTTCATGATGAGATTGTGCTTTATTCCCAATCTCAAAAGAAAAAATAATGCACACAATAATTATAACTATTGCTTAGTATGAACTCTATGGATGTATGTACATACCAAAGCAACCAATTCATATAATATGGATCACTGCTATGTGTGGGGTGGTCGGAAGTTAAAAACAAGTATAGAGACAAAATAATAAAGTTACAAAAATGAAAAAGACTCCCATGCCAGGGCACCCACAAGGCATAATAGTTCCATCAGTGTCAAGAATCCACCAAAAGGGCACTTTGTTATGTGCCCAGGGGTGGAACGCCAAAGCAACATTATTGAAACATGCAGTGGTACTTCGGTGCTGGTGGTTTCAATTTCAGACAACCAGATTAGTTTTGATTTTCACTCAAAATGTCTAAAGGAGTAGTGTGCTGCAGTCCTTAAAGCAGTGAGCATAGAATACTGCTACGATATTTTACTCCGGGGAAGAATGTTCTGCCCACCCATAAATAGAGCAAACACAAGGAGATGATGGGCGGAGCGCTGAAACTTTTCAGACACTCACCCCCAGTCACAGATCTGGGTTGAATCCATCATCATTCTTTAGCTCACTTCGCCACCCCAGTTCAGACCCAGCCATATGCAAATCAGTCTTGACCCTGTTCCTCATGGGAACAGTCCAGCCCAAACTGCCAAGCCAGGTCTTCCCTGGACCGGAAACAAGCATCCTGGGACCGGTTTCGGGGTAACACCCCTTATCAGCCAGGCTAGCTTGAATCCAGTGGCAAAGTGAGAAAGGGACACACGTCTGGGCATACCCTGCCAACTTAGGGCAAACAAAGCAAACACAAGGAGATGATGGACGGAGCGCTGAAACTTTTCAGACACTCACCCCCAGTCACAGATCTGTGAAACCCTGAAACCAGTCCCATGATGCTTGTTTCTGGTCCAGGGAGGACTTGGCCTGGCAGTTTGGGCTGGACTGTTCCCATAGGGAGCCGGGTCAAGACTGATTTGCATATGGCTGGGTCTAAACTGGAATGGCGTGGCATGCAAAAAAATGAAGGATTTAACCCAGATCTGTGGCTGGGTGTGAATGTTTGATTGGCTCAGCATTCCGTCCATCATCTGTTCTTTTTGCGCCCGGAATTAGAGGCAAGTGTTGGAACCTAATCCCTCTGAGGCAGGTTCAACACGCATGATATTACTCGGTCTATGTGTACTTGTAAGATCATTCCATTCAGGAAGATAAAAATACTCTTCGGGCAAACTACGAATATTCGACAAATTAAATTCGGTTACATTTTTCATGGAAACACCAAATCCAATCTAAGGGCTACAATAGTGAGTGCGCAAGTATTCCATAAGTGAACATTAGTTTTATTCTTAACCCTTTATTTATTTTAACATGTATTTATTTGGGAATTTGAGAAGAATCGAGTGTCCCTCCTTAGTTACTTTAGAATGTTTTAGTTAGCCCAAATATTGTCTTTGTTGGAGGATTTCCCAGCTATTGTACTTCTTACTGGCTGAATTTTGAACTGCAAAACTACAGGGAAATGTTTTAGGTCATGCAAAAAATATCCATTTAAAAGACAACAGAATGAACAATAGAGCAGGGAAAAGTTATGATCTAATTTGAAACCCCATGTAAGAGAGAATGTCTTCAACTTCACGAGTTTTATTTTAAATTCTTCCCAGGGATTTTCCTTGATGTTTAGATGGTGGCTATTTCTCAATATCCTTGCAACTTTACACCCAAACTGACATGGACCCCAACATCAAATATTTCTGCATTTTTTAAAGAAGCCTACCAAAATGTTTCAATGTGGTATGATTTAGGAAAATGATCATAATACAAAAAAATCACATTTTTAAAATTGGCTGAGGAGCTATGTATACACCAAACCAGTGGTAAAATCATTTCTTGGGAGCTTGAACAGAGGACTGTCAGAAAAGAGTCACCAAAGGGCATCAGAAATGCTGCATCGCCACATGAGTCAATCAATCAGCGGTCTGCCTGGCTTGTTTACTGTAAGCCTGGGAGAAGTGCCAGCCGGTCACCCTGGCAGGCGGTGTTTTGAAAACTTAAGGCTTGTGACAAGGTTCACTTTCAACTTCCCTGTACCTTCGGGGTATTGTTGGCACGACTGGTGCCGCTGAACTGCACTGGATTGTTTCTCGTCAAACTTTATTGACCAGCCCCTGAACACCGCATTTAATGCCTAATCGGGGCCTCTATAAAAACAAAAAACATTTTAATTTAAAAAGCACGCTCCATACGGTTTAATTTAGCGAGTAGCAGTCATAAATAGTACAAACCCATAGCTGGTCAATGCCTGGGCATATGACCTAGTGGAGCGCCGGTTCACACTCCGATTAAGTATATATCTTGGGATGGAGGCAATATAAAAACTACTTTCCTAACCAACTGGAACAACGAGAACCGAGATCTATACAGCAGTACAGAGGGTAGCAATATTCTAGCTGCTCGAGGAGTGGGGCAATCAGGCCCTCCTGCCCGTTCCTTTGCTCTCCGTTGAAAAAATATATATATTTACCATCTTTCTTAATAGAATATACATATTTAATTCACAAGCTGACTTATAAGAGCAAGACATTGACTTTAAATGTTGTAGACATCAATATTGCAGGAAAAAAGGCGATAAAGAATGTGCAATGAAAATTAAAAAAATTAAAAAAAGACAGAAAAGCGAAATACAGATTTCAACGCAGGTGTAATGAGACATGTTGGGAAACTATGGTAGGATTTTATTCATATTTTTGTGTTTTTTTTCTGTTTGCACTCTGGACAGCTTCCAACTGCCCTGTAAGCCCCTCTTTAAATACTGTCCTGCATGAAACACCAGGGAGGGGCCAAATTCAAACCCATCCCCAACGTCTTAAGTGGGCGGAGTTTGTAAAGAAAGTAGGAACCATTCTTTCCACACTAAGGGGCCGATTATAATGTTGGTCGGAAAGCCTCCGACAGCTAGTCAGAAGCTTTCCGATCGACAATTTAGGTTTGCGGTCCGACCGCCCGATTACGATGTCAGCGGTCGGAACGTAAACCGGCCGGTCATTCCGACTCGGTTCCGACCAGCTCTCTGAGTCTTCTACTCTGTCGGAACCACACCGTAATCCCCTATGGATGGCATTTCTGCCGTCAGGATTACGATGTCGGTTTCCCACAGCCTGACACTGAAAGGCTGTCAGAAAGCGACTTTGGGAACCCCTAGCAGGGCCCCCTTGCCTGTGAGGTCTACGGGGTACCTACCCGGTAAAACCCTGCACTGTGTGGCAGGCACCATGGGGTGCCTGCCACAGGGTGCAGAGTTTTACACACACACATTTCTCTATAGGAGCCTATATTACAGCCGGTTTACGGCCGTGACACAAGCTCCCATAGAGAAAACGGAGTATGCGACCGAACAGTGTTCGGTCACATCACCAACTAGAGGTCGATCGGTCCCTAGTCTGAGACGGTGTCGGTCGGAGGCAACTCAGACCGACAGTAATAAGCCCCTAAGTAACCACTTATGGGTAATACAAACACACACTAACATTAAGCAACACATTCATGCTCTACCTCCATATTAATGGTATGGCTGTCAGCAGTGAATCGATTGTCTAGTTATTCGCATGTTTACTTCCAACATTATTTCAGAGTGACTAAGCAAGATAGCTTGTAGACAAACCCAAGTCACCATTACAACTTTTTAGGTCCGCCAATTTAGTACAAAACTGCGAAAAAGAGGTATGAGGCGCTAAATTAAACAAACATTGCGAACACCATACAAACCAATTCATTTATTTAATACAGTTCCCATTAACAGAAGGAAAGTACAGTTGGCCTGCAACCAAAATCAGAGAGAGACAACAGTACAACCAGCGCGGTTCTCCCGAGACCTCTGTACCGCAGCCAAGCTTCAAGAACATCAGGAAGTCAAGTCAGATTTACTTGCCAGATAAGTCAGAGTTTAAACAAGGAATCCAATATAACACACACACGCGTCGTACGATCCAATTCATAGATCACGGGTTCAAGAGCTGCTGGACCCACACTAGATTTTCAGGAAAGCCGGTGATAATGTCAATGAGTTTCATCCAACATAAATGCATCTCAAGCAAATGAAAATCTGTCGTTGGACACCACTGATCTACCTCCTTCAATCGTATCTCAGTGCCCTAATTGGACACCACGGACACTCATCAGAATCCTTCAGAACAACAAAAATGCTGGTCAGGGCCTGAATGTGGACACTTTCACTGAAGGGCACATGGGTCTCCTGAAGGTGAAGTCCTTGTCTCTTAAGGAAGCTGCCAATGACTATGTGCCAGCTGGTACCCAGCTGCTTTGGGGTTTCTACAAGCACCCCACGACCTGGGCAACTGGTGGTTACCAAAATAACTTGATAGCGTGCTTGGAGAGCGATGACCTTTTATCATCACGGCATGGCCTGGTTTTGAGCAGCATCCCTTTGAGGCAAAGCTCTAGCAGTATGCCTGAGGCATATTAAATCTTTCAATCTGTGTTAATAGCTCGATAAAACGATCCTAGACGGAACACCAACTTATCACAAAGAGATCATCCGGCAACTTCTCTTACCAGCCATGGAACCTACGGATCCATTCTAGCTTTGCATAGAAAGTGATTTTTCCAAAAATGGATCAAAATACTGATTAGGCCAAGGAAAGAAGTAGACCCGTGAAGGAAATACTTGTGTTCTCACACAGACCGTGTTACAGACAGAAGAACGATGAGAAATGGCTCAACGGGCCCTACAAAGTGCGAACAACCAAACCCAATTATGAAGAACGCCTCTCAGAAGGACAAGCATTGACCATCAATCCCCCCTCAAGTAAAAATTTAAAAATAAATTGTTTCTCGTTGGCGGATCGAACTGCTAGCCAAATTTAAATATCCTTTTCAGTTCCAAATTTCGAGAAAGGTCTTTCATGATGCAGCTCCAAATAAAGCGAGACAAGTCATTTCACCACTTCAAGCCAGAATGCTTCCACGGACACGAACGGAACCAGATCCAAGGTGGGACAGATCAGTTGTCAAGGCGCGAATTGTAAGCAACTTACCACAGCTCAACACCGATCAGAAATGAGCAGTGTCACCTACCAGGCTCAGACGGAAGAAGTCGTTATCCCTCCTCAACATTTAAACATCCAGCAGAGTGAACAAGGATTCTGGTCCCAAGTGGAGACCCTCATAGAGAACCCCCTGCAAAGGTAACTAGTCATTGCCTGCTGAAGGAAAATGGAATAGGAAAGATTCATTCTTGGACAGACTCCCACCCTTACAACCTCCAAGCATCAAAAATATATCTTTCTTCCAGTAAAGAATAGAGCAAGATATTTCACCCTACGCAGTCATGTTCACAGCTTCAAACTTCCAATCCGTATCGGAGCGCAAAGTTACACGAACTATATTCAATACTGTACGCATTCAGAATGCCCTCTTAGTAAAATCGATGAATTATCAAAAGCGAGTAACGAAACAAAGTGCAATACATGAAGCTTGTATCCACAATGTGAGACGTTGGCCTGGCATATGCTGTCCACTAGTTATAGTGGCCACCTTGCACCAGTCCAAACGACCCTTATTGATGATAGGTTTAAAGACAACCTTTATTGAAAGCTATCCTAGTGGTAGCTATGGAGAGCAGCCTTCAGGCTAAGTCTTGAAGGAGTGTAAAGCAGCTTGGTTTACCAGATTATAACCTCTTGAATAACTAAATGAAAGGAGAACCACACAAGATCTATATAAAATATATGTATTTATTTCTAAATACTAACTACTAATCCCTTTATGAGATTAGAGTTCCAGATACACAGTATCACAGTATTAAAACGACAGTAAATAGCACAATACACAGTGGGCTCCAGGGGGAGACCAAACCATATACTAAGAAAGTGGTATAAGAACCACGACTTGACTAGACACAGTGCCTAGAGCACATAGAATCGCTGGGACCCCAAGGAACCACCCAAGGTAGTGACACAGGAGACCGACGTGTGCAGTGTGAGAACACAGCCGCGAGCGCCGTAGGATTCAATGCGGAAAGTCGCGGTTGGAATTTTAAAGTTAAAGGACACTTAGGAGAGGACTTTGAGCAAACCCCTTTAGACTTAAAGGGGTTCTAGGGCCAACATCCACGTGAGCACCGGAATACTCGAGTTACCTCACACAGGGAAGCCAGGTGCATAGGTGTCAAAAGGTGTCGGGAATCGTCGTCGTATTCAATGTCGATCTGCTGCAAAGTGCTGCTGCCGTGAAGGAGAAAAGTGTCCGGTGTGATCCAAGCCTGGATCGAAGATGTGAAGAACCTGAAAGCAGAGGGGACAGAGTCTGGGTCACTAGCCAGTGACCAGGAGCGGAGCAATCGAATGCCCACCGATGTCGGGAGCTTCAGGTGCGAAGAGGTGAAGCTTGACTCTGGAGCCACGGGGTCCCGGAGACGTTGACGACGACCAGGAGCCGGATTCGAGCTGTCCCAAGAAGGATGTGGAGTGCTGGGGTGTCGGTGATCGGATTGACCACAACAAGCCTTGGCAACAGCAACCCACGCAGGAAGAGAAAAGATGCTTCTGTGCGGACCAGCAAGGTCCTGGGGACTCCCCAAGCGATGGAGAGTCAGGGCACGTCTGGAGCAACCAGGGAAGCCCAATAAAAGTTAGAGTTGCCTTCTTGGGGACCCACAGGTCAACGGACCAGGGATCGCGAAGAGACCTCAGAGGAATCACAAAATGGCGGCCCACGGAACACTCGTTGAGTGTAGGCCTGCAATCTTCGGTGCAATTACTGCTCGGGGTCAGGGCTACAAGTAACCCAAAGCTCAGCCTAAGGGGTCGCCGGAAAGCTGATGCTTCTGCAAATGGTCGCGGTGTCCAGGGGTTCGGGTTGCACGATCTTCCACGAGGGATACAGGCCTCAGACTTGCTGTGGGCACAGATCGACCTCAGAGACCTAGGAAAACCCACCTCCTGTGTGGCAATATTCTTCGGAGTCCGTCGGAGATGCCAACCGGTCAGTTGCGTTAAAGGTGCCTGCCTTGCAGGGGAGTAACTCCTTTACTCCAAGGGAGATTCTTCAGTCGTCCAGCGTCGTGCAGATCGTCGAAGTACTTGGTTTCTGGTATCAGAGTTTAGTCCAGGTGTAATCTAAAGTCCTGTAGTCAGGGTTTCCTACTTTATACCCAAGGAAGGGGTTGGACAAACTCTGGGGACCCACCTATGGGAGGGTCAGGAAAGGGGGTTGGCTACACCCATTTCCTTTGTCCAGTTTCGCGCCAGAGCAGGGGCTGGTAGCCCCTGCAACCGGTTTGAGCTGGACTATGCACAGGAACACCAAATGTGCCCCCAGTGCAGACTTCAAAGCACTCCGAGAGTGCACCCACCCAGCCCCAATACACTAAAGCCTGTCTGGGAGGTGGTCACGCCTCCCTGTGACAGGAAACCTATTGTCCAGGCCTCCCCTGCCGGAGTTTCGTCCAGCAGCAGGAGGGCAGACTTGTGTCTGTGGCTGCAGCATCCATTTTGTGATGCCAGGGCTCTGTTAGCTGGTACCGGGTATACCAGTGCTGTCATGTCTCTCCCTCTAGAAGGGTGGGATCATACTCCCACACCAGTTACTGGTGTGGGGGTATGATTCCAAGGTGTTTGACACCAAACACGACAGTTTTCCATGCAGCCACTCCAAAGTTAGCATTTACCGTTTGGTTATAATTAGGGCTTTCGGTTTTATGGTATTTATTTTTTTAACATTTCCGTCTGTATTTATCCATATTTATTTTTATGTTATTTTATCTGTATATATCTGTATTTATTTTTGTCGCAAGCAAAAAAAGAGGTTGCAGCTAGTATTTTTCCGCATTTATTTAAATAGACAGCGCACACGGTTGTTATAGGTTTAGCTATATGTATATATGCGCCAAATATGTTTCATGCAACATCCACAAAAAAAACTTTTCTGTTACATCAAAACAGGAACTCACATATGAGAAATGGGAGTGGTGTCACAGAGATTACTTGCAGTAATATTAGTGAGCTGCTGCTGTGTTACAATATTGAAAACACTGTCACTAGCCATGATTATTAAATGTAAACACATTTAGACGAGTGCACTTGTGCACTTTCAGTGACCTGGCCAAAGAGGGCAGCAAGCTCTCAATTCAGAAAAAAATTAAAGGCCCTTGCATTAGTCCTGCCAGGCTCTATTTCCCTCACATTTCTGAAGCATGAAGCCTAAAATATCCAACAACACCCACGTGAGCTGGCAGCTTTTGATTCACATTTTTTAAACTAAGTCCTTCGCTAATGCAAAACCCTTTTTCCATAAGTTAAAAAGTCTCTGCTTTGAAGACATTGGGCGTGTATCACTTCCCTTATTTTACTTTGTACTGCCTAGTAGCATTTGAACAATTTACTGTAATGCTGTAATCCCACACAATGTAGCTGCAGCCACAGTTCTTCCTCGCACAGTGGAGAAAACAAGCATTTGCAATGCAATAGGTCTCGCATTTATGCGAGTTTGAGCTATTCACATTGCAAATAACAATGCCTTTTATTTTTGTTTTTAAAACTTAAATAAAAGGCATTCTCATTTACAATGCCAATAGCTTAAACTCGCGTAAATGCGAGACCTATTGCATTGCAAATGCTTGTTCTAGGCAGGTCACGGCAATGTAACCAATAGGCGCCCAGCATGCAGGATGGACCGGGCTCTGAGAAACAGGCTCAGCCCTGACTGGGAAGGGCTAACAAAACACAAACATCACTGACAGGAGCCGACACTCGAGCAAGTGTATCTGTTCCTCCTAACAAAAAACAGTCAGATCATGATCTGATGGTTATTGAAAAATAAAGCGTTGTCTGCGCTGGGAAATAAAGTTCAAATGTTTCCCACACCGGCTTCCTCTCAAGAAGAGCCCAGATTGCTCCTCGCGAAGCGATATATTTCGCTAACTTCCTATGTAATCGAGTTTGCCCGAGAAGTGTTGGTAATGCCAGTTTAAAAAAAAAAAAAGTGTACAACAAAGAGTCGGCTGAGTGCACTACAACACCGACAATACCTCATTAAAGCTGTGCACGCAATACTACTACCCACAGCTCGTGACAACGCATCCATGTTTTAAGTAACGAGCTCGTCCGTGAGGGGCCGGTCCTGGTTTTTGTTGCACTGCTCGACTCTAGGTCACCTCTGGTCATGAGCGTAGCAGCACACCGCCAGCCTGTGTGCTCATTCGAGCAGCAGCTGTGTGTACAGTTTGACAGCCCGCTGGTGCTGGGTGATAGAGAGAATGCCGGGGAGGGATGGATGCAGCCTCTTCCTGTTATAGGACCAGGCTCAGCCGCGCTCACGGAAGCTATGGGCGGCTCCAGGAGCCGCAGCGGACCCTAACGCAGAGCTGGTCCGTGGAGTGTGAAAGGCACCGAGTCTTCTAAGACCCTCAATGCTGCCCGGTGCAGGGTTCCACCTCTAATTCACTTTGGGTTCGCTATCAAAATAATGAGGCAAGCGCTGGAAACTGGAAGACAAGAAAAAGGTTTATTTCTCATGAGGAGATCACGTCAACTGCAGACACCGGGATGTCTGAGGGAGGTGTTCTGCTGATAACTCCTTTGGCTCTTCCTTTTATACAGGTTTGACACAATGCATTGGTTTCATCAACATGGTTACACAAGCTTGGGGTCCACGCCCCGGGCAGGTTGTCACACAAGCCCAACAGTAATTCTCTTCCCATCCAGGTCAAACAGACAATCTTATCTTGCAGCTGGACCTTGCTTCAGGGTCTAAAACATGTGAGACCGGCCAGATCTAAGAGTCCGTTCTGTTGATAAAAACAGGTCCCATTGTTGGTAACAACAAGTCTTGCTGTTTGCAGTGCAATAAATCATGTTGCAAGAGTCTTTTTGGTGTTTGGAACCTGTTTGTGTAACTAGGTGCAGTGAGGGGTAGAGTGTCCAAAGGTTTGCCTGAAAACAGAGATGAGAGGAAAAACGAGTTTGTGGCAGCAAGTGGCGCTGAGGTTTGTTGCGGCAAATAGAGTTTATAGCCCCCAGCACACGTACCAGGTCGGTCAGAGGGTCAGAGGGATGCTAGTAAGGGCAGGGTGAAACAAAGGTGACCAACAGAGTACAAAATGGCTGTGATAGATTAAAATGACTGCAACTTATGTGCACATAGAATTCCACCAGACAAGATGGCGCAGGTAATGTTCACGATTGTCGTTTTGCTTTTAACAGTGGCCCCTTTGAACATAACTAGCCAGCTTGTTAGTCTATTTCGATCTCCATAATGTCCTGTATCTCTTGATCATACATTACTCTCATTTTTGTTAGCTGAGTGTCCATAGTCTTAGGGTGCAAGGTAGTTATGCAAAGAGAACACAAAGGTGGTATACAGTGTATACCCAAACAACAACCACATATTGTCAATACTGGGACCAAGAGAATCATTGATATTTTCCAACCCCACTCCTTCAAGATGCCTCAAAGCCAACTTCCAATTGTCCAAGTCTCTGATCCTTGATGAATTTCTGAAGATAGTCTATGGAGATGTTCGATTGCTTCATAGACAGAAGGTGAACTGTGATGAGGCAGAGTCTGCTTGATCAATGTCTTTAGAACGCTTTTCTCGATGATGCTCTGCAGGGGCTGTGTAGGTTGGTGGCAAAACAAAGGCGATGTAGCACGTGCCCCCAGTTTCTTGGGAGCCAGGTGTAGGCTTTGGTTCCACAAACAAAGTACATATTGGGTGATGCAACAAGCGCTGGGGGTTGGCAGTGTTCAAAGTCCTTACAATGCTACAGGTGCTGTGACCCACATTCTTAGTCCCACGGCCTTCAATGCATACAAGGCCAGAGACGTTCGCCACAGATAGGGCCACAGTCAGTGTTGCAGCAGTTCTTTTCTTCAGGTAGGAAAATGTGGCTCTGTTAGGATTATTGAACACTTGCATTTCCACTCGTTCTTTGGAGGGAACATTAATCTAGAATGTCGCATTGAAGGTATGAGGGCAGAAGGGGGCGGCTGTCCTTCCTGTTTTGTTTCGCCAGAACTCGTTGTAGAACTAGGCGATTGTTCCGTCGGAAGTGGCATTGTCTTTGTAACTTTCTTGTAGGAGCATCATCCAGGCAAGGCAAGATCCGTGAATAGAAAAGGGCGAAGGGATGAAAGGGATGGAATGTTCAGTGGCATGTGGTAACAGCCCACAGACCCAACAGTTGGTAGCATTGGTGGCAAGATTGTGCTGGTGCAACATCTGCACGAAAGAATTATTCCAGAATTCTTTGCGTTGTTCTCGGAGATGTGGCGGTAGTGATACCAGGTAGTGTTCTTTCTTGGTGGTTGGTTGCATGGTGGGTGACAATGTTCTGTATGCAGGTGCATTCTCTTCAATGATCCAGAGTGCGACCATTAGCAGGAGACCGGTGAGAAATGCGGCTACAAGTGCAATTGTCTTTGTGCTGTGCAGGTTAGCAGTCTTGGTGTCTTTGCGGTGGTTTTGCAGGTGTTCCGTTTCTTCCATCATCTTCGAGGAGCTCAACAACTGTTAGGACCACAGACTTTTGTCTGGCGCTTTCCTGGTAGCGTTGTTGGACTGTGCTATCGATCTGAGACCTTGACTTAGTTGGTGGCCTGGTCATTGGAGCTCCCTCCTTTCGTCGATCTTAGGTTGTACCCTTTCCTGGATGGCACCGTGGGGTCGGGAAATTCTGATAGTTCGAGGGTGTCTTCTTGTGGGTAGCAACTCAGAGCTGGTCGGTCTCTCGCGAGTACTTCCTCTTGCACCTCCACCCCTTCACAGGTTGCCAGGGTTGGAGGGACTCGTTTGAGCATGCAGCCAGTTTCGTTTTCCTTCCACTCGGAGGGCAGTTCGGGTGGTGACCAGGACTTGCCAGGGGCCCGTCCACCTAGGCTCCAGATTCTTCGTTCTTTGGAAGTTGCGAATCAATACATGAAATAAAGCCAGGCTTTATTTCATGTCCCGGGCCCCTGGATACGTCAGGCAAGGCTTGCTGCACCTGTTGGTGGATAATTGTTAGCTCGTTTGTCAATTTATGCAAGTAATCCGACATTAATATGTTCGGGACATCGTTAATGGAGGTGGGTCTTGGTGCGCCCAAATGCCTGCCGAAGACCACCTCATACGGGGTCAGTCGGTGTTTGGTTGGGGTGGAGCGCATCAATAACAATGCCAATGGGAGGGCGTCGGGCCATTTCAACCCGGTCGTGGCAACTATTTTGGCTAGTTTTAGTTTCAACGTTGCATTGCGTCTCTCTACCAGGCCCGCTGATTGGGGGTGGAAGACGGCATGGAACTTTTGTTTTACCCCCAACCCTCTCAGTATGTTCTGTATCACCTCGGCTACGAAGTGGGGGCCGTTGTCGCTCCATAAAATTCTGCAAAGGCCGTATCGGGGGAAGAATTCTTTCAGCAATACTTTTGCAGTGGCTAAGGCGGTATTGTCGCGGGTGGGATATGCCTCCACCCATTTGCTAAAAGCGCACACAACCACCAGGACATATTTTAGACCAAGGCATCTCTCTAGTTGAATGTAATCCATTTGAAGGATTTCAAAGGGGTGGTCAGGGACTCCAAACCCTCCCCGTGGTACTACTGTCCCCTTCCCTGGGTTGTGTTGTAGGCAGACTATACATTGTTGTACTAGGCGTTTTGCAGATTCTGCTATCTTGACTTTATGCCATACTCTGGTGATTAGTTCAATCATGGGGGTGGAGCCTATGTGTGCTGGTAAATGTGCCATGGTCAATATGGGGATGAGGTAGGCATTGGGTAACAGCCATTTATTTCCGTCTTTAGTTCTCCAGCAATCTTCCTAGTCTTTTAGTCCCACCTTTTCCCACTCGGTCAATTCGTCTTGTGTGCCTGTAGTCTGTATGTCCCTTACAGTGGTCCTAGCGTCAGTCCATCGTTCAGCTTGTGACCTGGTCACATACATTCGTGTCGTAGTTCTGTCTCCTGCCGTGGCTCGGGCAGTAACGTCTGCTAGTGCATTTCCCTGTCCAATGAGATCAGTCACTTTCCTATGTGCTTGGCATTTTATCACTGCTAACTTCTTGGGGAGGAGGACTGCTTGCGTCAAGGCGGAGACTAAATCTCCATGCAGGATGGGTGTACCGTGTGAAGTCAGGAACCCTCTTTCTTTCCATAAGATCCCAAAATGGTGAACCACCCCGAAGGCATATTGGCTGTCGGTGTATATGTTAACTGTCGTGTCAGTCGCTAAGATACATGCTCGTGTGAGGGCAATGAGTTCTGCAGCCTGGGCTGAACGTTGGGGAATACGGGCTGTTTTCAGAATGGTTCGGGCTGTGGTGACAGTGTATGCAGCTGAGGTGGTGCCGTCGGGGAGTTTGATGCACGAACCATCCACCCATAGTTCTCCATCTGGTTCTAGAAAGGCGGTGTCTCTGAGATCTATTCTACTCTTTGTTTGTTCATCGGTTAGTGTCACACAGTCGTGTAGTGGAGTCACGCTAGGATCATTTTCGGGTAGGGGTAACAGTGTGGCTGGATTGAGGGTGGTGCATCGCTTTAGGGTAATGTGCGGTGCTAGCAGGGTCAACTCATATCCTGTCAGTCGGGCGCTAGTCAAGTGTTGGGTTTTGGTCTGGTTTAGTAGTGTGTCGACTGCATGGGGTACTAAAACAGTGACTGGATTGGAGAGTACTATTCCTTCGCTCTGGCGTATCGATACTGCTGCAGCTGCCATAGCGCAGGCACGCTGGCACCGCTCTGGCTACTGGATCGAGGGTGGCAGAGAAATATGCACAAGGGCGTTGTTTGTGACCAATTGATTGTGTTAGGACAGACAATGCACATCCTTCCCTCTCGTGCGTGTAGAGGAAGAATGGTTTGGAGTAATCCGGGGTTCCTAGGACAGGCGTTGAACAAAGGGCATTGCGTAGTTCTTTAAAGGCTGACTGGCATTCGGGGGTCCAGGGGAGAGGTGAGGGGATGTCTTTAGCTAGGAGGAAGAGAAGGGGTTTGACAATGAGGCTAAAGTTCGGTAACCACTGTCGGCAAAATGAAGTGAGACCTATCAAAGAGCGGACTTGTTTCTGATCTTTGGGGACAGGGGTGTCTAGAATTGTCTGGATCCTGTCAGGCGTGAGTTTCCTCCCTTCTTTGGATAAAAGGTGACCTAAATAGGTCACTTGTGATTTACAGAACTGCAATTTCTTTCGGGAGACCTTGTGACCATTCTCAGGAAGAAAATGGAGTAGTTTGATGGTAGCTGTGACGGCTATTGGTATGGTGTCCGCTGCTAGAAGGATGTCGTCTACATATTGTATTAGTGCCACTCCATCTGGCAATTGTATGGCGTCCAACTGTCTTTTAAGCGCCTGGCTATAGATGCTTGGGCTCTCAGTGTTAAAAGCAAAACTACAATTGTGAACATTACCTGCGCCATCTTGTCTGGTGGAATTCTATGTGCACATAAGTTGCAGTCATTTTAATCTATCACAGTCATTTTGTACTCTGTTGGTCACCTTTGTTTCACCCTGCCCTTACTAGCATCCCTCTGACCGACCTGGTATGTGTGCTGGGGGCTATAAACTCTATTGCCGCAACAAACCTCAGCGCCACTTGCTGCCACAAACTCGTTTTTCCTCTCATCTCTGTTTTCAGGCAAACCTTTGGACACTATACCCCTCACTGCACCTAGTTACACAAACAGGTTCCAAACACCAAAAGACTCTTGCAACATGATTTATTGCACTGCAAACAGCAAGACTTGTTGTTACCAACAATGGGACCTGTTTTTATCAACAGAACGGACTCTTAGATCTGGCCGGTCTCACATGTTTTAGACCCTGAAGCAAGGTCCAGCTGCAAGATAAGATTGTCTGTTTGACCTGGGTGGGAAGAGAATTACTGTTGGGCTTGTGTGACAACCTGCCCGGGCGGGGACCCCAAGCTTGTGTAACCATGGTAATGAAACAAATGCATTGTGTCAAACCTGTATAAAAGGAAGAGCCAAAGGAGTATCAGTAGAGCACCTCCCTCAGACATCCCGGTGTCTCAGTTGACGTGATCTCCTCATGAGAAATAAACCGTTTTTCTTGTCTTCCAGTTTCCAGCGCTTGCCTCATTATTTTGATAGCGAACCCAAAGTGAATTAGAGGTGGAACACTGCACCGGGCAGCATTGAGGGTCTTAGAAGACTCGCTGCCTTTCACAAATTGGCGCCCAAGCGTAGGGGCCCATCAGCGACGCGTGGGTCCGGTAGAGAGGTCCTAACGACGGAGTGAACGACTAAACGATTGGGGTATACCTGCCTGAGAAGACCCTTGTCTGGCTGCCGATCGACTGAACTTCACCGGTTCCGAACGGACCTCTCTCGAGTGACCTGCGGTCATGACTGGGACCTTAGAGGAACGCCGCATTGATTGTTGGAGTGAGAGGACAACCAGGCGCTGGAAGGGGAAGACGAAGAACTGTCCATACGGTCCGGGTAAGGTCGTGAAAAAACGACTTAAATTGATTGATTGAATAGTTTGATTGAAATACTAGTATTCCTTTTTTTGATATTGAGTTATTTGTGACATTTCCCTGCTTGCAAACAACGAAGAATAGGAATATTCGCTCTCTTTGCAGGCAGCGAAGGACAGGTAGTGCAGACTTTTTGTCTAAATTGATTGATTGAGATATTCATTTTTGACCGATAAATACGTCATGCCTGTTTTCTCTAGATTGTTTGATTGTAATTGTTTTGGACCCGACCGTTCGTTAGAGGTCAGTCAGCCGGCACCGCCGGAAGGCACCCCTAACAAGGACATGTACGTAAAGTATGGATTAGCCACCGTAGCTTATAGCAAACTATGGCATAAATACACTAGGAAGGACCGGGTAAATCAGTGGCCACTGACGGGATCCTTCGATCCCGCTAAAAGAGAAACGTTAGAATTAGCCCTCCACAAAAAGAAAACTAGACCAGCCATGTTTGACAGTTTTGGTTTATGGCGAAAAGAGGCAGCTCAAAGAAAGAAAAGGGACGAAGCTAGACAAGATAAAGAAACGCGAAAATCAGCTTACCAAGCCTGTAAAAGATTAGAAGAAAAACTAAAAGAAAATCGATAAAAAGGAACAGGAATCAAAAATATCAGGTCAATGCCCTGTTAGAACGCCCTCGACTCTTTACCCCAAGTTACCAGCAAAACAAAGGGTAGATGATAATTTATTGTTAGGTCCCCCAATCATATACATGCCACCCCCTTACGCCCCTACTCATCCCGTAGTACAACGCCAGGACCACCAAAGTATAGCCGGAGATGGCACGATCGCCTCAGTCTCCACCGCCTCAGTCTCCACCGCCTCTGCTCCCACCGAGTCACCCACACCAAATGCCTCATCAAAGGATACAGTAGTAGAGGTAGGATCAAAAGAAAAAGGAGCGCCCAGGGTCCCGCGATTAAGTAAAAATGAGCGAGCAGGCATTGATAAAATAGTTAAATCCCTCATAGATAGGAAGGAGACAGAAGAGTATGTAACTGACATATGCAACTCCTATGTTGAAAACCGCAAACGATACTTTATTGTACGTCTCTGTTACCACACTCTTACTGCATATGAAGAGAAGTACCAAGATGTAGGGCCCGAGCGGCTAGTGGCTCTCTATAGGAAGGTAGACACCGGAGATGAAGGCGACAACGATGTTACAGAACTCTTTTCATCCACACTGGAGGTATTCCGTCACCTCGTGGAACAAGGACGGATAGATAAGGACAGGACATCTGAGATAGCAGGACCCCGGTGGAAAAACAAGATAGCATGATGCCGATAAAAGAAGCTGCCCCTTATTGGGTACCTCCTAGAGGACAAGGGACTCATGACGATATGAACCATCAAGACGCTAGAGGAAGGGTGGTCTACAATTGGGTGTATCAACCATGGGACAGACAGGACATTTTGACGTTCCGTAAATCTTTACCGGATTTACGAAAGAACCCCACCGCCTTTTACACCGAGCTAGGTACCGCTCTGGGATCAACAATAATGACACTTGCCGACATAGACTTGTTCTTCGGGTTATGTTTGCCAGCAGATGTGTGGAAACAGATTAGGAAAATAGACCATACCGAACTGCTTGGTCATACCTGGGAACAACTCAACACATTAGATAAACAGCGGAACCCTGGTCAAAAACCGGTTAAAGCAATATTGGACCTCCCTGACAAAATAGTGCAGAAAGTGAAAACGCTAATCCCAGAGAAAAAGATAGACTGGTCCATAGTAACCGCATGCCGCCAGAAACCACAAGAGGATGTCTCAGAGTATTTCTCCAGATTTGAAAGGGTGTTCTCCGATTACAGTGGACAAGACATGTCCACCGCAACCGGACACCACTTATTTGTGCAGAACTATGTCAAAGGACTACTGCCAGATGTATCCCAGAAATTACAAGCCAGCAAAGTAGTTGGGCAGCATCTAAACCGGCGGCCATTCTCCAAATAGCCCAGTACTATGAGCATCAGAAAAACGAAAATGACAGGGCTACAGAAAGGAAAAAGAAGGACTTGAAGGAAAGGGTAATGGTAGCACAACTCCAGGGGCGAATACAGGAAGGGAGCAATATAGGGGAGGATACCAGCAGAATACCCCTAGAGTACAGCCACCTAGAAACAATTCATCGACATCATATGTAGGACGCCAAGACCTAGGACAGGATCAATGTGCATTTTGCAAAGAATATGGACACTGGAAAACCCAATGCCCGGCTTTGTTAGGAGCTGGTAGGGGCAGAGGGGCGAGGGAAATAGCAAGTGGACAGAGAGGAAGAGGACGTGGGAGAGGGTACGCGAGTGAAGAAAGCGAGGAAAGGCCAGGAAGAGTGAACACATTTGACCATCCCAAACAGAATCAGTACCAACAGACAGATTATGACAATACGTACGACTTTGCATAGGACAGCCAGGGGCAAGGGAGGGATCCAGTCGAGCTCTATGTTGATCAGCAAGGCCCTTATGTTACCGCTGAGGTCCTGGGCACAAAGTCGCCATTTCTGGTAGACACGGGAGCAACACGTAGTGCACTATCCAAACGACTGATTCCAAGGGCACCCTTGTCAGGCTCACATGTGACCTCAATAGGATTTGACGGTACGCCCTGAACCAACCCTTTGTCCCGACCGATCCCTTTGTGACCAGGTCACAAGCTGAACGATGGACTGACGCTAGGACCACTGTAAGGGACATACAGACTACAGGCACACAAGACGAATTGACCGAGTGGGAAAAGGTGGGACTAAAAGACGAGGAAGATTGCTGGAGAACTAAAGACGGAAATAAATGGCTGTTACCCAATGCCTACCTCATCCCCATATTGACCATGGCACATTTACCAGCACACATAGGCTCCACCCCCATGATTGAACTAATCACCAGAGTATGGCATAACGTCAAGATAGCAGAATCTGCAAAACGCCTAGTACAACAATGTATAGTCTGCCTACAACACAACCCAGGGAAGGGGACAGTAGTACCAAGGGGAGGGTTTGGAGTCCCTGACCACCCCTTTGAAATCCTTCAAATGGATTACATTCAACTAGAGAGATGCCTTGGTCTAAAATATGTCCTGGTGGTTGTGTGCGCTTTTAGCAAATGGGTGGAGGCATATCCCACCCACGACAATACCGCCTTAGCCACTGCAAAAGTATTGCTGAAAGAATTCTTCCCCCGATACGGCCTTTGCAGAATTTTATGGAGCAACGACGGCCCCCACTTCGTAGCCGAGGTGATACAGAACATACTGAGAGGGTTGGGGGTAAAACAAAAGTTCCATGCCGTCTTCCACCCCCAAACAGCGAGCCTGGTAGAGAGACACAATGCAACGTTGAAACTAAAACTAGCGAAAATAGTTGCCACGACCGGGTTGAAATGGCCCGACGCCCTCCCATTGGCATTGTTATCGATGCGCTCCACCCCAACCAAACACCGACTGACCCCGTATGAGGTGGTCTTCGGCAGGCCTATGAGCATTTGGGCGGCACCAAGACCCACCTCCATTAACGATGTCCCGAACATATTAATGTCGGATTACTTGCATAAATTAACAAACGAGCTAACAATTATCCACCAACAGGTGCAGCAAGCCTTGCCTGATGTATCCAGGGGCCCGGGACATGAAATAAAGCCAGGCGACCATGTATTGATTCGCAACTTCCAAAGAACGAAGAATCTGGAGCCTAGGTGGACGGGCCCCTGGCAAGTCCTGATCACCACCCGAACTGCCCTCCGAGTGGAAGGAAAACGAAACTGGCTGCACGCTCAAGCGAGTCCCTCCAACCCTGGCAACCTGTGAAGGGGTGGAGGTGCAAGAGGAAGTACTCGCGAGAGACCGACCAGCTCTGAGTTGCTACCCACAAGAAGACACCCTCGAACTATCAGAATTTCCCGACCCCACGGTGCCATCCAGGAAAGGGTACAACCTAAGATCGACGAAAGGAGGGAGCTCCAACGACCAGGCCACTAACTAAGTCAAGGTCTCAGATCAGTAGCACAGTCAAACAACGCTACCAGGAAAGCGCCAGACAAAAGTCTGTGGTCCTAACAGTTGTTGAGCTCCTCGAAGATGATGGAAGAAACTGAACACCTGCAAAACCACCGCAAAAACACCAAGACTGCTAACCTGCACAGCACAAAGACAATTGCACTTGTAGCCGCATTTCTCACCTGTCTCCTGCTAATGGTCGCACTCTGGATCATTGAAGAGAATGCACCTGCATACAGAACATTGTCACCCACCATGCAACCAACCACCAAGAAAGAACACTACCTGGTATCACTACCGCCACATCTCCGAGAACAACGCAAAGAATTCTGGAATAATTCTTTCGTGCAGATGTTGCACCAGCACAATCTTGCCACCAATGCTACCAACTGTTGGGTCTGTGGGCTGTTACCACATGCCACTGAACATTCCATCCCTTTCATCCCTTCGCCCTTTTCTATTCACGGATCTTGCCTTGCCTGGATGATGCTCCTACAAGAAAGTTACAAAGACAATGCCACTTCCGACGGAACAATCGCCCAGTTCTACAACGAGTTCTGGCGAAACAAAACAGGAAGGACAGCCGCCCCCTTCTGCCCTCACACCTTCAATGCGACATTCCAGATTAATGTCCCCTCCAAAGAACGAGTGGAAATGCAAGTGTTCAATAATCCTAACAGAGCCACATTTTCCTACCTGAAGAAAAGAACTGCTGCAACACTGACTGTGGCCCTATCTGTGGCGAACGTCTCTGGCCTTGTATGCATTGAAGGCCGTGGGACTAAGAATGTGGGTCACAGCACCTGTAGCATTGTAAGGACTTTGAACACTGCCAACCCCCAGCGCTTGTTGCATCACCCAATATGTACTTTGTTTGTGGAACCAAAGCCTACACCTGGCTCCCAAGAAACTGGGGGGCACGTGCTACATCGCCTTTGTTTTGCCACCAACCTACACAGCCCCTGCAGAGCATCATCGAGAAAAGCATTCTAAAGACATTGATCAAGCAGACTCTGCCTCATCACAGTTCCTCGACGCAGCAAAAATGCTCGTCCCGCTATGGGGTCCGATGGCAAACAGCCGAGCCATCAGACATCTGTCCCAAGCGGTAGAGACCGCCTTGAATGTCACTGCTGGCGTCCTCACCAACAACACTGCTGAGCTCCAAGCGATCCGTCTGGTTACCCTGCAAAATCGCATGGTCCTGGACATGGTACTAGCGGACCGTGGAGGAGCATGCCGCATCATCGGTGCCAGCTGCTGTGTATACATTCCTGATAATTCACCTTCTGTCTATGAAGCAATCGAACATCTCCATAGACTATCTTCAGAAATTCATCAAGGATCAGAGACTTGGACAATTGGAAGTTGGCTTTGGGGCATCTTGAAGGAGTGGGGTTGGAAAATATCAATGATTCTCTTGGTCCCAGTATTGACAATATGTGGTTGTTGTTTGGGTATACACTGTATACCACCTTTGTGTTCTCTTTGCATAACTACCTTGCACCCTAAGACTATGGACACTCAGCTAACAAAAATGAGAGTAATGTATGATCAAAAGATACAGGGCATTATGGAGATCGAAATAGACTGACAAGCTGGCTAGTTATGTTCAAAGGGGCCACTGTTAAAAGCAAAACTACAATTGTGAACATTACCTGCGCCATCTTGTCTGGTGGAATTCTATGTGCATATAAGTTGCAGTCATTTTAATCTATCACAGTCATTTTGTACTCTGTTGGTCACCTTTGTTTCACCCTGCCCTTACTAGCATCCCTCTGACCCTCTGACCGACCTGGTATGTGTGCTGGGGGCTATTAACTCTATTGCCACAACAAACCTCAGCGCCACTTGCTGCCACAAACTCGTTTTTCCTCTCATCTCTGTTTTCAGGCAAACCTTTGGACACTCCACCCCTCACTGCACCTAGTTACACAAACAGGTTCCAAACACCAAAAAGACTCTTGCAACATGATTTATTGCACTGCAAACAGCAAGACTTGTTGTTACCAACAATGGGACCTGTTTTTATCAACAGAACGGACTCTTAGATCTGGCCGGTCTCACATGTTTTAGACCCTGAAGCAAGGTCCAGCTGCAAGATAAGATTGTATGTTTGACCTGGGTGGGAAGAGAATTACTGTTGGGCTTGTGTGACAACCTGCCCGGGGCGGGGACCCCAAGCTTGTGTAACCATGGTAATGAAACAAATGCATTGTGTCAAACCTGTATAAAAGGAAGAGCCAAAGGAGTATCAGCAGAGCACCTCCCTCAGACATCCCGGTGTCTCAGTTGATGTGATCTCCTCATGAGAAATAAACCGTTTTTCTTGTCTTCCAGTTTCCAGCGCTTGCCTCATTATTTTGATAGCGAACCCAAAGTGAATTAGAGGTGGAACCCTGCACCGGGCAGCATTGAGGGTCTTAGAAGACTCGCTGCCTTTCACATCAGTGTACCCCTGAGGTGCTCTGCAAAATCTGTACGAATGGGAGTTTAGGGTGAATCCAAATAGATAGCGGCTGTCCTTGTGTATAGGTATGGAAAAGAATGCGTTTTTGAGGTCAATTACAGTGAAGGTGGTGGCAGTGGAGGGGATTAAAGTCAAAATTGTCGTGATGTCGGAAACTACTGGGTATTGTGGCACTACGATTTTGTTTATCTCCCGCAGGTCAATGATGAAGCGGTAGGCTTTTCCGTCTCCCTCTCCCTGTCTCTTTACAATCGGTAGTATGGGACTGTTACAAACGTTGCTCACTACTTCCTCTACCACCCCTGCCTCTACCAAAGAGTGTATGATCTCTGTCAGTGCCTTCTCACCCTCTGGCGATATTTTGTACTGCGGTACTTTCGGTAGGGTGGCGTCCTGTCGTATTGTTACGTGTACTGGGTCAATCATCATTCGTCCTACGTCTGAATCAGCCCTAGCCCATAAGTGTGATGGCAAAGTGTCCAGTAGGGATGCGTCAGTCTCGGAGATGGGAAACATGTGCTGAGAAGGGTTCTCTCTATGGCGCTGGGGGTTGTCATACAGGACGACACGCACTCCGTCTGGTGAGCATCTGATAGTCGCATGGAAGTGTTTCAAAAGGTCGAGACCCATAATGGCGTCTGGGGTGTTGGAAGAGAGGAGGAATGTCGTTTCGACGCTATTGTTGTCAAGGTTAAAAGGGATCGGTCGGGAGAAAGGGTTGGTGGAGGGCGTACCGTCAAATCCTATTGAGGTCACGTGAGCCTGACAAGGGTGCCCTTGGAATCAGTCGTTTGGATAGTGCACTACGTGTTGCTCCCGTGTCTACCAGAAATGGCGACTTTGTGCCCAGGACCTCAGCGGTAACATAAGGGCCTTGCTGATCAACATAGAGCTCGACTGGATCCCTCCCTTGCCCCTGGCTGTCCTATGCAAAGTCGTACGTATTGTCATAATCTGTCTGTTGGTACTGATTCTGTTTGGGATGGTCGAATGTGTTCACTCTTCCTGGCCTTTCCTCGCTTGCTTCACTCGCGTACCCTCTCCCACGTCCTCTTCCTCTCTGTCCACTTGCTATTTCCCTCGCCCCTCTGCCCCTACCAGCTCCTAACAAAGCCGTACAAAAGGCGATGATGGACGGAACGTTTGAGCCAATCAAACACTCACCCCCAGTCAACTGATCTGGGTTTAATCCATCATCATTCTTTAGCTCACTCCACCACCCCAGTTCAGACATGGCCATATGCAAATCAGTCTGACCCTGTGCCTCATGGGAACAGTCCAGCCCGAACTGCCAAGCCATGTCTTCCCTGGACCGGAAACAAGCATCCTAGGACCGGTTTCTGGCATTTCAGCCGTCATCAGCCAGGCTTGCTTGAATCCAGTGGCAAAGTGAGCAAGGGACCCACGTCTGGGCATACCCCCGCCAACTTAGGGCGACCAAAGCGATACAAAAGGGGATGATGGACGGAACGTTTGAGCCAATCAAACACTCACCCCCAGTCTGGACTGTTCCCATGAGGCACAGGGTCAGACTGATTTGCATATGGCCATGTCTGAACTGGGGTGGTGGAGTGAGCTAAAGAATGATGATGGATTAAGCCCAGATCAGTTGACTCGGGGTGAGTGTTTGATTTGCTCTAACGCTCCGTCCATCATCCCCTTTGGTATCGCTTTGTTCGCCCTAAGTTGGCAGGGTATGCCCAGACGTGGGTCCCTTGCTCACTTTGCCACTGGATTCAAGATAGCCTGGCTGATGAGGGCTATGAACCCGAAACCGGTCCCAGGATGCTTGTTTCCGGTCCAGGGAAGACATGGCTTGGCAGTTCGGGCTGGACTGTTCCCATGAGGCACAGGGTCAGACTGATTTGCATATGGCCATGTCTGAACTGGGGTGGTGGAGTGAGCTAAAGAATGATGATGGATTAAGCCCAGATCAGTTGACTGGGGGTGAGTGTTTGATTTGCTCTAACGCTCCGTCCATCATCCCCTTTGGTATCGCTTTGTTCGCCCTAAGTTGGCAGGGTATGCCCAGACGTGGGTCCCTTGCTCACTTTGCCACTGGATTCAAGATAGCCTGGCTGATGAGGGTTATGAACCCGAAACCGGTCCCAGGATGCTTGTTTCCGGTCCAGGGAAGACATGGCTTGGCAGTTCGGGCTGGACTGTTCCCATGAGGCACAGGGTCAGACTGATTTGCATATGGCCATGTCTGAACTGGGGTGGTGGAGTGAGCTAAAGAATGATGATGGATTAAGCCCAGATCAGTTGACTGGGGGTGAGTGTTTGATTTGCTCTAACGCTCCGTCCATCATCCCCTTTGGTATCCCTAACAAAGCCGGGCATTGGGTTTTCCAGTGTCCATATTCTTTGCAAAATGCACATTGATCCTGTCCTAGGTCTTGGCGTCCTACATATGATGTCGATGAATTGTTTCTTCGTGGCTGTACTCTAGGGGTATTCTGCTGGTATCCTCCCCTATATTGCTCCCTTCCTGTATTCGCCCCCTGGAGTTGTGCTACCATTACCCTTTCCTTCAAGTCCTTCTTTTTCTTTTCTGTAGCCCTGTCATTTTCGTTTCTCTGATGCTCATAGTACTGGGCCATTTGGAGAATGGCCGCCGGTTTAGATGCTGCCCAACTACTTTCGCTGGCTTGTAATTTCTGGGATACATCTGGCAGTAGTCCTTTGACATAGTTCTGCACAAATAAGTGGTGTCCGGTTGCGGTGGACATGTCTTGTCCACTGTAATCGGAGAACACCGTTTCAAATCTGGAGAAATACTCTGAGACATCCTCTTGTGGTTTCTGGCGGCACGCGGTTACTATGGACCAGTCTATCTTTTTCTCTGGGATCAGCGTTTTCACTTTCTGCACTATTTTGTCAGGGAGGTCCAATATTGCTTTAACCTGTTTTTGACCAGGGTTCCGCTGTTTATCTAGTGTGTTGAGTTGTTCACAGGTATGACCAAGCAGTTCGGTATGGTCTATTTTCCTAATCTGTTTCCACACATCTGCTGCCAAACATAACCCGAAGAACAAGTCTATGTCGGCAAGTGTCATTATTGTTGATCCCAGAGCGGTACCTAGCTCGGTGTAAAAGGCGGTGGGGTTCTTTCGTAAATCCGGTAAAGATTTACGGAACGTCAAAATGTCCTGTCTGTCCCATGGTTGATACACCCAATTGTAGACCACCCTTCCTCCAGCGTCTTGATGGTTCATATCGTCATGAGTCCCTTGTCCTCTAGGAGGTACCCAATAAGGGGCAGCTTCTTTTATCGGCATCATGCTATCTTGTTTTTCCACCGGGGGTCCTGCTATCTTAGATGTCCTGTCCTTATCTATCCGTCCTTGTTCCACGAGGTGACGGAATACCTCCAGTGTGGATGAAAAGAGTTCTGTAACATCGTTGTCGCCTTCATCTCCGGTGTCTACCTTCCTATAGAGAGCCACTAGCCGCTCGGGCCCTACATCTTGGTACTTCTCTTCATATGCAGTAAGAATGTGGTAACAGAGACGTACAATAAAGTATCGTTTGCAGTTTTCAACATAGGAGTTGCATATGTCAGTTACATACTCTTCTGTCTCCTTCCTATCTATGAGGGATTTAACTATTTTATCAATGCCTGCTCGCTCATTTTTACTTAATCGCGGGACCCTGGGCGCTCCTTTTTCTTTTGATCCTACCTCTACTACTGTATCCTTTGATGAGGCATTTGGTGTGGGTGACTCGGTGGGAGCAGAGGCGGTGGAGACTGAGGCGATCGTGCCATCTCCGGCTATACTTTGGTGGTCCTGTCGTTGTACTACGGGATGAGTAGGGGCGTAAGGGGTGGCATGTATATGATTGGGGGACCTAACAATAAATCATCATCTACCCTTTGTTTTGCTGGTAACTTGGGGTAAAGAGTCGAGGCGTTCTAACAGGGCATTGACCTGATATTTTTGATTCCTGTTCCTTTTTATCGATTTCCTTTTAGTTTTTCTTCTAATCTTTTACAGGCTTGGTAAGCTGATTTTCGCGTTTCTTTATCTTGTCTAGCTTCGTCCCTTTTCTTTCTTTGAGCTGCCTCTTTTCGCCATAAACCAAAACTGTCAAACATGGCTGGTCTAGTTTTCTTTTGTGGAGAGCTAATTCTAACGTTTCTATTTTAGCGGGATCGAAAGATCCCGTCAGTGGCCACTGATTTACCCGGTCCTTCCTAGTGTATTTATGCCATAGTTTGCTATAAGCTATGGTGGCTAATCCATACTTTACGTACATGTCCTTGTTAGGGTGCCTTCCGGCGGTGCCGCTGACTGACCTCTAACGAACGGTCTGGTCCAAAACAATTACAATCAAACAATCTAGAGAAAACAGGCATGACGTATTTATCGGTCAAAAATGAATATCTCAATTAATCAATTTAGACAAAAAGTCTGCGCTACCCGTCCTTCGCTGCCTGCAAAGAGAGAGAATATTCCTATTCTTCGTTGTTTGCAAGCAGGGAAATGTCGCAAATAACTCAATATCAAAAAAGGAATACTAGTATTTCAATCAAACTATTCAATCAATCAATCAATTTAAGTCGTTTTTTCACGACCTTACCTGGACCGTATGGACGGTTCTTCGTCTTCCCCTTCCAGCGCCTAGTTGTCCTTTCACTCCAACAATCAATGCGGCGTTCCTCTAAGGTCCCAGTCAGGACCGCAGGTCACTCGAGAGAGGTCCGTTCGGAACCGGTGAAGTTCAGTCGATCGGCAGCCAGACAAGGGTCTTCTCAGGCAGGTATACCCCAATCGTTTAGTCGTTCACTCCGTCGTTAGGACCTCTCTACCGGACCCACGCGTCGCTGATGGGCCCCCACGTTTGGGTGCCAATTTGTGAAAGGCAGCGAGTCTTCTAAGACCCTCAATGCTGCCCGGTGCAGGGTTCCACCTCTAATTCACTTTGGGTTCGCTATCAAAATAATGAGGCAAGCGCTGGAAACTGGAAGACAAGAAAAAGGTTTATTTCTCATGAGGAGATCACGTCAACTGCAGACACCGGGATGTCTGAGGGAGGGTGTTCTGCTGATAACTCCTTTGGCTCTTCCTTTTATACAGGTTTGACACAATGCATTGGTTTCATCAACATGGTTACACAAGCTTGGGGTCCCCGCCCCGGGCAGGTTGTCACACAAGCCCAACAGTAATTCTCTTCCCACCCAGGTCAAACAGACAATCTTATCTTGCAGCTGGACCTTGCTTCAGGGTCTAAAACATGTGAGACCGGCCAGATCTAAGAGTCCGTTCTGTTGATAAAAACAGGTCCCATTGTTGGCAACAACAAGTCTTGCTGTTTGCAGTGCAATAAATCATGTTGCAAGAGTCTTTTTGGTGTTTGGAACCTGTTTGTGTAACTAGGTGCAGTGAGGGGTAGAGTGTCCAAAGGTTTGCCTGAAAACAGAGATGAGAGGAAAAACGAGTTTGTGGCAGCAAGTGGCGCTGAGGTTTGTTGCGGCAAATAGAGTTTATAGCCCCCAGCACAGTACCAGGTCGGTCAGAGGGATGCTAGTAAGGGCAGGGTGAAACAAAGGTGACCAACAGAGTACAAAATGGCTGTGATAGATTAAAATGACTGCAACTTATGTGCACATAGAATTCCACCAGACAAGATGGCGCAGGTAATGTTCACGATTGTCGTTTTGCTTTTAACAGGAGCTCAAGCCAGGCCTCGGCGTGGGGGCTTTCCCTCCCTCTGTCCTCCTCGTGGTCTGCCCTCACAGGGAGGCTCCCTTACCGGAGGGTTGGTCCCACGCAGGCCGTGTCGGTGCGCTCTATCTCCTGCAGGATCCGTTTGTGCTCGGTGATGGTCTCCAGGCTCTCGCTCTCCGCCGCGGCCGCCATCTTGCGTGCTGCTCTGTGGCACGGGCCGTAGGTTGCTGCCTGGCTGCGGGAGCCGCGCGCCGTGGCCGGCAGGGGGCGCTGTGCCTTCGTAACCCAATGCGCCGCCGGGGGTTGCCCGTGGCAGGTGAGCGCGGCCTGGAATAAAGACCTGGCAGGGCGCCGGCACGGGCACCTGCTGCGGACAGGTGTACTGTTCGCGTGAGGTGACAGCATCCCTGTGTGACAGGCAGATGGATGCCCAGGCTGCAGGGGCCTGCTCTCTCCGTACTGCATAGCAGCAAACATAGGGGTGACACCTTTCTCAGAACAAGGGAAAGTGAAAGAGCGCCATGCGCGCGTTGTAGGCACGCCGTGAGCGTGCACATCGGCGTGGCCTGCGGCTCGTGCCCAGTGGCGGCGCCTGCGGACTTCACCGTACTTGAATAAGTGCTGCGCGGCTCGTGCGGCCCAGGGACGGGGCCGCCAAAGCAAAAAAGAACAGTAGAGGAAGTCCGGCGGGAGCCCACCCCGCCTTCGTGAATGCCGCATGGTGCGGCCAAAGCAGGATTTCAGGCGGGGCACCTGTGAGCAAGACGGAGCCCCGCGTGTTGCTGCAGTGACCGGCTGAAGATGGAGACCAGCCGAGGAGCAGCGCAGAGTCCCCACAAGAGCAGGTAAGTGGGGTGAGGCATGCTGTGCGTGTAAAGCGCGCCGCGCTTGGAGCTCGCGTGCGCATTAAAAAAAAGAAAGTGATATTGATTGATGCTTGCGAGGACGGAAGGGGGACAGGAGATGTGCACATCGCGTGTCTGTACGTGCGTGTTCATGGGCGCGTTCACATTTGCAGTCTGCCCTGCGCGTGCACATCTCCTGTCTCCCTTCCGAAGCAAGTCGGTAACAATAGATCTCGCTAGCGACAGCGCTTTCGCGCTGCATCGCTAGGCGAGACCTAAAAAAACGATTTAACTTGAAAAGGGGTTTACAGATATGCCCCGGCTGTCTCTGTCTCTCAGGAATGTTGTTTCTTCATGCTGCACCAAGTCACGAGGAAAGTTTCAATTTAAGGCCTGAAAATATCTGAAAGCCAATGCGACCTAATTTTCCTAATGTGTTTATACAGCCGTCTTTCTGACCTTTTTGGGTCACACATTTCTGCCAGTCTTACATTAGCGCCAAGTACTCGCGCTACTAACAACGTCCCCGCCTCCTCTAATTTGAACACCTGTAGTGGTGCAAACAGTGAAATACAAGTCCACCCCCACCCTTTCACCTACCTGTGACCTAAAACTGACTGGGGTGCTGGCGCAGCGCCGGAGCTCCTGAGATGTCGAAGGAACAGCTGAAGGAATTTCCCGCGCCTTCCAGAGATTAATGGCCCAGCAGGTGCTAATGTGGGCAGGCATACACCACAATCAGGAAGAGGGGCATGACAGGCAACCCTGGCTGGAGCACGGATTGCCAAACAATTCTCTGAATCCGAGAATCCGATTTGGTTGTATTTTTCCGCTTCTATTTATAAATACAGACGGAAGAAAAATATTTTTCCGTCTATTTTTATATGTAAAAATCCGTTTAAACGGAAAACCGGGAGCCTTAGTTATAATGCACTTAAGAGTATATGGTCTGGCTGCATCACAAACAACCCCGAAATGAAGATTCCGAAAGCTGCAGAGGGGCTCTGCTCATGCATGAGCACCCTCTCACATGAAACCCAGCACCCTGCCTTCAGGATTGTTAAGGCCTGCCATAGGGGTGACTGATAGGTTTACATGGGCAGTGATATGGAGAGATATAGGGAACCTATATCTCAGTAAGGGGTGGATACACCACCTTACACAGGCTGCTGTAGCAGGCCTGCTGTGTCATTTTAAAAGGCTTCCCAGGGGTGGCACAATACATGCTGCAGCCCCTGGTAGGCCTCTGGGGTACCTATGCCCTGGGTACATAGTATACTAGGGACTCACAAGGGTACCCCAGAATCCAATCTGGAGTGTACCTAAAGTACATACAGTCAATTTAGAGTAGAAAGCAGATAGACTGGGGTCCTGATTAGCAGGGCCTCAGTCTGGCCAAATCGAAAAACAGTGAAACATCAGCAAAAAGTGGGGGTAACTATAAGAAGCAGATCCTACTCTCCTACACACAATACAAAGATTTCTCTATTGAGAAGTTTAACTTAGCAAAACACAAATTGGACACAGCAGTTACATAAAAAAGCAAGTGAGATAGTTCACTTTAATTGATGATGGCTGCAGTGTGTGCTGTCCATGAATAACTCTCAATGAAAGTGTATTTGTACCCAAGATCTTAGGTGTATGTGGCCCCGTAAGTTACCTGGGTCGTCTGCACCCACCAACTCCTGGGCACGGCCATTCATGAGAGCAGGTGGGGACCAGCAGCAGTGGCAATATGATGGGGTCCCCGGGCAGCAGTTGCAGGGGGGCCCCTACGTCTCCCAGATCTTGATTGGCTTTGGGCTGAATTGGGCCCCCTGAAGGTTGAGTGCCCCACTGCGCCACAGTGGCTGCAAGGGCTTGCGGTACACCCCTGACCTGCAAACGGATAGACAGTCTGTCCAGACTCTAGGATCTTCATGATGTCAAAACCGGATTGATCAGGGGAACCAGAAAAGCAGGCAGTCACAAGGAGAACTAGAGCATGCTAAAATTACAGGTCATCAATGAAACCAAATAGCACAGTTATGATAAAAAGCAGTTATGACAGGACATTAAAGAGAAAACATATGGATACTAGGAAAAAAGGTGAACACTGCAGGGTCCTTTACCAGAATATCAAGACCATAAAGCAAAGTTTACGTGAACCACAAAACTTAACAGACCAGAAAGACAAATCATAACGACAACCAGAGAAAAGCAAATCTTACCGAGATCAGAAAAGGCAAACATAACGGGAATCAGAAAAGTAAACCATATGAGGACCAGAAAAAGGTAAAGTTACAGTCACAGAAACAGACCATCTTATAGAGACTACAATAAGTGAATCTAACAGAAGCCAGAAAAGGTAAATCTTGCTGTAACCAAACAAACAAAAAAAACCCTCATCTTAGGAGGCCCAAAAAAAAAAAACATTACAGAAGATTGGAGAGAACAATTATAGAGACTATTAAATCAAACACTATAATCACAGTGTAAAGCAAAAATCATTGAGGGTCCACTGAAAATAAGCATCAAGGGGACCTGAAAAGGCAAAAGCACTTCACTGAATCTCTAGAAGCCTGGTCACTTGGTGGAACCAGATCACAATCCTCACACCATCGCATGCTTGGCCATTGGGATGATGAGGTCAGCCATCAAGTGCATTAATCCACACCAGACAACAAAACAATTATGCACCAGACAACGACACCCAACTGGCCCCCATGGGTGTCTTTCTTCTCCATTCCCTCTTAACTGGACTGCAAAGTCTGTGACCTATGTTCCACCATCCACCCCCCCAAACTGTGCATAATACACACGCACAAAGCATAGCTTTGCCGGCGAATTGTGTTCAATATATTTTTGTCCCCCAAAACCTGCAGGCCGTCCCGCCATCCACCGGATCAATTTGATTTGCATTGATTTTGAATTAGACACTCTTCTGCAATAAATTTGAATATTTGGGATCTTGCTGTACTATATACCCGGTATCTCTGGAGCAAAGACGTTGGGTCCCTCCACACTGCAGGCCAACTACTTCAATTTTCAGGAAACACATTCTAACATCACATTGTCTTTCCCAATTAACTCTGATGTCTATCTATAGTTTGAACATGTAATTAAGGACTCTAATTATTAGAGTCCTTAAATTGCACGTTGACAGATAAGACTACAACACCTTAAAATGACATAAGTAGCCACAACTTTTGCAATACATCTTGTTCAGTGTACAGCGCAGTGGAAAACAGGATGAGTTCAAAGATCAAGGCGAATGCTACAAGTTTTAATAGAGTGTGTACGTCTTGCATTATGAAGTTGGGTGCCATTAGGTTTAAGGATTTTACCACCCTTCTGGGGACCGGGGATTCTTACTGCCCACAATTAAGGTCGTCCGTTATCATTGACGGAGGATATATATTCATAACTTGCAGGCACATTTAGGTCTAGAAAAGGTCTATTTTAGTGAAGACCAATATTAGCTCATGATTGGCAAGGTTGGAACCCATCAATGCATTGTGTAGTAACAGGTTTGAAGGTCGAGTTGCCAGTTACGTCCCCTTATGGAGCTGCACAGATGCATGCGTAGCAGAGCTTTGGCATTCGTTCTTTCTGCTGGGTGAGCGCTTGTCTATTGCTGTGCTTGGACTGTCCGTTGACTCTGGGGATATCTTTACCGATTAGCAGGCTTCAGTGTAATCTTATGCTGGTGTAATACATTAAAATTAACGTCTTACACACGCTTTACGAATGGGCATTAGTAATATGATCACTCATATTAATATCATCCCGGTGCATTCTGAAAAACTTGGCTCTCCCAGAATACTTCACCATGGCTCTGTTGCAGTCGCTTGGCACCCACTTTTAAATAAATATACAGATGTTTTATAGCCAGAGACTTCAATAACTCCCGAATGCCATCCGGTGGCCCATATTTTGCAAAATACAGCTGTTTATTCACAAGTTGTGAGGAAGAGGCTCTGCAAACTGCAGATTCCATAGTGCATGAGCGCATAGTTTGTGGTTAACACGGAGCTCTGTCTGCAACTGGGTGTCTTCAAAAGCAGCTGTTACAGAAGAGCTTCCTTTTAGCAACTAACTTTGGCACTGTGTGTTTCACTGGACAAAACAGAGAAAGAAAAATGTACAAAAAGATTATACTAAGGGACTGTCTCAAATGGTGCATGCTTTGTGCAACTCTTTTTGATTCTGATTAGGAGGTTGGGCTTGTTTTATTTCTGACCATGAGGTTCTTAACACTCGCCCTTCGCGAAGCTTGCAGCTTTACCAGTCCGAATATGCTAACTTGTCCTATGCATTTTGAGATAATTTTGAAAATTATCTTGGAAAGCCTGAATATTTGCTTGGTTAATCAGCACATTTGATCGATTGGCACTTTATGGACACTGAATCTGAAATCTTTAACTCCACAATCTCCAAAGGCGACTGTATCTGTTAAATACCAACAATCACCTTTGGAATATTGAAGGAAAAAATGTAAGTAAGTCCGTTTTTATATAGCGCAGCTAGTCACCCTTACGGGTCTCAAGGCGCTGGGGGCCGTAGTGGAAACTAAGTGAGCTATTGCCCAGAGTCACATGGTGCTGAGCTGAGCTGAGCTGCCGCCGGAGCCGGGGATCGAACCATGAACCCTGTGCTCCGAAGTCAGCTGCCCTGGCCGCTGCACCATTTGCATTGGATGGTCACATCATTGAAGTTTTTAAAAGCCTATCTAAAAAAAAAGGTGAAAAATGAAAAAGGCAAAAAAAAAAACACACGTTTATAGAAAATAATTATTGGTTAAAATACAAGAAAGTCCAATGGGGCATCTAATTTTGAAATAATCAAATACTGCAGGGCTCAACAAAGCTGAACCTTTTTGTGCACAGCCTCCTTTACATAATCTAGACGTGCCGTTACCATGAGGTAATTGGCTGCCAACCACCTTATTCACTCAGAGGCAGGGGCTCACTGCAGGGGTGAAGGGCAATTATCTCAAGATAATGCCCTTTGAACTGTCATTGCCATTAGAACATATTAAAAACCCTTCACAATTTAGATTTTTTGATTCCATTGCGTTTGACAATTATTGATTTTGTCTGTTATTTGGCCAATCATGTACACAAACACACACACACGTTTGTGCTTCGTAAAGAACTGCAGAGTCACATTCCGTTCACCCTACCAACTTAAACTGGCCAAGTGGGACATTTTGTAAGAGCAAAAGAACATGATAAACATATGCAGAAAAAAAGATTCCTTAAAGCGCACAACCGGGAAAAGTGAGCTTTTTGGAATAGAAAAAGCAGAATTGTGTTATTCCTCGAGGTTCAGCAGTGTAAGAATTCACCCCAGTTTAACAAGGAATTAACTAAAAACAATAGTTTTCCTCAATAGGGTCAGAAACTTTTATCACCTTTGAAAAGTCAAAGAATCTCCCTTGAAAAAGAAGCATTTGTAGTGTTTCAGCCCCCTTGCTATGGCAATTCAAAGATACTCAAATGTTTCCTTTGAATCCTGAAAGTGACTTGGATTCCCTCTCACTCAAAGGGAAGTTACTCTTCGATCATGCACAACTGTTCGGTGGTAGTGGTAGGAATTCTATGAGGCACACTCTTGGGCTATGTTTCTCCCTCAGACTTTGATAGTTTGGGAAATATATACGAGGAGTAAAATAACACACTTTTTGGCAATGTCATAAGAGAACTAGTTTATTAAGTTTACTTAATGGAAAACGTTGTTGACAAACGTGCAGATTCAACCCTAGTATTTGTGGAGGGAATGCAAACGACTGCATATTACTTGAGAGATGCATCTATCGATGGATAAGGAGGCAGGCTAACCTATCGGGTTCGTTTAAAGAATGGCGCCTCTTCTCATTCATGGATGATCATTCGTTTTCACCGACCTGGCTCCAGGTTCAGTCAATAAAAAGTTCATGAACACTGTGATATTGATGGACTGTTTAACACGACTGAGGCGTCTATAGTTAACAGTTCAGACCCATTCAAGATAACCATCGTCACACCCTCTGACAACTCCCGCCCCAAGGACCGGTCCCAAACATTAGACAATCGGGTTTACCTTGAATATTGAAAAATCTCACAGCTAAGATAAGAACACTGTAAAGAAATTCCGTACATTGGTAAATTACAGAACATTAACAGCAAACACCAGCAAAGTACTCAAAATTGAAGGAGACCGGCCATCTGAAACCCAAAATATAAATTAAGATCTCATTACATGGCCTTAACTTAGTTACAGACTGAGTTCAATGGATGCAAGATCACTTACTGCTTAACTGTAAACTATCAAACTCCACCACAGAATCAAATCATCGCAAAATACCACAGACAACCATAATTCCAAGTCTTTAATTGATGCTTTTACCTAACCTGTTATGCAGAGGGCTTAAAAACAACCAATCGGCATCTTCAAATTCAAGTCAGTGTTATTAATCGAGAGAACAAAAAAAATGTACAGGACAAACCTGATCTGGATAATTATACAATATTTCAGGGATTTCTTGAAATAGACTACATTGAAATGGTGATGGGAAGTCTCGTAGATCAGCATGTTAAAATGTGCATTTTGTCGCATTGTTTCAGCTTTCAAAGTCATCACCAACCGTACTATATTATTCCGCTGTACAATACTGCAAAGGGGACTTCGAGTGCTATCATTTGCCAGATGTTGGACAACCATACAACAAACTTCTGAATATCGTACAACACATCGTGTCTCGACCGTGCTGTTTCTGGTCCTCAACCACATCAAAGCCGGTGGTGGCACAGGTGTGCAAACCAGCCGGAGGTGTCAAGGTTATCTTAATAAATGACTTCCTTTTATCTTTTTTCTATTTCAGAAGATTGTGTTATTTTTCAGAGGGAGTGAACTGTCAGCACGAGGAAGTCAACACCATCCCTGTCATAGTTTTAAACCAAATGCCCTCATGGACATGGAGTAACGTATCGCGGCCGTACGTCAGAGTCACATACTTCGGAGATAACCCGATACCAACAAGCAAAGACGGAATGTTTCATGCCCCTATAGAGTCTACCAACCAAAACAAAACAAGATACACATTCGGCGGCAAACCGAAATGTGTATACACGTGTATACTTTCCCTATAGAGAAACACAACAAAACACATCTGACTTAAGACGCATTTCGTCGGAACACTTATTGGAAGAACTGGAAGATATTCTCCTAAAAGGAAACATTGGAATAATTCCTATTGTTCCTCTGTATCCATCTTACCACAGTTTACTAGCTTGTTAGCGAAAAACATATATTCATAAGCTTATCCTAACTGTCCATCCACCACTATCTGCATGAACCTTCTCTCTAGACATAGCACATGGTCCATCCATCGTCCTCCAACCGGCTTGGAGATCTTAAACGCTGGCTGAAGGGGCTTTAAACTATGTTGATTATTTTGTCAGTTTTGATGTACCTTTCCAAACGCCATTTCAAGAATGGAACCTCCAATTTTACAACAACCACCTGAATTTCCCCTTAAGCTGAAAAGACGTTGGTAAACTTACTACTACATGCTTTGTTCGAAATCGTATAGAACAAGGTTGTTTTTGGTTATTTCTTGCTGTACTGAACCATGCAATAAGTAACAACATTTTTAAAACAAGCATATCAAATACTAATATTGGTGTGCACGACATCGTGCCTCTTTGTTGGACCGTCAAACTGCGCTATCTCCAAATTAAAGACAAATGAGAAAGAACTCCTACATTCATCCTACCTCTCCTGTTATGAGTCTTGTGAAACAGCACAGACCAGGTTTCCAGCTTTCACACTATTCTCTTGTCCGAAGCATTTTTAAACTTTACATACTGTTTTCACTCACCTTCGATGTAGCTTAAGTTATATTTCCTAGTCATGTACACAATTAAAAGATTTGCAAAACTCGTGCTGACTTGGAATTTCAAACCCTGCACATGAACAAATTTGTGTGGTGCTGCTGACCAATAAATTATACTTCTACTGCTAACGTTTTTATGCCTTTGATTTGAAAACCTACATATGCTTAAAACCAAAGACACAAAAGAAATCATAGGCCTCCGCCTCTAAACCAACAGTGAATCTCACTTTTCACAGACTAAAAAATAATTGTGATGGCACCTTCTTAACAAGCCAGAGATATTGGTGGTTCTGCAACTGGTAACTCTGGCTGTCCGAGATGCCTCCACAGTTCACAGTGGCAGCCAGGGTTGCCTCCACAGTTCACAGTGGCAGCCAGGGTTGCCTCCACAGTTCACAGTGGCAGCCAGGGTTGCCTCCACAGTTCACAGTGGCAGCCAGGGTTGCCTCCACGGCCCACCGTGGCAGCCAGGGGTGCCTCCACGGCCCACCGTGGCAGCCAGGGGTGCCTCCACGGCCCACCGTGGCAGCCAGGGGTGCCTCCACGGCCCACCGTGGCAGCCAGGGGTGCCTCCACGGCCCACCGTGGCAGCCAGGGGTGCCTCCACGGCCCACCGAGGCAGCCAGGGGTGCCTCCACGGCCCACCGAGGCAGCCTGGGGTGCCGCCACGGCCCACCGAGGCAGCCAGGGGTGCCTCCACGGCCCACCGAGGCATCCAGGGGTGCCTCCACGGCCCACCGAGGCAACCAGAGGTGCCTCCACGGCCCACCGAGGCAACCAGAGGTGCCTCCACGGCCCACTGAGGCAACCAGAGATGCCTCCACGGCCCACCGTGGCAGCCAGAGGTGCCTCCACGGCCCACCGTGGCAGCCAGAGGTGCCTCCACGGTCCACCGTGGCAGCCAGAGGTGCCTCCACAGTCCACCGTGGCAGCCAGAGGTGCCTCCACAGTCCACCGTGGCAGCCAGAGGTGCCTCCACAGTCAACCATAGTTATTCATGGTTTCTCCATCACCAACCACACGTGACAATGGATTGGAGTAAGAAAACTGAACTCTTTGGTAGCCTGTCATCATTTCAACATACGAAAGTCCTGGATCGTGGTAGTCACCGGCAGCCACGCCTAATTTAACATCATACTACTGAGTTTCTAAGACAGAGTGCTTGTCCACAAGGCCACCACTCACAGGGACACAGAAAGTCCACTAAAGAAAACACATTTCTTTTATGGGAAGCTAAATAACCATCACTGTGTGTGTGGCAGACTGTCATTTTTTCTAAGACCTCCTTGGAAAAGACTACCAACAGTGGGTCAGTTGACTGAAATGTCCTGGTCTGGCCAAGCTCTTTCCGCTAATTACTCAAGCCAATCAAAGACGCCTGGGTCAGGCAAGAACTAGGAACAGATGTGTGAACAAAAAAGAAAGTCAAAAGGTTTCCTTTTTCCCCAGAGGTAGCAAATCTTCAGACATACTTCTTAAGTGGATAAACTGAGCGAAACTTGGCAGCTGGTGGGGTCATAAGCAGAATGGAAGGAACCTTTCCACCTTTCCCTTCTGTGCCCAAACACATATGCCATTAAATCATCGACATGAAACCGGTCTCTCCCAAACGAGGAGCATCTACCATAGGTCAAGAAGGGCCAGGGCCATGCCAAGATTTCAGGATTATCACAAAACACAGAAAAGCACCCAGGTTGTCCTGAACTTATAGAATGGATTCTGCTTTCTAGCTCTATGCACACAGCATTATCATCTGCCCATATTCGGATCCAGACTTTTTCGATGCAACACCGACTGCTACTTTTTAACGTAGTTTTCGGCCAACATGTAAATTAGTAACTGTTCTTGTGGCGAGGGTACAACTGGTAATGAAAAGAGACTGCAGTACCATACTTACACATTTCAGGAAGCTCGCGTACAAGTACAAGTTTTAGGCTACATTCTCTCAACCTTCAGGAAGAATTCCAAATTTTTTTTGATCATGCAGGTCACATCAAAGAACAAACATAGAACTTTTGACTGGAGAAACACAAACTACTAAAGCTCATCTGTGTATGCAGGCAGTCGCAAGAGGTTGGTCGCACAACCAATTCAACTATTCAATGTGACCGAACCATGCCAAGAAAAGGCCAGTTGCACACCACTCACCTAAATCCAGTCTCACCTCCGTCCCAAGCCAATTCCAGGGTCATACAACACACATTATATAACCATAAGTATCGTTCTCATGATCTTGTAAATTATAACTTGCCACTGAAGAGCGGCCAGCAACAAGGGCCTGGAACATGACGTAACCCGGCTCCAACAGACAAAACATACTACTCTAGGGCGTCGCACCTCTATAAACCATACTAGAGCCAAAACATCAGATGTGCAACGAGGCCATCCTACCACGGTGACCTGGCAGCGGCGACACCACCCATTCCAACCTATCAGTAGCACCATAATGGCCACAGACAAAAAAAAAAAAAAAAAAAAAAAAAAAAACCTCTTGGGAGCCTCGACGCCAGGTAAGACCACACAACAGACGGCAATACCCTAGGGCCCAGGAGAACCACGGTACTAGTAATCCACACCATTGAGTAAATTGTCAGGAAAAGCAGAACCCCTTTAAACTCCAATGCCAATGTGGTAACCAGTAGCATGGAAGCAAGAGCAGTACGTACAAATCCAGCCAGAGCTACCTTTACCATACATTGCCCCGCCGCTGTGATCAGGATCGGACGGAGTGGCAGGTGAGGAGCAGGTGGGAGGCCCTGATGGGACACCACAGATCGGACACACCTCACTCATCAAGATACTTTAAGGCCAGCATGGAGAGGCGCTCTCCGATAAGCATCCCGTCTACCTGCAAAGGACCCTTCTGCTTCAAGCCACAGCTTGGGAGAGATTAGTAGGGAGTGATGGAAGGGAACGAGACCGCTGACACGTTTCGAACGTCCGTTATGAGAGATCTCACCTAACAAAAAGACACATTTAGAGTGAGCGGTGCAAAAACCATGCTGAAAGTCTTTTGAAAAGAATTTTTTTCACCCATTCGTGAAGGCCCACAGAAAACGAATGCGTGCCCAGATTCCTACTTTTTGAGACGTGGCACGCGGCACTCACTGCAGTTGTAGGACCTGGAATATCGGGGACACTGTGCTTAGTGATTTTGTGAACTCTCTTTTAAAGGCCTAGAATTTGAGGCGCCTTACCATCTGCATAGGTGCACCACAGAAAGAAAACAAGCACTGGCAAAGCTAATAAATCTTGCCTTATAATGCCTGTGATTTTTATTTACATTTCAAGCATGTGGAATAGACATTAAAAGTAATAAAAAGTAAAAAACACCACCGGCTTAAGGAGGCATGTATATTTGCAAACAAAAAGGCAAGTAAAAAATTAACCATTGCAAAAATAAAAAAGTTAAAAAACAAAACAAAATGAATAATTGTCCTTGCAGCACTGGCGCTGAGGTGGACTACCTTTTTAGGCAGATATTTACATGCAAGAGCAATGTGCTGTTCCTCACAGTGAAGCGAGTCAGAGACTTATGTGGGCTGACCCCCTGCTGTGGTGTGTGTAAGCAAAACCTGAATGCCACATTAAATAAATATATATATATATATATATATATATATATATATCATACATACATACATACATACATACATAAATATATATGTATTGTGATTTTTTGGACAACACAAGACTAGTAGGCCAATTTAAGCCATCTCTAGGGTACACCTAAAAGGGAAGGGCTAACAAAACGAGGGTGCCTGCACAGAAACTCTGAAAGCTAAAAGGTCACTGGCAAGACAGATTCTAATTTGAAACACACACTGTGAGCACCAATGGTATAGTCACCCTGGGGTCCCCAGAACTTCACAAGACAGTGAAACAAACAATTCATGGACTCTCTTCAATGTGAAGGAGTACCTTTCCAGGAATACCCTTCTGCTTCCCTTCCCCCATCCACATGTACAATAATGCTCAGAACGTGCAACATAATGGTGACAGTCACTCACCAGAAACCAGAGATGGAAGAAACCAGCATCTGAGAATAGGTAACACCTCGGGAGATACTTCAATCCACACCTCCGGGATATAACGCAACCCACACCTCCGGGATATAACGCAACCCACACCTCCGGGATATAACGCAACCCACACCTCCGGGATACAACGCAAACCCACACCTACGCGATATACCGTAAACCCACACCTACGGGATATACCGTAAACCCACACCTCTGGGATATACCGCAACCCACACCTACGGGATATAAACGCAAACCCACACCTACGGGATATAAACGCAAACCCACACCTACGGGATATAAACGCAAACCCACACCTACGGGATATAAACGCAAACCCACACCTACGGGATATAAACGCAAACCCACACCTACGGGATATAAACGCAAACCCACACCTACGGGATATAACGCAAACCCACACCTACGGGATATAACGCAAACCCACACCTACGGGATATACCGCAAACCCACACCTACGGGATATACCGCAAACCCACACCTACGGGATATACCGCAAACCCACACCTACGGGATATACCGCAACCCACACCTCTGGGATATACCGCAACCCACACCTCTGGGATATACCGCAACCCACACCTCTGGGATATACCGCAACCCACACCTCTGGGATATACCGCAACCCACACCTCTGGGATATACCGCAACCCACACCTCTGGGATATACCGCAACCCACACCTCTGGGATATACCGCAACCCACACCTCTGGGATATACCGCAACCCACACCTCTGGGATATACCGCAACCCACACCTCTGGGATATACCGCAACCCACACCTCTGGGATATACCGCAACCCACAAAGAGACAGATTTTAATTTGGCAACACTTTTGCTCAAAAATGTGAGTCATATGCCAAAGAACAGTTTTAGTCCAAAAATTCAACACCCTTCGCCTGAGTCACAAAAGTCTGGGTTAAAAAGTCACAACTTTTCACCCAAAGACTAAGATCTATAATTGGAGTACTTTTTCAACTAGTCAAATTCACAAAAATGCCACAAATACCTCCTGTGAAATGGCTAAAGCAGGAACCTTCCTGGAGTACTCTCATGTGTACTTACTTCTGACACAAACAAACTTACACATGCATTTCGGAGTGCAGAAATGTAAAACATAAGCCCATTTTCATTGTGATTCGCATTTGTTTCTCGGGCAGAAATAAATCCCCTTGTAGAAACCCCGACACCTTTGGTGTTAACGTAAACTCCTTCGCCTTTTGTGCACAGCAGAGGTCGCCACCTTTGTAATAAGAGTAACTTATGTTCAATAGGACTCATCCCAAGCTACTATTATTACTGTGGTAATGGTGAATATACCGGCCATTAGAGGCCCCTCCATGCAAGATTCTTAGCAGGAAGGGTCTCAGTGCATCATGCAGGATTGCCAGCAGGAATGTAAAAAGCTTTAATCAATTTGGAATGCCTCTATATGGGTAATACATAACGGTCATAGCTGCAATGTCCCTGGCACCAACAGGAGTAACAAATCTCCCTCCCCCCCGCCCCCATTGATTGATCACTCCTATATCAGCTTTAAGTATATTTTGTAAATTGAAACATTTTTCTCCAAACTTCAACTTCTGAAAAAAGTTCTGGAATTACTCACATTTTCATCTTGAATACATGCTTTTCAATTTTGATGTACATATATTAATTAAACCAAGCAAAAGCTTCGAATTTTTGGGCTGGGCTGCACACGGGAGATCTACTTCAGGGCAGCTCATGAGCTACTCGTTGGAGAAACCTGGTCCATATAAATAGGAGGTCCCATTCGCAACATTATGGGCTGCAGGAAAGCTGTCAATTTAAATGTTATGATTGCTCATAAGGCCTGGTCAAGGTAATCATACACAAGCCAGTGTGCATTTAAAAATAAGGATACTATGGTACAAAAATCCCAAACTGTCCCCAATTCTTGACGGCACTAATATTCCTCAACTGGCTGAAATATGAACACCAAAATTATTACTTAGTGTACATATTGCGGCAACAACAAAAAAAATCAGAATGCCAATTATGGACATCACGGGTCAATCGACCTCCTGAGATAGGCATAGAAAACAAAAAGGGGAAATAGCACTTGCACCCAGGGGGTTTCCCATAAAAGTAAGGGCACCGACATACTACAGCTGCAAAAATCACCCACTTGGACACTAAAAATGTATTCCATTCCAAACACAAGAGCATGGCTTTGAACGGCTGAACCCTCTCCCTCCTCTGTACCCACTATCACCACACCCCCAAAACGCATCCATTTCTCCCAATAGTTTCATTTATTTTTAAAGAGTTGGGACCAGCAGGATTGCTGTTTGCTGGCGTTTTCCTCGACACCAGACTCTGCTCTTCAGCCACTTCACAGCGTCTTCTATTTTAACTGATGACATCTTTATTTCACCGTTTGAGCATGTGGGATCAGTGGGTGACGGAGACAGCTTGGAGGTGACGTGCTCCGTCGTTTAAAGGTCTGATGCTTATCCCCCAGAAGAAACACACCTGTTGCCGTTTCTCCTTGGGACTTCTGCAAATGTGGAACGCGAAGTAGCATCGTTAAGATGCCGCGTGTGCATGTAACCATTAATTTAGTAGTATCTGTGCACAAGATGTGTTTTAATTCCTTTCTTAACAAATGCTGTTTCTACAGAATGTAGGTTAAGAATTTTAAGACTGTCATAGCTTAAAAAAAACATGGAACGAATTCAAGGGGGAAATCTAGGCTGGCATGTTACCCTCCCCAGTAGACATCATTGGCCCCACTTAGGGCGAAACAAACTCGAGAAAGGTGTCTTTGAGACCAAAAATGTCCATCAGTGCTTCGGAATGTCGTTTATTAAAGCCTATAACATTCCTCAAAAAAAGACCCTAATTTCACTCAAAACTGCACATAAAATCCCTCTTATCTAAACCACAATGTCCTCGGCGTTGCACATAAAATGTGAATCATTTGAACCCCAACAATGTCTCTCATATCAGTCCCACACCTCCCTTAAACTAAGCCTAAAAAGGTCTCAGCAATTGATTCTCAAATCCCATAAGAAAAAAAAATACCGCTTCCAGCCCCAAAACGTAGCCCTCGATTGATCCACAACGTCCTCAATAAATAAACAACAATTAATGTTAGGCTAATTATGTGTACAACTCCTTATAGTGCCACCTTTTAAGTACCCAGGAAAAACCGACATGTTCTTTGAAGTCAGTGAAAAATACAATCTGAATTTACAGCACAACCACTCCCTCGCTTGACAAATACTGATTTCAAAAGAGAGGCACAACAAGGCCTGAAGAGACAAAATCTGAGTAGACAGGCTCAAAATGATTAATGGGATCATAGCTTCTCCTGAGTAGATCTTCAAAAATGTCCCTCAAATATCTCAAACACAACACTCAATGTAAGAGAGAAAATGGACCTGACAGTCATGAAATGTCCCTCAGATCAAAATACCTGCTGGGATTACAAATACCATCATAACTGCTGAACACTGTCTGAAAAAGCATCAAAATGTCCATATCCATCAACAGAGCTCTAAAATTGGTTCATACTCAAGCCTTCAAGATGTCATAACTAAAGAACTGCCTTCAAAACAAGCAAAAAGTGCTCCTCAATGAACCCTGTCAGTAAGCCCCACAATGTCCACCAATGATGCAAAAAAAAAAAAAAAATCATAGAGCCCCAAAAGTACACGAGCTACGCAAACGCCCTTCAGAGCAAAACACCCTTCAAAAATCTCAAAATGTCCCTCAACGCAGCCATAAGGTTTCCCATAAAAGGGCACAAATTGTCCATGAATTGAATATATCCTTCAGGAAGGCCTCAAAATGTCCCTCAAGAGAGTCCTACAAAATCCCTGTAGATGGCCCTAAAATGTCTCTTAAGAGAGCTCAAAATTGCCCTCAAAAGAGCCCCGAAACATCTTGAGGTGTCCCAAGACCTTCTCAAGAGAACCCAAAGTGCCCCCTTAAAGACGACCCTAAAACGTCCATGAACAGTAAGCACTGGATTGTGAGAGCCCACAAAGGCACTCAGGAGCCCAAAACATCCCTCAATAATATCCACATATTACTAGAGCTCCCAAACTTCTATCAGCAGAAGCAAAAAATGTCCCTAAACATACCTAAAACATCCCGTCTCCCGAGCCACCAGCTTGTCACACTCCATACAGGGGCAAATAAGCCTCCCTTCAGAGGGAGTTGACCCCTCTTAAGGGCAGGTACCCAGGTGAGGGGTAATGAGGAACCTCCAAAAGGTCAGGTGCCCCCCTCAACAGGGTGTCACATCCGCGATGTGGGCAAATAACCCTCCTCCTCAAGGGAAGATTAATATCTCTTGGGGGCACAGGTGTCTCATGGGGATAAATGGGCTCCTCTAAGCGCTATGGGGCCCCCGAGTTGTAAAACTCCTTGTGTGTACCAGGCACCCAAGTTTGTAGAGTGTTGGGGAGGTGCGGGGTAATGAGGCACCTCCAAGAGCCTTCCTCAACAGGTTGCCACATACTATGTCAGCAAATGACCTCCCTCAGAGATGATTAGATGTCTCTTGGGGACACAGGTGTCCCACGGGGATAAATAGGCCCCTGTCAGGGGCCCCTCGGTTGTCAGAGTCCTCATGGGGCAAGTAGCTAGGTTGCTAGGAGTGGGTAATCAGGTGCCACCCTCAACTGGGTGTCTCACTCCCTATGTAGGCTAACGCCCCCTTATGGTTGATGAGCCAGCTCTTGGGGGCCCTGATGATAAATAGCCCCCCCTAAGGGCACAGATGCCCCCTGGGTTCTCAGAGTCCTCATGGGGGAGAAGTTACCTACCCCAAAAGCCCCTCTGGGGGGTCAGATGCCCCCCTCAGACACAAACAGTGCCTCCCAGACCCCTCCTTTCCCCATGTTTACAATCTGGGTCCTCTAGCGCCGACCGCCGCCTCCATTTTAGATTCCCCGGCGCCGCCCCACCCGCGCCCGGCCTGAGCCCTCACTCTAGCCCGGGGCTCGCTAGGCCGCAACGGGCCCGACACCACCAGGGCAGAGTGGGGACATCCCTGGAGCCTGGGGCCTCTCTGGGGGCCCAGCAGAGGCCAGGCCCGGAACTTGTCACTGGAGGGGGCGGAGGACAGCGAGTGCATGGCGCCCGGAGGGGAACGTCACCATATAAGAGAGAGCATGGAAGAACTGCCAAACAGAGGGGAAATACATAAAATACAATAAAAATAAAAAATACAGCGTTAGAGCAAAAATATATCCATTCAATTCCCAGGAAACAATTTAAAAAAACGTAAACAAGTGGAAAAATGAATGTTAAAAAGCGTAAACAAGTAGTAAAAATAAACCTTATACTCACTTTCACCGTCACTGGTGCCCCCGAAAGCCAAAATACAGAGGGTCAAAGAGACCACGAAGATTTTCCACCCCATCCTCCTGCGACACTGGACCCCAAAATACTGGGGTCGGATATTGTGCCCCAAAACAGAGTCCTGGCGTGAACCGGTGCTCCAGAGAAGGCCGACCCCCCTCCTAGGGGTTTATGTCCAAAGTCCACGGCAGGGAAGGTCGGGTGGTCAAAGATCCCCTGCTCGGGTCAGTGGTACTCCTTTCACTTTCCTGTCCCCACCTTTTCTCCCCCCAGAAACCAGGACTAAATGATGTGATCCTGGCTGCTAAAAAAATGACTTTTCATAGTGCCTGGAAGCCTGCTTTTGTTGCAGGTCATCAAGGAGCTTTACGCAAGCACCGCAGGGAAGGGACCGACCCCTCTCCTGAAATGCTTTTCTTAAAGAACAATAAAGTTGCATTAAAAAAGATGCCCCTTATCCTTTTAAGGAAGAAAAATAAATATTATTTCCCTCTTGCAAATTGTTGAACCAGTTTAGCTGCTGCAGCGTGTGCGGTCCCTCTCCACTCCGGCCCGGGCACAAGTTGTCAATTTATCCCCACCAAAGCTGACAAGGGGAGGAGAAAAAAAAAAACAACAACATATAATCGCGTTTTTGCTGTGTTGTTGTTGCTGACGTCAAACCCCTTCCTTTTTCATTAATCACAGGAAAAATGATGTGTGAACCACGTCCTTTTCAAAACAAACAATCCAGGGAAAAAGCTGTTATATAAAGTCTTTCCTGGCAGTTTTTCTCCCCTGCCACCATAAAAATATAATCTGCACAGAAATAAACATATATACAAAATAAAGGCGGGGGGCGGGGTCTTCCTTTCCAAGTGTGAGCAGCTCTGTCTGGCAGCCCTGGGTGGCACCCCAGACCCCGAACAATACGGCTGCCTTCCCGACACCAGGCTGGGGCCAAAAACATGTGAAAAAGGCTATCCTGCTGTTGTTGTTTTCGTCGCCTCCCCTGTCTTCTCTTCTCCTTCCTTCCTCCTCCTCCTCGGACCACGTTCTTGTGTCCCAAGCGCCCAGCAGGCTCCTCCAGCGCCTCCTTCGACCTTCCTCTGCAAAATGGGGGCTGGCTGCTTCCAAGGTGGGGGCCTGGCCCGGATCTTTCCCCTTCCCAGGACCCCACAAAAAGTGGGGGTTTCAGCACAAGCCAGAACTGAGAGCGTGAGATTTTTTCTTCCCCTTCCTCTTTTTTTTTTTTTGCTGAAAGGAAAAAAAAACTTCCCCTCCTCCTTCTTTCCCTCTCCTCCTCTTCCTCCCCCCCTTTCAGACACTCTCTGAAAGTCTCTGGCCAGTAAACAAGCGCTGCCAGTCAGCTGGGATAGGAGACAAGGAGGGAAGAAAACGCGGCCTGGAGTCCCAGACAAGGCGGACGGGATGCGGCGTGCGCATTGACTCACTGGAAATGCCATTCATGCGCCTCCCTCGCTCACTCACAGCACCATTTACATAAACAGCCCTCCCCTACGCACCACCCCGCGAAAAGAAGCCTGCTGCGCCCCTGTTTACATTTTCTGTATTTCAACAGCAACACTGTAACAAGAAATTAGCAACGTTATTGATAACAGGAGCCCTTTTTGAAACGGAGAATTGTGTTTTTGTTTTTTCTTCGTGTGCACGCTCCCGTTGCCACACTTTTATGGGAACGTGTGTTTTTTTGTACCTTGTCTTTTAGTAAGTGCATTTTATTGTCGCAGTGTTTGTTTGTTTTTTTAGTCCGGCAACTGGTTACAACTGGCATAAACAAAACGAGCACAACAAACGTGTGTAGTTTGAACCAGGCACCTCGGTGAAACAGCGGAAAAAGATGTCGTGTTTATGGATAAATAATGAAGAGTCCCCGTGTGACCAGGAACCGGGTAAAGTGGTAGATAATACTTCACAGTTTGCCCTACACACTGCAGCGCTGTAAATTGTCTACCGTGCCTCGAGACAAGTAAAACCGTTGTGTTGTTTGCAAGACTACAGAATAAGCACGGACCAGCCCCCTGGATTAAGCAACCTGAAAATTAGTTAATAAAGTTTGTTATTTTTAATGGATGTGGGTGACTGGCAGCTAATATCTACTGTGCCCTCCACACTAACACAGCCCCCGAAAACACACGTTTGGACGTTTTTTGTTTCTAATTTAGAGAGACCATAACTGGAAATAGTCGACTCCTAGTTAAGGTAATGTTTTCATTAAAACACATTCCTTTTATAATTTCCTGCTCTGCGTCAAGGGACATTTCATGATGGCTTGAGTCATTTTATGGACGCAGGGAGGGTGTACTAACCGAATCATTTTTAGGGAAGTTTTTCATGACATTGTGTAGGTTTCTAGGAGATTTCATAAGGCATAAATTCATATTCATGATTTTAATAGAATACAGTCGTGCAGATCAGAATAAAAGGTATGTTCATATACACTATTTTCAGAACGAATGAGGGTGTTCTGTAGATGAATGTGTGGGGGGGGTTTAGGAGGGGTGTCCACTCTTTCCCCTCCCCTCGAATTTTACCATCATCGGATGAAGGGAGATATTGAAAAGCTCTCTGGTCGCTTTACAAACTTTACATAAATCATAAACTGCCCCAAAAACAACAATGCTGCATGAAATGTGGTTTCCTAAAATACAGAAAACAACTAGCTCGATCACCCATAGAAGGAATGAGTGAAATTAAATTAAATGTGGATAATCACAGAATGCATTCAATGTTTGTTTCCAGATAGCAGACTTTTAAGAAAATACATCTGAGTTCACATCTTTTCTGAATGTCAGCATATTTGGGGTTGTGTTGCAACAGAAAGGGAATGAAGGGGGTGTTTTTAACCTCAGCCATTCAAGTTCCACAGAAGCATGACACAGAAGCAACAATGAATGTCTCCCCCACCCCACTCAATATATGAACAATCCCTGGACGTGCTCTTAATAGTGCTTCATGTAAAAATATAAACCCTGTTCACAATACACTTCTGTAAGAACGTATGTAACTCCAGGTCTGGTTCTAAGAACTGTCTTAACTCCATGGCGTGTGATGGGACCCACTGGCAATGCGGCTTGAAGCCCTCTTCTAACGCTGCAGCGCTCTGCTAAATCATCTAGTGCCATGCTTCGGTAAGAACTCCTGCCTTTAAAGAATAATTTAACTCCATGCCCCTGTACACTCACTCAACTTCATGCCCCCCTAAGAACTTATCCAATGCCATACCTCTGTAAGAAAACTCCAATACCAAGCCCCTATCTCAAGATCAATTTATCTCCATGCCCGTATAAACTTCAAGCCCCTGTGCGCACTCACTCAACGCCATGCCCCCCCAAGAACTCCTCCAACACCATCCCTCTGTAAAAGCACACTAATGCCAGTGCCCATATAAACTCCTCGTCCCTGTACAAACTCACACAAGCCATACCTCTGTAAGAACGCATGCTACGCCCCGTCACCTAGGAACTCATCGAGCTCTACAGGTCGCTAACAGCTAATCAGAAGCTATGCCCCACACCCTTCAAAAAAACATTCAAATAAATATCGCTTTAAAAACTCATCTGATGCCATGCACTGTAGCCACTGATTCGCGTCACATCCAACGAAGACATTATTCATCGCTATGTCCCTTTAAGAGCTCACCCAACTTTCTGCCCACTTAAACGCTCAACCAACGCCATGCCCCACTAAGAACTCATCCGTTCCACTCTTAAAAAATTGACGGAGGCTACAAGGACTACACCTGCTGGTTGTGGTGACCGACACACAGCTCGAAAGGTTTGTAATTCCCAATCTTGTAGCCTGGACAGTATGGTGGTGTCAGTCTTAATGTTTTATTTTAAACTAAGGTACGCTGTATTTTTAGTAAGCTGTGCTGAGTAAACATAGCTTAATTAAGCTCTTTGCCTACTAGAAAAAATGATATCAAAAAATGACTCTGTGGACAGCTTTACATCCCACCCTTGCTCTCCGACAAATCACTAACCAACTGACCCCGATGGACTGATTGTTCTCTGGGAGGACAAACCAGAAAATATACATTTTCAAGAGGAGTGTGGAGGTTGTAGGGTAATTAGGTGCTCGCGACTTATAAGAGGTAGCAACAGAATTCAGTTTTTGCAATTCTCTTAAATTTAGTGAAAACCTTTGCAGCTCTTTGCTGCTGAGGACACTAAACACCACACTTATATCTGCTCTACTGCTATATTTGTTCCAATGTCTTTATCTTGATGAAGCAGTGTAATTTTAGAAATATTGTAAAATGTGAAAAGTTATAACCTAACTGTGATATATCAAATTTCATTGATCAACACCATCACTGAAATTATTTGGTAAACTGCTCCTGCCACAACTCCAAGGTTCGGCAGAAGTTAAGAGCACTATTTCTGAGGCCAAGTATGACTTCAGAGAACGCTTGGGCATTGTCGAACAAAGCCTAAACCTCTATCTTCAAGCGACTAAGTATGTTGGGAGAAGAGAGGGACCCATATATCTGGTTTCATGGACCGAACATCTACTTTCAGCTAGGTCTTTAGAGGATAAATTGTGGGCTGCTCTGAAAAATATTGGGATTGAATCCTCATTTTTAAATTTTGTCTAGCTGTACAAAAAGTGATGAGCAACCAAGAAATATGTGTCCCGGGCAGAACATACTGAAATGTTTCTCTCAACGAAAGCGACTGGTGTATACTTCTCCCTCTTTTGTTTAAAAGTAACAGAAGCTGTCTAGACCTAATCTTGAGCAGAAACTCTATGAAGGATTTCGGCTGGGGATAACTCCTCACTGTTATATGTAGACCGCGCAGTGCTGATAGCCAGTATCCTCAGAGTATCACAGGCATTGGTCGACAGGTTCTTAATCTATAGGAACAAAGATGAATTTGTGAATGGCATCCCAAACTCAAACAGTATGTTCAAATCACCAAGAAATAAGAAGTTCAAATCATGTGACTATACACAATTGTATTTTGGGGGGAAAAAAACGTAGTAGTTTATTTACCAAACCAGGAGTAGAACTAAATGGGGAAAAAACCCAAACATGTTAGGCTAACCTAGTCTAACCGTGGTATTCTAAGGCCAAGGTCAGAATGTGGGGCTCTTGCTTGAACCACGGATTATACTGTGCAACAGAAAGTTAATATATGTGTCTTTGAATGCCAGGGTTGTGTGGATCGCAGGACACCAATCTCTTTAAATAAAAGAGAATACATTTTGTCGCTGAGTGCGTAGGGCCTGATTACGAGTTTAGGCGTAATTTATCACACCTGCTAAACAACTATACCATGGGGTACATTATTTACCGGGAGCGATATATAACATCTATCACGAGTTTATGGGGATTAACATGCATATTTTGGTGGTTAATGAACCAAAATCCACATGGTATAGTAAATACAGTATGATTTTTTCCCATTACATTTCGGCAGGTTTGACTTGCAGAAATATAATGGCAGTTGTGGTATTTAACGCATCCAATAACTATCGGACGCGTTAAATACCTTCAAACTCGTAATTCCGACGCATGCGTAAATAACGAGCAACTCACGGCCTTAGTGTCCGTACGTTCTCACCTGTGAAACAAATATATCGAGAACAAAAACTCGACTATTGAAGGGTTCTACCAAATTATTGAGTCTTTTAATTTGACTCTGCTTACATCGCCTGCCTCATATGACCTACTAAAACAACACCAAAATAGGGAGATGCAGAGTAAACTATATTTACATTGTTGACTTTGATATTTTGATATACAACAGAGTATTGTTCTCGTCTTATCCAAGTTTCTCCTTTGACCTTATCAGCACTAACTTTGCTTCACGGTTTTTAAAATCTAAATAGTCACATGGCAGATACTGTTCCTTGGGTGAAATCTGTCAGCGGGATTGGAAACTCACATCGTTATATACAACTAGATGTAATCCGAAAGGGGCCAGGATATGAATTAAGATAAATCTAGCCACACTGCTTCGTAATAGGAGGAGTAATGTAGATTTAACAAAGCCAGCAGAAAAGGCATACCTTCTGTTGAATAGTAGACCTGCCATGGAGTATAATCTTACTTCACACATCATATTTATTCACATCCTTGGATTAAACAGCAAAAAGGAACATAAATTAGCTTCATCCATCTTAATGGAATTAGTAAAAAGGTAAGTGCCAGTGTCCAAGGTTTCGCTTGGAAGCCTGCAACTGGCGTATTTGGATGTTGCAGTCAGTGCATAATTTGAGCCAGTGGTTTCTGGTGCTCAGCACCAGCACTTAATTTTCAGCACCAGCACTTGTGACAGTCTGCCACTTGGTGGCGCTGTTTGTATAATTTGGAGATGAGCACAACAACAGTTATTTAATAATGCAATTTACATTAAAAATTACTAATACCTGTTGCCAAAGAAATTCTTTGTATTTGTGGCGGGCTGGAATGGCCTGAATTTTCACACTTGCAGGAGTTTGATTGTTAGTAGCTCTGTTGGTACTGTTATTGGTAGCACTGGCAGGGGAAATGGGTGGTGCATGCTGCAGTGGCCTCCTGACGAGTGCCCTGGCACTTTTTTTGTGCAAATTAAGCACTGATTGCATTGCCAAATTCCAAGGTTCTGTAGGCTTGATTCCGCCTCGTGCCTCTTGCATCCACCACCAGACACTCCCTGCTTCTTTATCTCACTCTTTCAGGTTCTTTTTCATCCCTGTTCTCTCTCCTTTTCACTCTTTTATTGTTTTTCTCTTCCTCTGTCCTTCCCCATTTTCTGATTTTCTGTCTCTTGCTCTGGATCAAAGTTTGTGGACCCCCGGCAACCACCGGCTCAAATTAAGCACTGTGACTAAGGCACATTGGCATGGTGACTCCCTGATCGACATTATGGCCCCAATCCACAAAAGTACATTTGGTCATAAATGAGAGTTTAGAATTGCATTTACCTTTTTTATGTCTGTCAGGAACTCACAAAGGGGTTTGTGGCAGGCATAAACCCATTTACGTGAGCAGAGAACTCCGCGACTGGTGCACAGTTCGCCACATCCGTATTTCCTATTAAAGGGATGGGAAAGTTGGCACTCCAAGACTTAGTTAGCCTTGTAAGTTTGTGAACGACCATGAACAGTGACATTCACAAACTCCCCTTTTACAAGCAGGAAACAGTAAAATTTTTACTCCACTCAAGGGCTGACGTAAATCCCATTTCAGGGCGGAGAGAGGCACGGAGGTGGCACAGAGGTGGCTTGATCCATGGCATGTCAGTGGGGGGCGCTCCTTGTAAGTCTGAGAACTTTTAATCCAATAAGTGTTTGGCTTGCCACAAGTTATTGGTCTGAACTTCGTAATTTTGGAGAAACTGTTTTTTTTGTATCTCAATTCTTTATTCAATTTTCCATATTTAAGCAAATAAGGATCATAAATCAGATACCTTCATAAAAATATAAAGTGCCAATGAAACTTTATGAGATATGAACAAAAATAATAATCACAAAAAAATAAAACAGCATGAGAATAAAAATGTTACAAGTACCACGTTTACAGACATAAATGATTGATCGATACAACAGAATTTTAAGTGTGTTGTTACAGGAAATAAAGAGTTTTATAAGAAGAAAAAATATATAAGAAACATATGTAAACCCATCAAGAGTCGTGGTTTGTATGTCCATCAACAGTAAGTATACTTTGTAGAATCAGAGTCATCGTGAACCTAGAAAAGGGCTCCATATGTGATCAAAGTGATTTAAATTGTCATTTAATTTTAAACTGATTTTAACATTTATTTCTCAAGAAGAACTATTAGACTGTGTGGGGAAGTGTTGACATCCGAGGATAGACTCGACTTGTAGTTACACTACTTGTTACTTTTATTAAGGGTGGGGGGTGGCTATGGTTTGCGGAAGGCAGGGGCTCAATGAGAAGCAAGCCCAGAGCACAGCGGGTTCAATCCGTGCAGTGACCAGCTGTCTTTCTCTCTGATGTCACTGTAACGTTCAACTGTGAGGCAGTAAGCAGTGAGTTCAATGATCTGAATCGGACACGTTGCAGAATAAGTACAAATCATAGCCCTTGCTACATCTTTTTGTTAGCCATCTCTCCATTATTCCACCATAATTGGAGGCCGCTTCTTTGTGCTCTACGTGATACACCACGTGGAGTCGGACTTATATCCAGTGGCCCAAACGTTATCTGGCTATTGCATAGATTTACAAATGAGATGTCACGTATATCTCCACATCCAGGGAAGTGACGATCGGCATCCTAGATGTTAACTACTGACTTTTCTGATCCCCCACCACTCACCTTCAAAGAATCTAGAAAGGGTGGTCCTGATGAAGGTGGACACATTTTGCAATTTCCACTGAAACGTGCGTTGACCTGGCTACAGTGAAATCCCAGCTGGCAACATAATCACAGACATTCATGAAGGGTCCTCTCGGTGACTCCAACAGTGTATGCTGATAAAGGCTGGGAGCTGTATGCATGTGATGTGTGTGTGCTAGTGTGGTGTTGTGTGATAGGTCAGGATGAGAGTGTGGTTGAATTATGGGGGAAAACACAAACAGAATTCCCTTTTCCTTTTGTTCTAAAAAAAGGACATCTAGATCCTATTCATTTCATTAGTCAAGGCCATACACAGAAATCACATAAACCAAAGCAATTTTTTCCAGGTTGCTAAATATTACAGTCATGTGCAAAAAAACATCTATAATGAAAATTCAAACATAAAAATGAATATTCGAAGGAATGTATTTTCAATTATCTTTTATTCAAATAGTTGTATAGTTTATGTTATCAAATGTTTATGCAAAATAAATAAAACCATCTCGCTAATGAGAAAGCCCTGTTCACAACACGCATATAGTGTATAATTTCGCCTCATTACCTGAGCGAGAACCTGATGAAAAATTGACTCAACACCTCCTTGAAGACAAATAGGAGTTGACATCTAACCTGACAGATTTTAAACATTGAATTATTGTCCTGAAGGTGATGATCCACCTTTACACCGAAACGCCGCGTCGACAGTTGTTCTTTTCATTGTACACATTGTACTTTTTTTTAAAAATGATGAATGTATGTTTTTAAATATAAATGGTTTTATTTTTTTTGCACATGACTGTAATATTTAGCAACCTGGAAAAAATTGCTTTGGTTTATGTGATTTCTGTGTATGGCCTTGACTAATGAAATGAATAGGATCTAGATGTCCTTTTTTTAGAACAAAAGGAAAAGGGAATTCTGTTTGTGTTTTTACATATATACCCATCCCTTTTCTAAGTACTAGGGTATCTCCCAAAAAACCTTTGTTGAATTATGGGGATACACTATATGTTTCATTTTACTGAGATGATATATTCAAACAAACATGACATGTATGTAGAAATTCCATAATTGCACATTCTCACGTTAAAAATGTTTGGTGATTACATTAACATGTTTTTAACTTTTGTATAATTGAAGTAAAAAACAAAAAAAGTTTTTTTCTCACAGATGAAAGTAAGAATGAATATAATAATATAATAAAATGAACAAATAATATAAATAGATGTTTGACCTGTCTGTATAGCAGTGGGTAGCCTAAAGAGCTAATACCAGCCTACAGTAAAAGTATACAGGTTGGGTAGGAGCTCTTTTCAATATAGTTTGGTTTATTTCCCCTTGCTCCTAGACCTATAAATAAATCTAGAGGGGGGGGAACCTTCCATTTTGGAATTAATGTGGTATTTAACCTTTGCATTGTAGAAATTAACAGTTGAATATGCATTATTAGTACACTTCTAATAAGCCACATTTATTTTCACGTGTGTGTGTGTGTGTGTACATCTCATGTATCACTATGTCCTTTAAAAAAAACATCCAAGTGGGGAAAAAACAAACCTCGGTGATTGAAGGGGGCAGGATCTAATGGGAACAACGTTCCCAATCTCATTTTATTTTACAGAAATAGTTCCTGTACTTTTTGTTAATAAAAAAACCAACAACCGTCAAACAGCGTAAGAAGAAACAAACCTTCTCGCCAGCGTGCCTGTTACCTCAAAGAAATGTAAAAGTGTGCAGCAGATTCATCAGCAAATCTACAGGCTGCTTGGGAGCCAGTATGTTGCATCAGTGGCGTAACGGAACTTGAGGGGGCCACCCTGCAAAGTACATGGAGTGTGCATTTCCAATGGAAACTTACAAAAATGTTTTGCTCTAGGTACAATCTTATTGTATATTTTTAACATATATATTTGATGAAAGCACTTGTTTTTATATTAAACACAAAATCTCTTTGCACATTTTTCAACATCCCATCTTATACTGTGTGTAGTAGAAATTAAAAAAACGTCTTTTCACAGTGCTTTCAGTCACAGCCTGGGACCCCGTAGCACTGTAAATACAAGTCATTATTCCCTATTGCGCGAACCAGGATTCAGTTTTGCGACTGTCTAGTGACACACAGAGATATCTGCAGTGATCGCATTAAACAACTCAGCTTCCATAAGGTAGACAAGTGCATTTCCGACCTTTTTATTTTAACTTGCATTTATTTTTCACTTTAGGTGTTTGTTACATTTTATATGTATTTGCCTGAAGGTGGAAGACTAAAAATGTAGTTACAGATCACTGAGTCCTTCTTAACTATTTTCATGCCCCGCCTCCACACTCACTGACTCCGCCCCATTACACTTGCTCCTTTTGTGGGCAAAAATTATATGACTGAGAAGCGGGAACTTGTAAAAATTACAGCGTTTTATGTGCATATATAAAACCTAAACTGATACAAATTCTGCCTGTGGAAATCCTGCTGGTTACAGCTAGAATCAAGGTGCCTAGAAGTGCCATTTATTTTTAACTGGGTGGAGAAACACATTCCTCTCTGAGAAAATATAAGGGTATTTGCATGTTTTTTACACCCTATTTGAAAACTAATTCCAGTCCTTTATGAATATAGGTTTGTATAAAGGGAGTGAAAAGCATCAGGATTTTTTGTTAATTCTCACAAAAATCCACATTTTTGGGGCTTTTCCTAAAGTCCCAATAGCCATGGCCATAGTGGGCATCTGGTGTTTTCCCTGGAGGGATGGGGGCCAATTTTGCAGTGGTGGGGGCCGTTTTTTGTTACTGGAGGGCAGTTGTGCCAAGGTGCTGCTATATCGGTCCCCAGTAACAAAAGCAGCAGAGGGGATGGTCCGTCAAAATTGCCAGGGCTGCTTTGGGTTCCCAGTCCGGCCCTGCTTGCCCCGGTCCTCTCCTCGAAGATCCACACAAGTGTGTATTTTGTGATGCGGTAGGTCCCACCTGCCTTCCCTAAATGATGGCAGATCTTGAGCCCAAGAATTAGGATCTCGGGTTTGTGCCCGATGCGAAAACTTTTATCGCACCCAGGGGCTCATTACGAGTCCCACATGAAAACCAATGCAGTAATCGTATCCTTGGATTGAACAATACTACAAGATATGGTAAGTTTTGGGGATCTGAACATGAAGAAACTGTGAAAATCATTTGTTGTTACGATCACTGTTTTTGCTGTGTTTTCCTCTCCTTCCAGTGCTGGGATGCCTTCGGGTTGCCATGCTCTTTATAAATCCCATAGCATAGTATAGCATGTTTACATATTTTTATTTTCTCATTCTGATGATGTTTACCCAGATATAGTCTAGGGGGAGCATTTTCTTTGTACCTGCCGTGAGGGGAACGGCGAACAGCAGCTTTCTTCCTCGCCCGTTGCCGTGAGGGGAACGGCCACCGGAGGGCACTTCAACCCCCAGCAGCCCAAGCGGCGGCGCCAGCCGTGACGCTGCTTTCCGCGCCCGGAGGCGCGATAAGGCTCGACAGGCCTTTTACAGTGTGGGGAGCATTTTCTTTGTACCTGCCGTGAGGGGAACGGCGAACAGCAGCTTTCTTCCTCGCCCGTTGCCGTGAGGGAACGGCCACCGGAGGGCACTTCAACCCCCAGCAGCCCAAGCGGCGGCGCCGGCCGTGACGCTGCTTTCCGCGCCCGGAGGCGCGATAAGGCTCGACAGGCCACACGCAGCGCGGGACGCGCGCGGGCGAAGCCCGGGCCAAGGGCGGGCCCGTCTGCACCCGTCCGAGCCCGGCTGAGACTGGACTGGGCCACCCCCTTGCTTTTACCCAGGGCTTCTTACGGCACGATTGAAGGTAAAGTGAATTTCATTGCCCCATATGCTAGATTGTGCGTTATTGAGCCATAACACAGGTGGAACGAACTGACCCCCAGAAATGTCTAACCGGAAAGGGGTAGTCGGGACTTTGGATGCCTTCATTGTGAGGGCAGAGTCTCTTCTGTCCCATGAAATTGAAATTACGGAGCGCCGATTGTCCATGGACCCTGCTACTTTGTTTTCTAGTTTGTCAAAGGGTGGACCAAAGGCTGTGAAGACATTATGCGCATCTCCTTGTAAGTTACCGTCTTTAGAAATTTGCGCCGCATCACCTGTTTTACCAGATACATCTTCTTTAATGCCGTGCCCGGGAGTCGTGAGTCAGGTTGCATCAGGTATTAATACCAGAGCACGAGGGGCATATTCCCACAAACTGAAAACACTGCCATCTAAACGCAAGAGGAATACCGGGAGTGATGGGTTGCCCAAATCAAAGGCTAAGCCCAAAAACTCTAAAACCGATCATGACAGTGCCAATAACCCGGGAGTTGTCTGCACAGCCTCAGTGGGGACACAGACTGACTTTGTTTTCGATTCTGCCGGTAATGACATTAACCTAGTTGCCAATATAGGCGCCGAGGGAGGCATTGCCGTTTCTCCTTCTGTTACCAGGCATATTGACATCACTCTGGGTGACATTAAGATTGCACTTGATAAGACCTTTAATTTAATGAAGGTGGAGTTTGAATGTTTAAAATCTGCACTGATTAATGTGGCCGACAGGACTATGACCTGTAATGTAGTACCCAATAATGATGTTGGTAATTTACTGCCCTCTTTAATCAGTCAAATGAGTAACACACCTGGGGTAGAGTTGCATCCTGGTCTTGCTACCCAAAAAGGTCCCATTATTGTTACTCCGCATCTTAAATGTAGTCATGTAAACACAACTCACCAGACAAAAACACATAGTAAGCAAGGGGACAGAGGGGCTACTTCACAAAGACACATAGATAATCTGAACTTTGTATCGGGAAGCAGCTGCCCCATAGTTCAACCCCCAGCATACTTGCATGTGATGTAAGAGCAGCTAGGGATATCCCTAATGTTCCCAGTAATGGCCTCCTGAGATCCAATCCCGATGTACTCGACTTACCGCCAGCCTCATGCCCATATGTGTTAGTCCTGGCCGGGGTTCCCTACTTATCTGGGGAGCAACGGGAATCCTGGGCAGACCTGCGTAATAAGGCCGTAGATTGGCTTTGTAAGCACAAGGGGTTCCACCCATCCAAAATGAATGATATCATCATGGCTAGAAGAGTCGGGTGGGTTGGCCATTCTCTCAAAAATATAGATGGCGACTGCATTGTTCTTAATTTTCGCAGACCTAAGTTTGTTCGCCATCTACTGAATATTTTTGAACAACCAACCATTCAAAACACCCATATTAGTGCACTCCCCCTGAGTTATTTTTATAAGCCACTCAACAATCCTCAAAGGGACTCTCCCGTTTTGCCTCTGATAACAAATAGGTTTAACTCGTTATCTAACCTAGACACACAGGACTGACAATTATCAACCAGGGACGCTCAGCTTTCCCAGCAGCCCCTTCTGGAACAGCCCCTTGCCAGTACAGTTATAACCATTACTGATAACGGCGAAAGTCCGCCCACTAGTATTAATAATGGAGCTGATTTGAACATCCTCAGCTGGAATGTAGCAGGACTGCACTCTAAGCTCGACGACCAGGATTGGTTGCGCCTGGTCAAAGACCAAGATATTGTCATGTTCCAAGAGACCTGGGCCACACACGATACACACATTGATGGGTTTCATTGCACTTGTGTCCCGGCATCCAGCCACAATAAAGGTCGACCATCTGGGGGCCTTCTTATTGGTCTTAATGTAGCGACTGGTGGTAGCTATAAGATACTTCCAACAAACAGCCCTAACTTCCAAGTAATACTTTTAAGAGAAGAGTCTCTCTTTATTTGGTTAACTTTTACAATAACGATTTTGCATCAGTCCCCAACAAGAGTTTCATTGAGCTTTTTGATTTTATTTCCAATCTAGATTACCAGGCATCCGGTTGGAATACTATTGGGTTTATTCTGGCTGGGGATTTTAATGCAAAATTTTATGACAGGCATTGTGTTACGGAACCACACACTACGGGCCCTTCTTTTCGCAGGGGAGCGGAACTGACAGCTCTATTGAGCTCGCTCAATTTAGTTAATGTCATGGAGCAGTTGGGTACATCTCATGCCACCAATAACCATCACCCGACCTTCAGAGGCAGGGGACATTCGTCCGTAATAGACTTTGTTTTCATCTCTCCTCTATTGACGGATTATTTAATTACTGCAGAGGTTGTTGCCACTATTCAGGGGGATCACAATCCCATTAGAACCGCTTTCAGATTGGCACCCCGACACATGTTCCCAATTGAATGCGGGGCTAAAGATTTAACTCCATCTACCGACAACCTAACACTGTCATGGAGGGGTATTGATAATGGGGATCTGTTTAAATTACTTGTGAAGGACAACTTACCCCATATTACCTCCTGCTTGTCATCTGAAGCTCCCCATCAGGAGGTAGTTGGTGGTTTCTCTAAACTCTGTCAGGCAGTTAAAACTCTTCTGTTAAAGCCCGTTTCCTTGAAGAAACCGGGCCCTAGATGGTTTGATTCTGCATGCTCTGCTGCCAACAGGAACTTGCGTATGGCTTTGTCAGCTGACCCCAGGTGTTCCCATGATGTAATACAGGCTAGACAGATGTATAAACTAGCTATTACTAACCGGAAAGAGGCACTCGTAAGGGATCGTTGGGAAGCCCTATCGCAGGCTGCTACGGAAAAAAGGGGTAACTTATTTTGGACTGCTGTAAGGGATCTTAGATCCATGGGACAGCTATTAACACCAATTAGCTGCACAATCTCGAGCCAGTCCTGGGAAAATCATTTTTCAAATATTTATGCCACCCCGCAGGGAGAGATTGAACAGCTGGAGTATAGTCCCCCCAACACTCTTCAAATCACACTCCCTGAAATAGAAGAGGCTATCCATCAGTCTATCGGGAATAAAGCCCCTGGCCCGGATGGGTTACCGATTGATATTATCAAATGGATCCCGGATTTCTGGGCTCCCCTTCTCCTGAATGTTTTTAACCATTGTATGTTGGGCCCGCTCCCTGATACTTGGGCAAAAAGTATTATAGTTCCAATATTTAAAAAGGGGGATAGGTCGCAGCCCATTAATTACAGACCAATATCATTGATTGATAACACTGTTAAAATACTGGGCAGAGTCCTATATAACAAGATCCTGGAATGGTCAGAGGAATATGGCATTTTAGAGCGCTGCCAGTTAGGCTTTCGTAGGAAGGTTGGTACCATCGAGCAATGTCTGAACCTCAGCCTTGTGATTGGGAAATATACCATTGCTCGTAAAACTCCCGTCTACCTGGCCTTCATGGATTTGTCCTCAGCTTTTGATTTTGTCAACAGGTCAAAGCTGTGGGCCATCCTGTTGGGCCATGGTTTAGACGCTCCCCTGGTTCATTTCCTGGCTTATCTTCATAAGGACCTTCAGGCACAAGTGAGAATTGGTAGAGGTGGTGAGGTTTCAGGGCCTATCAAGGTAGGAAGGGGGGTCAGGCAGGGATGCGTTCTGGCCCCCCTTCTTTTTATTATTTATATTAATGGCCTGAACAAATCATTGATAGGTGCAACCAAAGATGTGCCTATGATTAACGGCAAACCTTTGCCGGTGTTACTTTATGCTGACGATGCGGTGCTTATAGGTCGCACCCCAAACTCATTGCGCATTTTAGTACAGTCGTTTGTTAAACATATGGACAATCTGGATTTAAGAGCTAATTTTAAAAAATCATTTTTAATGTCTTGTGGCCCACAAAACGCTCCCTTACCTCTATCTCCGTTGGCAGCCAAAAATTAATATGCACTGGTAAATTCCCCTACCTTGGTGTGGTCTTTGCTGCGAACGGCTCCTGGACTGAGCATCTTTCTCAGTCCAGGAGCAAGTTCTCAAAGACCATCAATTCCATTTTTAGCTTTCCCCGTCCCAAGAACACTGGCGTTATTTTAGCTATCTTAAAATTTTTAAATTGCAATGCGTCCCAGTAGCTACTTATGGAGCGGAGATTTGGGGCACCACAAACAGTTCCTGCATTCAGCGGGAAGAAAACAGATTCTGCAGGAAACTGTTGGGCGCCCCAATCTCGACATCTCATTATGTTTGCCATAAAGAATTAAATTTAAATTATGTCACTGATTTTATACGTGCTCGCCCGGCTCTCTTTTGGCTGTCTGTCTGGAAGAATGAGGAAGCTATTCTGACTAGAGATATCATCATGGACTGTTTGAAGTGTGAGAAAGGGATGGATATCCCTTGGCTATCCGGAGTTTATCAGAGCCTATGCAGTATTAATCAGGGTTGTATTTTTAGAAACCCTTGTAAAGCTGAAACACTACGGAAAATAGATCTTAGGAATGCACTTTACCTATTTTACAGTACCGAGCGCATAGCTCAGGAATCACAGAAAACCCTTGTCTCTAGTTATATGTCACTAGTTCAACATTGTTATCCCCTACCAAACTACCTCACCTTACCTATGAGTCACTGGGAAAGAAGTCTGTTATTCCGTCTCAGAGCAGGGACACTCAAGTTTGTATTATGTTTTCCCCTTGGTTATCATCCCAAAATTGATTTGGTACCCTGCCCATGTGACGGAATTAGCGGACAGACAACCCTGCACTTTTTATTCTTTTGCAAATATTATATGAAATATAGCAAGGGGACACTCTATCCCTATTTTAAAAAAAGGAAACCTGTTAGCCTGGATCTGGCTTATACAAGCATGCTTGGTATGATCGATGAGGAGCTTGTATTCCGCTTAAGTACTTTTCTGAGAGCTGCGATCCGGGCACGTCAGTCCATGTCAGACCCTTGAATTCTTAACTGTGATTGGTTATGTTGTAAATAATGCATTTTATTCATCATATTTTAAGTTGTGAAATTGTGTCTGATAATTTTAACAGTTTTTTATGGTTGTACTTTTATGGATATACTGCCTATCCGAATAAAGATTATGAATTGAATTGAATTGAATATAGTCTGCTTGTTTTTCAATGGCAAATATGTCGGCCTTGTCGGGGCAAAAATCAGAGGGTGCGGATTTTGCCACAAAACCACTAACCCCAATATGGCAGCTAAAAGCTATTAGCAGCCAAATCAGGATTTATTAGAAACTCATAATGAGGGGCAACCGCTGAACCTAGGCCCAATATTTGTTGCAGATTTATATAGCGCGAACTCGACCCGAAGGTATTGGAGCGCTTTACATGAGCACCGGTTACGTTACACAAGGACACATTCGTTTCTTGGTAGGTGCGGGGAGATTAAGTGATTGGCCAAGAATCACAGGAAGCTGAGCCGACGCCGACGTTCGAACCTGGTTCCCCAGTTCCAAAGTCGGCAGTTCTGGCCGTAAGTCCACAACCTCTCCCAATACAGTTTGTGAATCTGGCATTAAAACACCTTACGTCCTCTTAGCTCCCCAAACAATCCTACAAAAATGTGCATATGTTCTTCTTTCTAAAATATAATAAATGAGCCTGCAGTAACAACCACCAGTCCCGTTAAACTGTATTACATTTCTCTCCATGTATCATTAATACGTTTAAATTGGAAAAAAAACACATTTACCAAATAGCGGCATTGCCGCAGCTTTTAAGTCCTCACTGAGCCCACATAGTAGCAGACGCAAGGCCACAGGAACAAACTTGTTTATAACAGTCAGCAAATGTTTATCAGCAAAGCGAGTTCAGTCATTACCGCTGTTTGTTTGGGTTCTGTAAAACCAAACACAACCGTTCAGGATATAAGTGTGAAACTGTGAAACGAGCCAGGTTTTCAGTAAACTCAGGGTTGTTTATACGACTCCCTATAAACACAACTTAACACAATACAATGCAATACAACACAACCTCCCCCCCGGGTAATGGCTAACTGTTCACTCTGGTGGATCAAGACAAGAGACGAAGTCTTACGGCTAACTCACTGAGACATAAGTCAATCAATCAATCAATAAATATCTTTATTCGGTTACATTTAAAACCATAAAAGCATACATAAAAGAATTAATACAGTACATAAAAGCAATACATTCTACGAGGAAAATGCTTAAAAGGTTTACAACACAATTCAGCCTCCTCTCTTAAGAGCGTATTCCTTTCAAGGAAGTGCCCCTTCACCCTTTTATAGTCCATTCTATGAGTACTCTCAGGATTAGAAAATAGCTCCGCCCTTTCCAACGTGAGGAGTGAGTCCATTATGTACTTGAGCCAGGGAATTTTCAAAGCATGATCAGTTACTGAGTATTAAGTGATTCAGGCTAAGCTCCTCCTCGGTCAATGTCCTGATTCAACTCAACAGTGGACAAAGGACGATCTCGGGCAAACAATAAGTCGAAGTACTTTGAGGGGCACACAATAGACGCCTAAGGAATTTATTTTCTATGATTCAATCTGGAGTTCATTTGTGACCCCATAACCCCAGATGTTGCTCCCACGCAATGCTCTTGAAATGCACTTGGCCTGATGAATCTTGACTAATGCCTTGAGGGGTCTACTCCCCAGTCTTGGGGCAAAGCTCAATACTGCCCCAATAGTCCCACTAAGTTCCTCTTTCTTTGCAGTAACTAGAGGTTTCTAACTCATATTGGAGTCAAATAGCGCACCCAGATACGGGAAAGCCCTAACCTTGGCCAAGACGCGATTACTCATATTAAATGTTTTAGATCTTGTTGTGTGAGGACCCAACACCAGGATAAACGATTTAGTGAAATTGACAAACAGATCCAACTCGCTAATAAACATATCAAAGGAATTCAAAAAGCTTTGCAGACCTTTGGCTGTCCTGGCCATCAATACAGCGTCATCTGCATATAAAAGTACAAGAAATGGACGAGGGCCAATGTGGGGGCAGTTTACATTGGCGGCTGTTATTAAAGCCTGTTCCAAACCATTTATATAGAGGGAACATACAAAAGGAGCAAGAATGCAACCTTGACGGACCCCTCTCCTTGTTTTAAAATATTGGTACATGGAGAGTCATTCACGTATCTGACTGATGCAGTCGTATTGGCGTATAGATCCCGTAAAAAATATAATATATTTGGTGCCACCCCTATCCCCAAGAGAATACTCAAAAATTTGTCACGATTTACACGGTCAAAGCCCAATGTAAGGTCAATGAAGGCGAGGTGGACTGACTCTGAGCGGGTGACTTTGAATTTATTGATGACCATATAAAGGTTTGTGCATTGATCGGTGGTAGATTTACCCTGCCTAAAGCCATATTGTGAATCTGAAATGATCTTGTTCTCTTCAGCCTCACATGCAAGTCTATCCGGCGTCACCCGTCCCAGGACCTTTACAGTGGAATCGATAAGCAATACGGGCCTGTAACACTGCGGAATGTCTTTATCGCCCTTTTGAAAGATGGACGCTATAACTGACGTAGACCAGGACGAAGGAGGACTATCCCTTACCGCCACATTCAGGGTTAGAGTCAGCAAGGGGCCCCAAAATTTCATATCACTGACAAATAAATCCGGGGGGATTCCGTCAGGGCCAGGCTGAGACATAACTCATATACCACAAAGTCTCAGTGTAAATTCAGACACGTGAGGGGCCCTTTTTAAAGCAACAGAAATCATTAATACTCAAAACAGATTTATTCTTTTTCTGACCTGATAAAAGTACCTGAATAATGTTACTCTGATCACTTTAAATCCCAGTGCTGAAAGGTAAGGCACCCTCAGACTGTCAAGAGTGTTTGTTACAAGTGCTCACAAATGCCAGAAGTGTGCTATACAAATGCTGATAACATAATATTAAGGAAACTGATGGGCAAGAACAGTGTAATTGAAAGTCAGATATTTGCAGTGCGCAAAATATTTATTGAAGTTTATAATAACAGCAGACAGACAAAAATAGTACAGGAGAAAGTACTGATCGTCGCTTATGAGAAAGAACAATTATACACAGACTTTACGCTACATCAGTAGTGGAATGTGATAAAAAAAATTAAATGAAAATTGAGCTATCAATGCAAAATAGACTAAACACTTCTAACAGTAGAAGCCACATTTTAAATAATGATATTTGTTAATTAATAATCTAGACCATTTGTAAATGCAATCATCCAGAGGTTTCCAAAACAACTGAATAGAAGTTAAAGTTTTTAACATTTTTACCAATAGAACGATTAATTCTTTTCTAGTGATAATCGCCCAACTTTGCATCCTTCCAACAAGATTAAATAGATTTGATAGCACACAGTGATAAAAATCAAACAATATCGCATGAGAACTAGGTAATAATACAACAAATCACATGATTTACAAGATAATTATTTGATATGAAAGGTTATTGGAAATAAGAAGGACTTTGGTAATAATATCCCAAAACTTCAGACCGAAATATAAAAAAGAGCCTTGGCATTGCGCTCTATACTATACTGCAATGTGCGCTAAGATATTTTTATAAATGTATTAATACTGTTGAGGTTTTAATACAGCCTGAATCGATCATTTAGTATTCTAACTCCAGTCCTAGAGTGTGTGTGAACAGGTATGTATCAAAGATCACAGTCAGAGTACCTTTCACCATATCCTGAGTATTAATGACAGGCAGGATTATCAGATGGCTCCAGTGTCACTTCTACACTGCTTTCAGTAAACACAGAGTGCATTCTGGGAGTTGTCTGGTTTTATTCAATTAGGTCAATTGGAATAAACCAACAGATAATAATCATTTGCAAAAGCAAAGTCCAGGCTTGGAAAACAGACACTGAACCATCTGGCAACCCAAAATAAATATTGAATGTATTTACTAATACTGTATTGGTTTTAATATAGTCTCGCTAAAAGGGTTGTCCTCTAAAAACATGTTAGATCAAATTGCTTTTCAAACACATTTTTTAAATCAGTTTTGGCTTTTAGACCCAATATTAAATGTTTTTGTCTAAGGGTCTCAAATGTTACTCAAGGCACGGAGGGCCACCCGGAAGCAGTGCAGATTGGAGACAGTTGAGAATTAGGAGTTTAAGCGTTTTTAAAGCTCTTCTTCCTACGAGGACATGTGCAAGAATCACAACTAGAACTCTCAGTTTTATGGTATTTATCTTGGCACACCTGTGTGTATTATTCCTTGTTTATTTTTATCATCTTGGTATTTGTCTGTATATATTTCTGATAAGTGCAAACTGCAGGAAACTAGCATATGTCTATATTTATGTACCTGAATAAAATGTAATCACTATGTACAGAGCAGCATGGGATTTACCAATCTTGAGCTTCCCTGCGATGATGTACCCTAATTCCAGGAATCTGCCTGGTGTACAATTTACAAAGTTTATCAGGCTAGTTTAGGGATGCAATATCAATGTATATGTCTTATACTTCAAACATCAGTCAAACTATACATCAGAGATATTTTAGACATAAATGTGAATACAGTAGAAGAAAGATTGACTATCAAGCATATTTTTAAATTGAACCTATATCACAAAAGAACAATAATTCCATTCAAATTTGAAGAGTCCTTGAAGTCTGCTCATATAAGGGAAGTCTGTGAAACAATGAACTTTTTCTAACCTACATAAAGATTATAGAAAAACACAGGATTGCATGAGCTTCTCATACTGGATGTGGGCATGCCAAAGAGCTGTGTATCAGTGCACGGGGGTTGGGGGGGGGGAGCATTGTCCCCCTCTATGCTTCCCATATTGTGGAATACCATGGGAACGCTACAATTCTAGTCCTGGAATTTCTCTCACCCAATCATTGTCGTTAGGTGCCTTAGTTCAGCAATTCTTCACCGTTTGACTTCTGTGAAACTCCACTGATTCACTCCTGGGAGCCAGGGACCCTGGCCTGAGTAATATCTATGATTTGAACCTCAAAACAGTACACAGAAATACAGAAACAAGTATACATCAATCAACTACACATTTATGAAACATTATATTTAATTCACAGACAAAAAAGGATACAAAAACCGAAATGTTAATGTGAAGGTTGGACATTTTCTAAATGTTATAGACAAAGAAATGCTCTATAAGGTAGTGTGACCGGGCGGGCTCGGACCTGAAGGGGACTAAACGAGCAAAGAGCCCGGGAAACGAGGAAACCACCCTTTCCCCTCTTCCTTACCAGGAGCAGGACGAGTGGGGTTACGCAGTCCCACGAAGAACGGGAGACGAGGAAGAAACCATACACCGTCCCTTTAACTGGGAAGGCTGGTCGGCGGGACACGCCCCCTACGATGACGACGAGGAAACCCGGCCAATAAGATCGGGTGGAGAACTGAGGCCGGTGTGTGACATCACCGGAGGAGTCGAGGAGGAAGACGTGGATGGGAGGAGAGCGCGAGCAACCGAAGAAAACACCGGGAAGGAGACAGCGAGGTCGAGTGAAGACGGAGAGCCAGGAGGCCAATGACCCCGTGACTTGCCCAGCCACGCTCCTGGAGGAGCGTGGCTCACACAGGTACGCGACCGTTTGGCGGGCTGGGTAGGAAAGAGGGAGAGACCGGATACTTGACCTGTGGGATCCCTGTTCCCTGGTATACCCTCCCTGAGCACTTCCCTCACGCCGATAGACGTATCGTGCACCGAGTGATCCCATCACCACCCTTCCCTGTTTCAAGTCTAGTGCACCTGTACACCCCACTTACACTTGGTATCCTGTTTGTTTTTCACCCCCACCACCTTGGAGGACGGGACCGCGCTGGAGCGTGTAAGAAGAGGGAGGACCTCCTCGAGGGAGCAGGAAGCGAAGGACCAGCCCTTGCTCCCGTACTACAGACAGACCACAAAGAGACGAGTGTTACACCCAATAAAACCCTTCTTACCCAAACCCAGTCTCCGACCCCTTTCTGACACCCCGCTACAGGTAGCATGCCACTTTCCTTTTTTGTTCCAAATACATGCTCTCTTTTTGTTGTGTATATAAGTGCTTCAATCGATGCCACCAATTGTCCATTCTATATTCTGTTTGCTGTACTGTGCTGCTTTAACGAATGAAACTAACTATCCAACTTAATTGTTAGCCTCATGTTTCAAATTCCTTCACATTTACAGAGCATTTTAAAAAAATTATTTTTCAATTTTTCTTTTTTTTTTTAATGTAGATGTACTTTAATAATCTGTTAATATTACTTAATTTTCTAAAAAGGCAGAGACCCTCTGAATAAGCATTGAGGAACCCAGGGTTCCCCGAACCCAAGATTACGAATCGCTGCCTTAATCATTTGGTGTGACAGAGGCAAACAAACACTTTATCTCCCAAAATGCACTTATTTACTAAATGAAAGTCCAATATTTCGAATATGGTGCTCTCCTGACCTGGAGAAGTCTGGCAACCCTACTCATCCCCGCAGCGTTTGCACTATAAACGGTTATTAAAAAAAGGCAGAAAGCTTTTTGCAGTTTGTTACTTTATATTCGTTCTTCAGTCCACAGCGATACAAAAGACCTCATTACCCGAAGCACTCATTAAAGCTTTACAATCCAATTATACGCTACAAGTCAAAAAGTAACCTCTCGTGGTACCCGATAAACAAGAAAACATAAACGACTTGGCACATTTGTGGTTTTCCGACAACTAGCTAGCCAGCCCTCTGGCTTCGTCCCATCCTACCCCGCTTCTCTCCCGATAGTTATTATATTCAAGTACCTCCAGAACTATGTGATGTTATCAGCATTTGTATAGCACCTTCTACCATTGGTATGGCACTGTAGCACTTTCTTAATCCGTACACCCTTTTCATACAGCTCTGGGATTTCCACGTAAACGGCACATCACGTGCCCTGTAACTACGCACGCCTGGCTCGTATCCCTGTTACTATGTAAAACGCTCCGCTGCCCTCTGAGGGCTGAAGCGCACTATTTAAATAATCCCATAAAAAGCAACAGGAAAACAGAGAAATGAGTTTTCATCGGAGCACTGAAGTTCCAGCTGGCATCACACACAGTTACGAAATGTGTATGAAACGCAAAGGATCTTATTGAGGCGTGAGGCGAGACAGAGCTTCTCTTTCTGTTGCCACAAACAAGTACTATAGTTTTATGTAGATTGATTGAAAAAGAAATGTAAAGTTTGTCTCTCTGATTTCCAGTTGCTTATGTGTGTACGGATGGGAAAACAAGTACGAGAGAATAGTGTTGCTGTTACGGAGTCGGCCAGATAGTCCCTAGCCACCTATGACAGCCTGGCTTTTTACCCAACAGCACTTTGTACAATAACTCTTCATCACTTATGTTTATAATGGAATAAACAGAACTACAAGTTCCAGAATTCAAAGTTATGTATAGCATGAAGGCTTCAGATGTGAACACATGGCAGCGGTCTGTGTTACATGAATCGGATGAGAAGGGTATGTGCGATAACATTATTTGAATCTTGTAACCTGTGCGATTTTCAATATCAACCTGTGTGCGTTATATTTTTTTACATAAAGGGGCAACGACAGGGGACTATGTGGTGCTCTTGCAAACCATTTGATAAGGGGTAGTGTTTTTTAAAACATTACAGAACAATATGGGGTTTTGTTGCTAGGGGTTGCCCAATTATTTGTGCTGCCTTTTATTTACGTATTTTGTTTTTGTTTATTAGCAGTTTTATATAGCAGGAACCAGACCTCAAAAGGTGACAGAGTGCTTTACCTAAGGTCTAGCTCTTGGAAAGACATTAGTGAAACCTAGCTTCTTTGAATTGTGCTGAGTTTGTTGAGCCGCACAGCTCAACGAAAAATGGCAAAGTCCTGCAGCTCACCCATCATGACACTACGAAGACCGTTAGCAGAATCAAACTCATTTGACTTTCACATTAACCAATGCAAACCATTACTAGATATGTAACAAAGCTCTACTAACCATACACAACCAAGCAATCATTCAGAACCAGAGAATCAAAATTCTAGAAACCTTACGAACAGAGTGGGATATTAGCAACAACTTGCGATAATTATCGCAAACCGCGCTTAGCGCGTTTTTTTTTATCGCCGCGTATTACTGAATTTTATCGCGGAGATAACATGCTATTAGCAACGTTTATCTCCAATGCGATAAAATATGCAGCGATAGCGGCGAAATGCGTGAATATCGCTGGAAAACCAGCGATATTCACGCATTAACGCCATGGGGGACTTAGCCTGACAATCCACCTCCCATACAACAAACAGGTAAGTCATGTTTTTAGCAGGTGTTAAATTCTAGCGATATTGGGCTAAGCGCAAATTTTTTTATCGCTTCGCCTGCGTTGCTAATAGGGGGAAGTTGTGTTAGCGACTGTTTTCGGTCGCTTTTAGTTGGGAACGCCTACCTTGCATGTCATTAGCGATAATTATCGCTGGCATGCAAGGCGGTGGGAAAACGGCCGCTATCGCCAGAAAGCTGTCGCTAACGCCTGTTAGCGACAGCTTGCTGATAGGGCGATAAAAAAAATCGCCGCTTTGGCGGCAAAAAGTGCCGCTAAAGCGGCGATAAAGCCCTTGCTAATATGCCCCAGAGTGCCCAGACTGTACAAGCATTTCAGTGGCATGCTTATTGTAGAGGGTGCTATGCAAATGCTGATGACATAACAAAGCATAAAGGGATAAAACAAAAATATCTGATAGATTGCCTCGATTTATGCAATCCTTGAATTTTTGGAGAGTGATGACTGAATACAGAGAGGCATATTTACAAGCTCCTACCACCACAGTGACGTTCCTGTGGCGATATGGGCTTCGCCGTATTTACAAGGCAGCATTAAGCCACTTAACGTGGTTTAACACCGCCTTGCAAATAAGGCACCCTTTCACGCTATGCTTAGCGTGAAAGGGGCGGGCAATGGGTGTTGTGGTGGGCATTCCAACGCAACACCCATTGATTTTGACGCTGCCCCACAAGGGTGGCGTAAATATGGGGCAGCGTCATAATTAAGACCAGGGAAAACCTGGTCTTACCCTTCGAAACGAGGAGAAATGCTTTTTTTCTCCTCATTTTTGCTATTTTTATGTGTGCTGCAGCACACATAGAAACAGCAAAACGCCATGTATGATTGTTTATGTGCAGGAAGGTGTCCCTTCCTGCACATAAACAATCATTTTAAAAAAATGACGAGTTGCAACTTCTATGTGCGCTGCACAAAGCAGCACACAGAAGTTACAAAACGCCATTTCAGATTGTTTATGTGCAGGAAGGGACACCTCCCTGCACATAAACAATCCTTCCCCTCAACGCAGGCACCCTTGCACTATGGCACAAGGGGGCGTGCTTTGGCGCTAGGCTGCTAAATTTAGCTCCAGCGCAGTGAGAAACGCAGGGGTGCACCATATTCTTGTAAATACGGTGCAGCCCTGCTTTTTAGAAGTGGTGGAGCGCTAACTCGGCACTCCGTCACTTCTTTTGTAAATATACCCCAAAGTAAACCAGAATGCTCCGCTTCTGCTGTTGACGAGTGTGATCCCTAAGGAGGCTAGTACGCTAGACCCCAGTATATGTTTAATGAAACCTCTGGACCGAGAGGTGGTGCTGTGCACTAGAAGGTTTTTGGAAAATGTCCTTTTTTTGTTTAATATATTATATGAGGGTTTTAAAGTATGGCATGCACTGACATTCAATTCACTGACACGCCAATCATTCTCGCCTAACAACAAACTGAAAGGAGAAGAAACACAAGAAAATAAAATGATCTTTTCTTGTGTTCTCTAGTAGGAGCCACAAATTAAGGGCTTGGAACCAAGGTTGTGCCTGTGAGTTAAGCAGGACTGGGGGCTTCTTTAAGATGCCTCCATGAAATGATCACATTGATGGCAAGATGTCTCAGTGAGTTAACTATGTCCTCTGTAATCTGCAGGTTGCAAGGGTGAATCTTGGCAAGTTGTTCATCCTTCCAAGGTCGATAAACTGAGTACCATTAAATGGGTTAGCAGTAACACGTGTTATTTACAGCACTTAGAAACATGAGAAATGCAGGATGAATCACCCAATAAACACGAGTTATTTTTGTTCCGGGTTTCAACATTTTCCACCGCAGGGATATCATTATCTTCAGATGTGCAGGAAGGCTTCGAGGGGCTCCCCTGAGTGGGAGTACTCATGTTTGTGTGCGGAAGTTCTGGCTGTAAACTTCATGGCATGGTCTGCAACAGCACACTGTTCCGCGGCAACCGCTGCGGTAGACTAACCCAATAACCAACAAATCTACAATAATCAATAACCACTGGATTAACCACTAACTTTGGGCTACGGATGCCGACTTTGGAACTGGGGAACCAGGTTCGAGTCTCGGCACAGCTCAACCTCCTGTGATTCTGGGCAAATCACTTAATCGGCCGTGCCTAAAATAAAAATGAATGTGTCCTTCTGTAATGTAACTGGTGCTCATGTAAAGCGCTCCGATACCTTCAGGGTGAGTTTGTGCTATATAAAACTGAAAAGAAAAAAAAAAGCACTTCATTGCCTCATCAGGGGATGTGAGGGCTATAAACATGCAATTACACAATAGCCTGTCTGCTTGTATCCAGCCAGCTGCTGTGGGTGTGCGTGTTACTCCTGTTAGAAGGCGAAATGGCAGAGTTTTTTTCAAGTGTGTCAGTACAAAGCTGTTTTTGGTGCGGACTGGTTCCTTGGCAGGAGAGGTGGATGCAAATGCAGTGAACGACTTAAAAGAGACTCTTGCTTAGAAAAAGGGGGGGATAATGAATTGTAACTTATGTAATGTAACTGGTTCTATTGTACAGCGCTCTGAAACCTTCGGGTTAAGTACGCGCTATATAAAAATGCATAAATAAATAACTCAGAGCAAGCGAGTGGAGGGCTGGAGACCGCGCGCCTGATTGCCAAAGTTGTTTCTGCTTTTCTATGAGTAGTTCTGTCTTTCTAGATCTCTGCCCCTCTTATGTTCTTCTTCCTGAGGTACACTGGTTCATCTGATGGCCTGACATATTATTGTAAACATACCTGCACGTCCCTGGGTCTCTGATTTAAATTATAAATCAACCAATAAATAAAAAAAGTAACCAACTCGGGTTCTATTTACAGCTTTGTGAACAGCGCCCCCGTGAGGCCTTGTGAAGACACTGGCATGAGAAATAGCCTTTGGCACCGGCGGCCCTCACCTGCGGTCAAAGTTCAGTTTTTTCATTTCTCTGTCAACGTGAAATGATACACGTATGGTTTTGGAGGGACTGAAAAAATGCGTGTCACCGCTAGGTGGCGCTGCTGGTAAGAACATGTGAAAACTCGAGTGGAATTGGCAAGTTTAGGAAGTGCCTTCAGAGAATTTGGGGTTCAGACATTGAGATGGGAGAAAGGAGGGTCCGCGGGTTCGTCTACACAGCGTTCATTGCCCCTGGGTTGAAAAGACTCGTCCTTCACTAGAAACGACTTCAATGCTTTCAGAGTACAGAAGGCTTAATATACCTTACTTTATTTTTTCTCTGCATTTTTTTTTTATTGGCATTTCAAATATAAAACGGGATATGTTCAACATATAAATATTATCACACGCAAAATACAAATGCTACTTTCATGAGCAGAGTCCATTGGAGATTTGAGGCCATGCCTTTTTTTGTTTGCTTGAATTTTCTTTATTTAATCATTTTCAATATGTGTGAATGCGTTGCACAAGGACACATTTGGAGTTTCATTCCAGAGCAGAGTGGGAAATACAGAGGATGTTATCAGGAGCCAATTTCAAAAGTGTTCTCTCGCCTTTAGATCTCAACCTTCCTGCAGCGCAGATCGAGCCCAGCTGTGCAACCGGCAGTGTAATGATACCCATCGTTTCTGTTTCTCTCTCTTCTCCCAAACCCCTTTCCCCCGGACGTGCTTCCACTGTTTCTGTTTCTCTCTTCTGCCAAGCCCCTTTCCCTTGGATGTGCTTCCACTGTTTCTGTTTCTCTCCCTTCTCCCAAACCCCTTTCCCCCGGACGTGCTTCCACTGTTTCTGTTTCTCTCTTCTGCCAAGCCCCTTTCCCTTGGATGTGCTTCCACTGTTTCTGTTTCTCTCCCTTCTCCCAAACCCCTTTCCCCTGGATGTGCTTCCACTGTTTCTGTTTCTCTCTTCTGCCAAGCCCCTTTCCCTTGGATGTGCTTCCACTGTTTCTGTTTCTCTCCCTTCTCCCAAACCCCTTTCCCCCGGGGACGTGCTTCCACTGTTTCTGTTTCTCTCCCTTCTCCCAAACCCATTTCCCCTGGATGTGCTTCCACTGTTTCTGTTTCTCTCCCTTCTTCCAAGCCCCTTTTCCCTGGATGTTCTTCCAGTTTCTGTTTCTCTCCCTTCTCCCAAACTCCTTTCCCCCGGACGTGCTTCCACTGTTTCTGTTTCTCTCTTCTGCCAAGCCCCTTTCCCTTGGATGTGCTTCCACTGTTTCTGTTTCTCTCTTCTGCCAAGCCCCTTTCCCTTGGATGTGCTTCCACTGTTTCTGTTTCTCTCTCTTCTCCCAAACCCATTTCCCCTGGATGTGCTTCCACTGTTTCTGTTTCTCTCCCTTCTCCCAAACCCCTTTCCCCCGGACGTGCTTCCACTGTTTCTGTTTCTCTCTTCTGCCAAGCCCCTTTCCCTTGGATGTGCTTCCACTGTTTCTGTTTCTCTCCCTTCTCCCAAACCCCTTTCCCCCGGACGTTCTTCCACTGTTTCTGTTTCTCTCCCTTCTCCCAAACCCATTTCCCCTGGATGTGCTTCCACTGTTTCTGTTTCTCTCCCTTCTCCCAAGCCCCTTTTCCCTGGATGTTCTTCCAGTTTCTGTTTCTCTCCCTTCTCCCAAACCCCTTTCCCCCGGACGTGCTTCCACTGTTTCTGTTTCTCTCTTCTGCCAAGCCCCTTTCCCTTGGATGTGCTTCCACTGTTTCTGTTTCTCTCTTCTGCCAAGCCCCTTTCCCTTGGATGTGCTTCCACTGTTTCTGTTTCTCTCTCTTCTCCCAAACCCATTTCCCCTGGATGTGCTTCCACTGTTTCTGTTTCTCTCCCTTCTCCCAAACCCCTTTCCCCCGGACGTGCTTCCACTGTTTCTGTTTCTCTCCCTTCTCCCAAACCCATTTCCCCTGGATGTGCTTCCACTGTTTCTGTTTCTCTCCCTTCTCCCAAGCCCCTTTTCCCTGGATGTTCTTCCAGTTTCTGTTTCTCTCCCTTCTCCCAAACCCCTTTCCCCCGGACGTGCTTCCACTGTTTCTGTTTCTCTCTTCTGCCAAGCCCCTTTCCCTTGGATGTGCTTCCACTGTTTCTGTTTCTCTCCCTTCTCCCAAACCCATTTCCCCTGGATGTGCTTCCACTGTTTCTGTTTCTCTCCCTTCTCCCAATCCCCTTTCCCCTGGATGTTCTTCCAGTTTCTGTTTCTCTCTTCTGCCAAGCCCCTTTCCCATGAATGTACTTCCAATCTACATGCTGTTAGTATAAGGTTGGGCGTGAATTCGGAGAAGCGTACAAGCTCACATCGCTGATGTTGGATCAGAATTGCAAGTTTAGTGCATATTGACCCCCCCCACACTCACATCAAAGGGGGACACATCAGGATTGCACGTGTCTATAGTCTTCTGCTGGGTCCGCAAAGCAATACACCGTGTGTTGTCCCTGTCAAGCCTCGCTGCCAGCACACCGTGCTTTGGTGATGTGACTGTGGGCGGGCACCGAAGGCTTCGTGCTTGGTGTTCAGATGTACATTTAAAACATTTTTTATGCAGTTTTATAAAGCGCAAACTCGAACCAAAGATATTGGAGTGCTTTACATTAGCATCAGTTGCATTACAGATGGACACATACATTTTTAGGCACGATGAGATTAAGTGATTTGCCCAGAGTCACAGGATGTTGAGCCGACTCTGAGACTCGAACTCGATGCCCCAACTTCAAAGTTGGCCATTCTAGCTGTTCCACCACATCCTCTCCCCTTTGATGTGCTTGATGTGTGAGTCCGGCTATTACTCAGGTCCCTAGCTTTGAGGCCTGCATGTTCGCATCACTGCCAGAGTCTCCAATGCTGAGAGACCGCCAACATTTTCCACTGGGCAACCCTGCATCCCTAACGTTTGGTGCTGTTCATGTGTGAGCCGGAGTCAGAGCACCTGCAGTGTGTGCTTACTCCATACCCCTGTCGGTCACGCTCCCTTTTTCACACTACCTAGTCAGTAACATTAATGTACAAGTCTATTGCAACTTTGTACAACACCTCCATGAGACAGGTTACCATTTTTTCTTAGTAAAATAAAATAAAAACACTTTGGGCTCAAGGGAATCAGGCCACATCCAGTTTGGAATTCAAAACAATTAGCAAAAGATCCCTAGGCTAGTGAAGAACAGAAACATCAAATCACACTCAATGTCTGCTCACAACAAACATTGGAACGTGGACTTACTGAATGCCAGCCTCACAGAACCCCTCCCTGGTGGAGTCTCCCTGCTGGAAGCCAACATTCCTCTTAATGCCAATGCTGTTAAATATCTGACAGAAAAGCACGACAACCTTGAGATCATGGGGCCAGGAAGTACTTGTCTTCAGCTTCTGAAGGCTGCGGGTTCAGTTTCCTCCCGATCCCCGGTTCTCACTTCTGCATTTTGTTTGCAAACTTCCTTCTCCCTTCAAAGGCTCTTTACCACTTCCTTTCCTGTGTTCTCTGCTGTTTACATCTATTTTTCCTCCCGGGAGGCTATGTAGGGTCTCTTGTACTTCCTGTCAAGGACTGGATGCCGAGAAGGTCTGTTGAGTCCCGTGTTTGATTGCCCAAGGAAAGGACGACTCCTTCCAGTAGCCACTGTTCCACCCGGCACAGAAAAGTGTATGTGAACGGGGTCACGTGTCTCCTTAAGAGAGTTCCACTCAGAAGGGAAAAAGACAAAAACGGTGAGTGACTTCTTGTCAATCATGTGTCCCGACTGAAGCTAAAGGTAAACACTGAAGTATCAGGAAGGCACCAAACTCCCCCTGACATCAGGATAAAAGAGGCAGCCATAATATCCAGAAGTAGAATCCAGAAAAAATCCAGCTGCTAGAAGCAAAAACAAGGAACAAAAATAGCAGCAGGGGGGGCGAATGTAACAAAAAATAAAGGCATGGAGGTACTAAGTTGCAACTTCTTCTGGTAATTACCTCTTTTAAATATGCCTCAGACAGAAACTGAAATCCCAGAAAAAGACTCAACTACATCTTGGATTGGGAGCCTCAGATAACCTCCTATGGACATACCGCCATCTTGGGAAGGGTTGCTTGTCACGTTTGCCCATGCCCATATACAGCAACTCATGGTGTTCGTTTGACAACAAAGAAGCCCAAGTTTGATACCCTCTTCACTGTGCTGAATTGTGCATCCCGTCAGCGTCCTTTATATTACGTGGAACACCTCACTGCGTGACACGAGCGCAAACACTCCAGCTCTATCCAGGATGCGAAGATGCGGAGTGTGGCACCCGACAATGCACGCTCGGAGAGCTGGTAGCGCTTCTTGTCTCCTCTGAACCCATAGTACGCCTGGTAAGCTCTTAGTACTGCTCTCACCATTGCTCTCGCACAGATCTTCACACCGATGTAACAGCACGACGGCCGGATTAGTGCAAAAAAAACAAGGAAGCGGGTCTTCTCCATCTAAGCACCCAGGATCTGGAACAACATTCCTCTCTGCATCGTGACCCGCCCCAAATCTGCTCCAATTTAGGAAAGAGTTGAAGACGCGGCTCTTTAAAGAACAGTGCACCACGATGCAGTAACAGTCCGCTTCTGCGCCGATAAACCAGCCAGCTCTCCAAGCACGCGTCGACTATCCTCGTCGCAGACGCTGTACAGTGCTCTGCGTATACAAACATACATATTAGCCACTCTGCATCTCCCTCCAATGTAAATTTAAATTAAGTAGGACTGGGGTGTAAAGATTATTTATCTACTGTGTATTTAATTAATTAGGCTGATTTGCTCCGCTGTGTACATTATGACTGGTGGATACGACAAGCAGTTGGGTCCAAGGAAATATATTAATTTGTCTCACCGGGCTTTAGATGATACCTTTAGAAAGCCCAGATGGGGTGGAATATGCAGACTACAATTTTTTTGCATACGTTGTAGAAAGTCTCTGGTTATTGTTTTTAATTTAGCGTTGGGATGTTTTATGGAAGTTTGAAAGCGAATTAAAATATAAGGCGTACATCTGACACAATTGAATAAATATCTTCAGCTTGGTGAGGAGGTCACCTTTATCCGATCTCTTGCGGATTGTTTGTTTGCTGACTCTGACCCAGCCCTATTTACCTTTCAGTCCAGCCCTGCAAGATTTCCCTTTTTTATTTTATGCACGGTCAGTTTAAAATTTTAAATTAAAAGAAACATCAAGGATGCGGTTATTTTACTAGAGATGCTTTTCTTTAATTATAAACCATTTCAGTTGTGCTACGCATTTTTATTATTATTATTTGTGGCGGTAACGAGAAGAAATGATTACCTAAAGAAGCATTCCAGTCACTGCCAGACACAATGTTACAACTGCACATAAACACTCTATAAGAGCGACTTTAAAAAGGAGATAAAAAAGAAATTATCCTCTAGACGGGCACCCGAAGTGCAGACAAAATAAATAGATAGCATTTACAATCATCTAAAAGTATAAAAGTAAACTTTGAATCAGGTTTATCACTGAAGTGTAAGGAACTATTTTTAGGCGGATGCGAACAATGTGCAGAGGTTTTCTGCAGCCACTCAAAGTGAAGGGAGCAATGGGCTGAACCGTGGCACCACGCTGTATGTTGTGGTGGCAGAAGCAAAATGTGAATGGCAGACAGACTAACTGATGAACCCACTGTCTGTTATGTATTATTTGTTTTGGATAATCAATACTTTGTTGATGAAGCTAAAGCCATCTCAGAGACCAGACCTAAAACTTATTATCTTACCACGTGCCAAGCTGGTTTCTCCATCAGTCACGATGTAGGAGTTTAGAAAAAATATAAATATAGAATAACATCACCTCATTTGCATATTCTTGAGTAAGTCAAATGAATGCCACCAAGAAAGCAAGGATGTCGGATGGCGCTTGCCATTGGACTCTAGAGTAAGACAAGAGACACATATTGGATCGGCTCCCGAAACAACGGAGCCCTACTCCTCTTTTAGGGTAAAATATGAAGCAGGAACATGAATTAGACATCACGACTCCCACCCTGTTTACATGGCAGACACGCTCACCACTTCTGGTGTTTCTCTGCACACCCTCAACACCATCAGATTGCAGACTAAGTAGTGTGAAAAAGTGAAACACAAGGCAGCAGGCCTGTTCCTTCTTTTCACCCAGGATCTGGACTATCATCCCTGACCGCCCTAACGCTGCTCCAAGTTTGGAAAGAGTTGAAGTCTCACCTCTTTAAAGAACTGTACATCATGATTAGGGCCACTGGAATTATGCGATAGTGCGGCCATGTCGATTTTCACAAAATTATAGATTTGCTTCATTTGCCACATAATACATCTTCTGCTGCATAATCTGCAGATTTACCCAAAAAAATGTGTTTCTAGCTCAAACGCTCAAAAGTTACTAAAAATGCAGTGACACTTGTTCCCGCGCAGTGGAAGGTCCTTTGCAAAGCTTGACTGGTCACCTTTCTGTTGCTTATTGCTATAGTTGAGTATTAAACTGGTAGTAATGAGGTGCAACCAATGCCCAGACAGTGCTACCAAGTTTGGAAATGATGAAATAATTAAGTAATACTATTACAAAATGTGCCACATTATGCCACATAATTTGACTTTTCTTGCTGCATAATTTACTCAGCCCTGCCGCATAATTTGGCCCTCTCCTGCCGCATAATTCCAGTGGCCCTGATCATGATGCATTAAGTGGCCAAATATGACTCGTTACTACGCGAGTCATTACATCGCGTGGCATTACAACGCGGTCATTACAACGACCGCGTTGTTACCACGCAATGCCATTACTACGCAAGTCATTACATTGACTTGCAGTAGATGGCGCGCTAACATTAGGAATGCATAATTTACTATTCCAACTCCAGCCTACGCAACAGTAGGGAAGGTGTTGGAATAGTAAACTATACTATTCCTTATGTTAGCGCGCCATCTACTGCAAGTCGATGTAATGACTTGCGTAGTAATGGCATTGCGTGGTAACAACGCGGTCGTTGTAATGACCACGTTGTAATGGCATCGCGGTGTAATGACCGCGATGTAAAGGTCGTTTCCCTAAGTGGCCACAACTCAGATTCCTCTCCTACTAACCGTTGACTTTATGCTCGCCTTTGACCCTCTGCAGTGCTCCGCTGCCCTTTGGCTAGGTTCATGCTGTAGAAATATCACATACATTAAGAGTGGTTGTATGTGTATATCTGTGGGGAGGGGATGTTAAAGGCATTGTGTAGCTGGCCACCTGTGTTCCCTCCCCCCCCCCCCGTGCTCTGGCCTGTAATTGTGAACTAAGAAACTGCCTTCATTCAGGGTCAGACTGGCTTCTGCGGCAATCAAGAAGCGCCCAAAGGGCTGGTCTGACAGGTCAGCGTGTGGGCCATTTTTTCTTGGGCTGTTTGTGGGCCTGTTTTGTGGTCGGTTTTTACTGTTGAGTTCCATAATATTAGCACAAATACTGCCTGCAGGAAGCTCAAATGCACGTACTCTCCCATACCTTGCAAAACACTTACACAGCATGTCTTTGCAAGATCTAAACTGCCCCAAACTGCAACTGTAGGCCCATTTTTACCTGTCTAAGTCACCAAAGGGGGCCACTTTAATTTTGGTGCCCGGTCCAATTTTCTGTCCCAGTCCGACCCCTTCCTTTATTACAATCAAAACCAAGAAACAGTGCTTCCCTTTTTAAGCAGAAAGGGACCTTTCTTTGTAATAAGTGAACGGTGTAAATGGTTTATAGGTCTACCACTCGTTAATATGTTTAGAAACGGAATATTCTTAAAAATTATTTGTGTCAGTGGAATTATAAAAATAAAAAAAAAGAATAATCCTGTAATTGATGAAATTGTCAAACAGCAATTGTTTTACCCAATAATATATTTTGGCAACGTTATTACACGAAAACATTTTGGATGAAACATTTTTATGTAGAAAGCACAAACTATTTTATTTCCTCATCAAAATCGGTAAAAAAGACTTCTAAATATTTCTCGGGTACTTTGCTGAAATATGCAACAACCCTAATTAAAGGGAGTTTCTCCTATTTCTGCTTCCGTGGTAGTTATGAAAGCATGCCCACATTTCAAGAAACGTATAAATGTTTTTCACACACCTTCATCAATTGCGCAGCCTCGAAATCCTGCAATTACACCTGGCCCTGGTGCTTAAATGGAGAGGCGTCCTATGTGGTGGTCGGCAGGTTTCGGGGCCTCCTCTCTGGTGGTCGGCAGGTTTCGGGGCCTCCTCTGTGGTGGTCGGCACGTTTCGGGGCCTCCTCTGTGGTGGTCGGCAGGTTTCGGGGCCTCCTCTGTGGTGGTCGGCAGGTTTCGGGGTCAGGTTGGAGATCTTAGGTCGCCCACTGTTCGAGTATTCAAAGCAGAACAAAATATGAACAACCGGGCGCTAATGGGGTCACTGCGAGTGAACCCCGACTATCCCCGCCCTCGCAGTGTGGGAACAGCGCCCACACAAAGCAGGAAACGGGGCGCTAGACTGTAAGAGAAGCATTCCTGGCCTCATCCAATCAGAGACGTCTCACGAGCGCCACCCGCTGCGCGTGAAAACATTAACAATGATCTATCAGTACACTCAGAAATAGGCGCTCATTCACAGATTTGTGCCCGGTCCACAAATGTTAGCGTTTTCTTCTCTCATGCAATTCTTTCTTGGCTTGTCAATGTTGAAAGCCTAGCCCGGTTGGACAGTATTTGCAGTTTTCTGTGGCTAGGAATTTCATAGCACTACATGGTAGTGGGGTACCACTATTAAAGCCCTGAGCTTTATTTCCCCCTTAGGATTCCAGTGCATTGTGGGAGTTGTAGTCTTGGATCACCTCATTTGAAACATTTGGTCCAGCAAACCTGAAAACAATTATTTGTAAAAGGAAATCCCATAACAGGAAACACAGTGACCATTCTATACAGAGTGGCGTAACACAGTGCTTAATTTGAAGCGGTGCTTGCAGGTGGGGCCCACCGGCACTTATTTTTGGACACTGGCACTTATTTTTGCTCATCAGACTTTGACACAGAACAAGAGAGAGAGACGCTCTAAAGGGGGGAAGGAGGAGGAAGAGAAAGACGGAAAAACAATGACAAAGGCAGAAAGCAGCGATGAAAAGAGTTGGAAGAGTGCGATAAAGAGGCGGGTTGTGTCAAGACTACGCAGCCTTGGTATTCCGCACCACGACCTTCTGCAGCGCCAGCGACAGATTCTGAGAAAGAGTCTGGGCCCGGCACTTATTATTTTACAAGTTAGGCACTGCTGTGCACCACCTCTGCAGCACGGAGAGTGATGCCACATGTACTGGCTGGTAAAGTGGAGAGGTGTGGTGCAGCGGCCAGGGCAGCTGACTTCGGGGCACAGGGTTCACGGTTCGATCCCCGGCTCCGGCGGCAGCTCAGCTCAGCACCATGTGACTCTGGGCAATAGCTCACTTAATTTCCACTCCGGCCCCCAGCGCCTTGAGACCCGTAAGGGTGAGTAGCTGCGCTATATAAAAACGGACTTACTTACTAAAGTAGCTTAGTGGATTAACGTGCGTCCTGCAGATTACAGGGGGAACTCAGACTTTCATCCTTTGGCCCACCTGTTAACAGGCCCTGTGTCATCAAGGTGACTTCCAGGCTGCACTGGGTTTTCCGTCACTGACACCCTCGCTGACCCAGAGTTCGGCGCAATATTTATCACATCTGATAAAATCCGGCTCCATGGGGGTTGAATTTATCTGGTGCAAAAAATAGCACATTTGGACCCCAAAATACGCATATTCCAGAAAACGCAGGGCATTTTTCGCTCTGTGCTGAAATTTACCTGGGGAGAGCTGTGGAGTTGTGGTGTTAGCAGCAACACTCATTATTGTGGTAGGTGCGGTACCAGGCCTCGCTGTACTTACCGCACATACTGGGATTTAGTGGGGCCACTTGTAATGAGGGCCTGTTGAACAGGGTCCCTGTTAGGAGGACAAAGCCAAGAAGATGACGGATGATACTGGAGCTGATACACAATGCACCCAAACCGCCCTAAATCAGGGTTGAGAAAGAGCCCAGCAAAGTCTTCCAGAAACAAGGAGTTCCCAAAACAATCCTTCTGAAGAAAAAATAGTATAAAAATCAGGGACAAAAAGGCTGCTACTTGGCAGATTAACAAGACGACAAATAAGGGAAGAAAGGCGTTGTGACGCATCCATGAAAGTAATTCATCCTTATATCTGTTCCAAGCAGGAAATGACACAACAGGAAAAGATGTTAGCACCATCTTGGATTGGGAACTTCAGGCAACAACCACTGGAAAAGCAACTATCTTGGATATGCTCATATTTAAGGCTAGCCACGCATGCATCGGCACCAAAATGCCTTCTTTGAGGCATGGAAAGAAGAACCCCATGCATGACACCCATCTTGCCTTGACTGCCATCTTGCCAGGCCAACACTCATTGCGAGTACACAGCAGCAGATGAAACATCCACACTGGTTAAGCAGTGCGGATTGTACGCTAAGAGCTAGTGGTGGCTGCCATAAAACGAAAGTGGGGGTGTGAGGGACAGACGGACCGGGGGTGGGGGGCGAGGGAAGGGGAAGGGATGGGGAAAGTAATAATTTTCAAAAACGTACCTTTCGTTTCGCTGCCGCTGCCTCCGATGCCCGCCGTGGTGCTCTCCCAGCAGTCTCTGGGAAAGCAGGCTTCCTACTCAATCTAGACGCTGCTCTCATGCTATGAGAACAGCCCCAGGATTGGTCTGAGCGGCTTGGTCTGCCTCTCAGACAGTCCCTGGGAGCCTGCGGCTTTTCTCCAATCTGGCTGCGAACACAGCTGGGTTGGAGAAATAGAAATGCGCATGTCTTTTTTGCCGGCCTAAGACGGCCGGCCAAATTTACATGCGCGCTTCAAGGGCCCACCACTTCTCCAGGCCCGCCCCGCCCGACACGCGTGCCTAAACCAGTCACAGAAAAATTAATCTATGTTGTTTTATCATCATTTTATGTTTCTGTCACTGACTCTGATGAGTGGGGCGACACTCCTCCACCATTATGCAGGAGCCGCCCCTGCTAAGAGCAAAGACCACAGATGGGTTCCCTTTTTTTCACAGGACACGGAGTCCAACTAACAAGCCGCTTCTCCAGGGAGTTCCCAGTATAGATGCATTAAGGTGATGCAACAATATAGCCAAGCACCATTGCTTCTGTCTCTGCTCCAGAGACGACCAGTTTACTAGGACTTGCGCGTATCTGTTTATCCACATGAACCCCCATTTAAATGCTGGTTGCATGCTGTCCACATACACCTGTACATCCAGGTGAAGCCCCTTACTTATTCCAATGAGTGAACACCTGTTGGTGAGAAACAAAAGAGGGCCAGCCCTTGTTGGACACCACGGCTAAAAACTACTGATTGAGCTAAAATAGGAGATTGTTCTGCCAATTAAGACTCCCAAATCTGTGGCCTTCATAGTGTACCCTCTTGGGAGGTTGATCAATCACTCTAAAAAGACTGTTAAACGTCTAGTGTCACTAGATCACCAGACACTCTCTCATACATAAACCAAAGTCATCTCTACCACTTGTGAAGGATGGAAACCTACCTGAGAAGCGTCTATAGGTCACTTTGTTCCATATGCGCTGAATCCATGGTTCGATCACCAACTGCTAACTTCTATAACTATATAGAAGAAACACAACAAGCATATGGACAGTGGAAATTCCGATTGAACAACTATAAATTGTTTCTACTTGAGCCAGTCCTGAGGCACACACGTTTGCACATCAACTAAACATCTTCGTAGAAATTCCAGTTGATTCCAGTTGCATCTTAGAACAAATTATTGCATCTAATGACGATTACTGTTTTCAAGTGGGATTTTTATTTAAACAACAAAAGGTTTTCTTTATTATTTTTGTTTTGGGCACAAAAATACAAATATCCAAAAAACAAAATACGGCAACCCCATCTAGTAGCAACCATTTGTAATTGGTCAACTGGAATTTCCAATAGAGTGTTACATGTTCAATTCCTGGTTTCAGGTTATAGCAGGGAAGGAGATGCTGTGATTGTTTTGATATTGTCTGATTTTTGGAATGAATTAGTAATGTATGATCAAGTTATTTTAACAAAAGTTCATAGCAGATCACTGCATTGTGAACTTTAGCTTCAACTGCTGGGGTGTCCAAGAAGTGGGGTGCAAGGGTCCATGCGTGCGGCTCCAGAAGGGAATGAGGGGTTGGAACCTTGAGCCACCATGTGGAACAGGTCAGGTCTGGCCAGTGCTAGCCAGTTGGCCGGCTTATGAGTAGCCACTCATCCCGAGACCTCCAGGACCGCAGAATGTCTGCGGCTCAGCAGCTGGCCGCATCTGGAACTATCGTGGGAACCTCTTGATACTAGCGATGGAGCACAAATCCAATCCTAAGAGAGTTTATTCGAGGAATCTCCGTCCTGGACGCAGGGAAGGAATCCCTGTCCAGGGCAGCCTCGGCCACTGAGGTGGCCCCGTACGGTCATCGTGTCCTGAGGACAGCCTATCGAGCTGAACTAATCTGCAAAAGAATTAAGAGGTTTTCCAATAGGGCCCTGCCTCTAAAAGGTCAATGCAGTTGGGTGAGTCAGTCACAAACCAGCGCTCTTAGAGGACTAAATGACACCAGAAGTAACTTCTTTATGCAAGTTTGTTTGTCCACCTCTGCTACTTTGCTAAATCTCACAATTGATAAAAAAAAAAGGAAATCCTTCCAACAAGGTCTGTATCAGGGGCGTCAGGTACATTTACCAGCAAAAAGTCCAAATGCCACTGCAAGAGTGATCCCAGGAGCACAGAAATGCACCTATGTCACTGGCTGCCGGGTAAGGCCAAAATCAGGGTTGCCACACTGAGTTCTAAAATTCATTGTGGAACCACCCCCGACCCCTCCGGATGTAAAAATCACAATTTATAAACCGATTAGAGGCCTGACCAGATGAAATAAAACTTGAGATTGTGGCAAATCGTCTCCTCTGGTGGCCGCAGGTTCTCAGATCTGGGTCTCCTACTGCAGAATCCCAAGGCAACCTCAGGGCAAACAATCCCTAAAAGAAACTAAAGACAGACTTCTGTTGAACTCATATTTAGAACTCACACAATAGATTCACATTCACACAAGCACCTTCTTACCTAGGGATGGCAGCAGATTTTACTTGGACACTCTTTCAAAATATATCTCAAAGTGTCGGAGTAGGTATAGAAACAAGTACACTACAAGCACCAACCTGTGAATCCAGCCGACGGGGACGATGGCTAGAAGACAGCCTGACCACTCCCCACAGTGTAGCGCGAGGGGAACAGACGTCACTGCTCGTCGCGAGGTGCACCTAGGGAATGAGGGGAATGGATAAAACAAAGAAACAATAGCCTACTGGCTCTGGGCAGTCGGGATCGGTCTCCCTTGCTGTGTCCCTTGGATACTTCTCTAGGAACAGCTCGTGAGAGGAGATAACACCATCCGTGCGACCTGTAGTCAGTAGAAAAGGGAGACAGAGGGAACAGTATAAGGTGCGTGCTCTTATGCTCGTCCACTTCCACCCGCACTCATCTGCCGCAATCACCTTACACACACTTGACTGACGTTGTACAAAAACACAGAGGACAGAATATCGAGGGACAAAATATCGAAAGGTAAGTGCATGTAGGGAGGTACAGATTTACTTCTCCTAACTCTACATCTACGTACCTTGAAGTAATAAGTACCATATAGGTAGATATATGTGGAGTTAGGTGTAGAAAATCTAGAGTTACTTACCTGTGAATATTTTATTTTGCTATTGTTTCCTCAATATTCGGTCCCATCGATATTGTGGGTTCGATGTTCTGGGTGCACACCCTACTGACAACGGCAGTGGTCCATGAGTTCAAATCCTGATAAAGCGACTCCTCCTTCCAAGGTGGGCAGGTTGAGCAAAATAAAGTGGGCAATAGAAACATTGGTTATTCATAGTGGTTTCTAAGTGCAGAATTATCATTAACAGCTAAAAATACCTTCATAACAGGTTAAAGTCTACCTCTACTAAAAAACCACAAGCTATCATCCCAGCGCCTATTCACCTGCCTGCGCTCCCTCACTAACGTCCCCGTGACGCCAGCAACAGTATGACTCCCATCCGCCAACCTTCCCTGCATGATGGCCCTTTCTCACCTGACTTGAAACATTTGGCTTCCTTCAATATTTTACAGAGCGTAAATTTATCCTGATGAATTGAAAAGCATGATTGAATATCAGGGGAGCCGGCTTGAAGTGCCCGAACCTGAACTGTCTCAAAGCAACCCCACAAGCAGAGGGCGTGAGTGTAGCCGCACCGGGTTTAGATCAGAGGGTACCAGAATACCACCACCCCCTAAGAGCCTGGCAGTCCTACTCAGTCGTATGTCAAATATCGACTACAGAAACCTACACACACCTTCCTCTAAAGACTGACTGCCATGATAGCAGCCAACTATGCATCAATAGAGAAGGATGAATTTACTATTCCCACTTTACATCTAGTTTCATGGACGATATAATGCACCTCGAAATCGCGGAGTCAATATATGTGCAGGTCGATATTTAAAACTCAATACTTCGGAATCACGCCGCTAGTCCCAGTCCTCAGCCAGCAGCGAACAAGACTGACAAGAGGAAGAGAGTGGGTCGCAAAGAGGTGTTGGCTTTCTTGATGACTCACAGGAGAGGCAGCAGTGATTGAAGAGAGTTCTCCACGCGGCCATTAAATCGAACCCAAATGCTAAAGTGGTAAAAGGGTATTCAAGTGTGCGCTCCCCTTGTTATTCACAGCAGTAGCACCATGTCAGAAGGAGACACAATGCTATTGTTGAGCTAAGAGTAATAACTGGGTTTTATCATACCAGATTTTTTTTTTGCCATCTACGCCCTGTAAATAACAAGTGTTACTATTACCCACTTTAATGGTATTCAATCTACTAACTTCAGAAAGATGGGGAACTGTTGTGGTTTTGTCAACATTTGAATGTTTCATCTGCAGATGTCGGGGACGTCGCGTTTCACTTGTTGAGATCTTTTGCCAACATCGATGACCTACCAGATAAAACTACATCTATTTTATTACAAGAATTACCTACAACGAAAGTATGGTAAACAATAAAACATAATTAAAATGCATGTCACATACTAAAAAAACCTTTTGATTAGATTAAGATACCTTTTTTTACTGAGTAAGAAAATATTTTATTACCGACTTCAAAAATCTTACCTGATGCTCAGAGGGGTAATGTAGACGAAAGTTAAAGTCAGACCCTCGGATCAATACTGAAAATTACTTTCTGGGATTACTTTCCAATACAAATGTCCTGAAATATCATTTTGATTACAACAACTTGTTACTTTCTCACCTACGGGGTATTTACCAGCTGCAAGATTGATTTTGTTTTACAGTGTAAGCATGATTATACTATTTTTAGAATAAATAGCTTTTCTACACTAAACAGTTTCAAGTCTAACAGGCGAAGATAAGCTATAAAAAAAACTGAGCAGAAAAAAAAATATTGTATTTACTCATTTCTCTTGTTCAACAGGACTGTTTCCAACTAGTAAACATTTGTTCTTGATCTCCACCACCTGCCACAGAAAAATAAATAAAACTTTCCATCTGGCGGTAATTAGCAGCAGTCGCTAAGAAATCCAATATGTAAAACAAAACATGGAGTATAGACTTATCTCCTGTCATATTGATCTGAGCGCCAGTGCTAATGTGCAACCATGGAGAGACAATTAATGGAGTGGTTTTTTGATCTGTTTATCTGCTTGGCTACCGTTTTGACCATGGGAACTGCTGGAAACAAGGCACAAGTACTGGCCTCCCTTCGAAAGAATTGGGCAGGAGTGGTTTATACAGCTCTACAGATACAGGTCGATTCCTCTGGGCACCAGACCCAAATCACGATGCTTGAGAAGGCACGACACATGAATCCGAGCAAAAAATGACTCAAACACAAGCTCTCCTTTGTCGCAGCCAAGCGTTAACTCAACATTCAATCCTCGTAGAATGAAAGAGCCTTAGAGAAGCAAATCAAACTCTACCACACGAGACCTTCCAATTTGTGGTCCACGAAAAAACCCTACAATCTATGCCCCAAAAGAGATCTTGCACCCCGAAAGGCCCCCATTATAGGGTCAACAACAGATTTTTTGATCATTTATGGCCTGTGAGAAACCTTCCAACATATGGTTTATGAAGGGCTGTCAGATCTTTGACCAACAAGAATCTCAATCTATGGCCCAAGAAGGACCATCTAATCATTGACGTACAACAGACATTCCAATCTACAGCCCGTGAGACGCCTTCCAATATCTGGCTTATAAAAGGTCTTCCAATCTATGGCCCTCGAGGGAGCTTCCAATGTGAAATCCTTGAGAAGCCTTCCAAGGGGCCTTCAAATCAATTCTCCGAGGGGCCTTCGATTCAGTAACTCATAACCGATCCTCTTATCTATGTCCTTCCATCCTTTGATGCCCATAAAGCCTCTCATGAATAACCCCTAAGATGATCCAATCTCTGGCCCTGAAAGTACTGTTCAATATTGGGCCGAGAGAGGCCTTTCAGTAGCTGATCTTCAAGACGCCTTCCAATCTACGGCTTACGAAAGGCCTTCCTGTACATCACTCACAAGATACTTTCCAATGTGGTAGTCCATGAGAAATCCTATAATTTATGGCCTGCAAGAGGCCTTCCAATCTGTGTTCAGAAAGAAATCCTCCAATCCATTTTCGGACCGTGGGAGGCCTTTCAAAACCACTGTCGGGGAAAGGCCTTCAATTCTATGGCGAACAAGGGGCCTTCAAGTTTACATCCCATCAGAGGCCTTCTAATCTGTGTTTATTGAGAGCTGTTGCAATATACAGCCCACAGGACTCTTTCAAATCCAAGGCTCACAAGAAACCTTCCAGTGCATGGTCTGTAAGAGGCCTTCCAACTGAAGGCCTGTAGGGGCCGTCCAATCAGTGGCACAACATTTAACCCATATCGATACTGTCCTGCATAAGATATTCTTGAAGAAAAGAGTTAATTTCCTAAGCAATGCCACAGCTTTGTGAAAGGTAAACTTGCAGAGAAAAATTGTCCATTTGTTTCTCGGTTTAGACGGATTTATCGATTATTACCACGCAGATCTTATTATTATGTGGTAAAAACTTTCTTGCAACGTGCAAAAAAAAGTTGCACAAGAGGAACATTAACTGAGAAACTTTGTAAAGGACGAATTTCGAAAAATGTCTTCGGAGCCTGCAGACCCATTCACTTTCCGTTCTCCTTGAGTATATAAAACACCAGAGCCTGGTTTAACTTCAGAAAAAAAATCATCCCCCGTGCCCTTGGTTTAAACGTGTCCTTCGTGGTCAGAACAGGAAGTCACAAACAAGGCCCCGACGGCCCTCGCGGCAAAACAGAGAACAGGCCACATTCCTGCAGCGCATCGTGACACGGGACGTCCCCCCGGGGCACTACTGCCGGAAAGGAAAAATGTGACGGCGGAATTCCAGGCTGGGCACGTCATGGCTTAGCCTAAAAAACACGTGGAAGAGGGGAAGGAACGAGGAAGAGGGGCTGACTAGAAATACTGACATGTGAATCTCTGCCACGCAGCAGCGTGAAGGTTAGCTTCAAGCACGCAGAAATGTGTGTACGTCACTGAGCTGCAATGATGACCTCCAGGGTAAAAGTGGTCAATGGGCGCCATTTTGTCCCAGATCATTTGAAGGTCCTAAAGGCACTTAGGCTGCATAAGTTGTCTTCCCTTGAGCCCAAAGGACACACTGTGTTTCCCCGCACATGGTCACAGTTGTCGTCAGCCGGCGGCCTCTCCAGCTCACCACCCCATCATGACATCGTCGAACGAACAAAAGGATTTTGCATGCAGGATTAAACGTGCATACACTGCTCAAAGGAAGCCCTTGCTGTGTCTGAGGACATTATGTAATTTCCACTCACATGACAGTTCTCGAAAGTGTCCGCTGACCGTCAGTGGTGAGTATGTGCTGAACGATCGCCATTTTTTTTGTTGCAGTTTTATATAGCGCAAATGAAGACTTTTTTCCCGCGATTACCCACGCCATCACAGGAATGTTGTCGATGTAGTACTTGCGCAGTGCATGCCTGTTGTATGGCGTTCAGCGAGCCAACGGACTACTGCTGTGTAAATTGTCACATATGAGGGAAAATCTACCCTCAACATTAAACTACATTATGTTTATACATATCCTACATCTCCTGACAAACCACATAATGTTGGTATAAAAATTCACAGGTAAAGATGTGCAGTATTTACCTTCCACGTCGCCCCTATATGTTTTTGGTAAGCACACAATATGTTTTTCACTACCAGAAACCTTGCACTGTCTAGCAAGCGCTACCTAAAAACTATCACGGCGGCTGAGTTCCAGAGCACGGAGAACTCCGACTGTGGCGAGGAACCTGAGAAGACCAGAAGGATCACCGCAACTGACTCCAGGAAAGCAGAGGACACCAGTTGTGGAGGAGAGGGGGGGGGTGACGTAACAGCCAGAGCTACCAACTTTGGAACTGGGGAACCAGTTTTGAGCCTCAGCATCGGCTCAACATCCTGTGATTCTGGACAAATCACTTCATCTCCCTGTGCCTACCAAAAATGAATGTGTCCTTGTGTAATGTAACTGGTGCTCAGGTAAAGCGCTCCAATACCTTCGGGTCGAGTTCTCGCTATATAAAATTGCAAAAAAAATAAAAATTATAATAGGATGCCAGGGAAAGAGGGATACTCCAGTTGACTAAAGTGGTGCAGCGACACCAAATGCAACGAGGACATTAGAAGGAGATTGGTTGGTTCCTCCGACCCACAAGGAGAAGCCCAAGTGCTGTGCATCGTGACCTGAAGATGGGTTCTGCACAGGCGAGTCAGGCAAAGTGATTGAGAGGATGAGGCTTAAGGGCTAGAGCGGCCGACTTTGAAGCTGGGGAACCAGATTCGAATCTTGGCGGAAGGCTCAAGTATCCTGTGATTCTGGGCAAGTCACGTAATCCGTCTGTATGTGTCCGTCTGTAATGCAACTGGTGCTCATGTAAAGCACTCCAATACCTTCGGGTCGAGTTCGCGCTAAATAAAACTGCAACAAAAACAGGGGTGGAGGAGGCAGAGAAAAGTGGGGAATTTTTCTTTTCCTTCTTTGTGTGTGGTGGATATTTCTTTAACTAAAATGCTCTGTTATGTTACTCGTTTAGGGAGATGTGGTTTACTCAGGTAAACGTGGAAGGATTACCCTAATATATAAAGACTTCTTTCAGAAATATTACCCTTCCTTGAAGCCTAATTGACTCTTGTTGAAAACCCAGGGAAACCAACAGAGATAGTTTTCGTAAACTGGAGAATTGTAGTTGTGGAATATTCAAGAAATTCGGAGGAAAAAATTTGGCAAAAATATTGAAACTCAATATATTTTATTCAAACATACTTACCTGTGCTTTATCAAGGTGCGGAAAGACACCTGGTGGGCCAGTAAACTAACCACCAGGACATGAAGCGAAGCTAGAAAAGAAAAAAATAAGGAGATGAGCTGTAGCGAAGAGCTGTGAATGAGAAAGGAAATTCTAAACCTAAAATAGAGAGAATGTTAAATGTAAGATTTAACTAAATTCTTCTGAAGTTTGTGAACACTGTTTATCACCTGATTACCAAACCACCTAGGGACATATGGTTATGGGCAGCGCCTGATTTGTGATGGAACGAGTGCCGGTGCCCAAAGCTCTGCTCTGAAACCCGCCGCCGGTGCAATTGAATGTCGTTGCACTGAATTACTGAAGCTGCATAGACTTGAATCCACCTCATGCCTCTTTAATCTGCTACCAGACACAAGCGGACCCTTAATCTCACTCATGCATGTTCCTGCTTTCTCCCTTTGTGACGTTTTTTCTGTCTTTCTCCTCCTCCATCTTTTTGCTTTGTTGTTTTTTCCGTCTCTTGCTCTCTTTTGCAGAAATAAGTGCCGGTGCCCCCCACCTGCAACCACCGGTTCAAATTAAGCACTGGTGATGGGCACAGATCCGGAGAGCCTAATTTATTACTCGAATTTTACCTTGCGATCTCATCGTCAAAATTTGAGAACAAAGCCTCAGACGAGGATCCTTTGTAGGCAAGGCGTGTGGAGACCGTTCAGAGATATCGTCTTATACCGTTGTATATGCCTCTGATCTTACCTCTATTCTCTGAAATGAAGTAGCAAGCGAGGTCAATGCAAAATTCTTGAAGGACCTGGAGGCGTCGGAGAGTGTCACAGGACTAATACAGGACTTCAATCTGGAAAAAAATTGCTTTGGACATTTACACGGCCCTTCATTTAATCAGAAAGAATACTGGGGTTGTTAGCTGAGATCAGAGAAACATTTTGTAATTATTAATTTATGAGGAACTGTGTGCATAAAGCTTACAAGCAATGCATTTAATTTTACGTTGCAAATTGTCGGGGTGGGTACAAGCCAAGCAAGGGCTAAAGAGAAGGCAAAGAGGATTGCAAGTGGGTCTCAGGTCCTGCAGAAGGCATGTATGACGAGGCAAGGAGAAGAGACATATTGGAAAAATGTATATACTTTTTTTCAAGAGCTTCCCTTTTAGGTTGCTTTTGAAGGCTTGGATTAAATAGGGTGCTTGAATGCTGACAGGATTATTCACCTGTCTAGTCTCTTGTTGGGGAGACATTTCCCCCCCCACACTCTTTAAGAATGGTAGAAACAAGGGGCTCTTGAAAGCTTCTACGACCCTATCATTTCTTGACTATAATGGTCTTCCATCCCTGTCTCGAGACTGTAGGGCCTCTGTCGCGACAGACACTAAATTGGAATTTCTTATAATAGTCCTACAGACCAGGCAGGCTTTTGTCTAGCTGACAAGGCCATGCGCCAAGGAGGAATTACATCTGCAACCAGCTATATCAGACCAGCAGCGCTCTCTGACTCATTCTGCCATGTTATTGTCAAACTCCATGGACGACATACTCTCTACTTAAGAAATACCCCTTCCCCGCAGTCAACAAGGTTAATGTCATAATTGCAGATCAGCGAACCAGGGCAGATCGCGCGTGGATGACTCACATATGGAACAATGGGCGCGCAGGCCTCGCTTCGAGGTTTCATTAACTCGCCTGCACTTTCTTGCCTGAAAAATATTTTCCTACCTCGTTGTTGACAATCTTTACATCATCATTTGCGCGGAGAAGAAGTTAGGGTAGATCGAAATTTGAGAATGTAGGAAATTGAGGTGTACGTACAATTAGATTTTAGATTTTGAAAATTCTGAATCTACAAAGATTTGGATTTGAAATGTCATGTGAAACAAGAGGATTTTCAATAAGCAATTGATTGACTGGAAATTCAGACTGCAACCTCTCCCACTAGCCCACAGTCTGCGTTCCACGAAGCGGCTTAGTTCTTCTCCCATGCAACACTTAGACTGCCCTCTGGTGCTTAAATTGGTGCCAATAGATGCAAATAGTAGGTACCTTCACTCACTTTTGGGGACTAGGCCTTATTTTTCATCATCAGAGTTTGCCACAGATCTGTCAGCCCGGGATAGTGGCATGTGTCAGGGACTCTGGCAGCGACTGGTGCCAGGGAAGACAAAGTAGGCAGAATACTGGGTACAGAGCTGCCCAAGATCACACAGCGAGTCAAAGGAGAAAGGGAATCCTAAGAGGAAGCTCTGTACAAGACAATAAGAGAGTTAAGGCTCAGAAAGGACAGGCCCTCAGAGGTGATTTAGCATTCAGAAAAACTACACACAAGATGGATATGCAAGACATATATATAAAACAACATTAACAATAAAGGGAATGTGGGGTAAAGCACGCGGGAGCTGCACACGGTAAGACTGAAGCTCACCAAGTTCCTCACCCACAATTGCTGTTACAGATACTGACTGAAAATACCCACATATAGGATATGCATACAAAGGCAGGGTCTGTGGAGCTGATACCTATGGTGATGTTATAAATGTAACTCAAAGACAATACTCACAGTGAACAAGAAACACCACCTAGGTTGTCAGCTGTACCCACGGATCCTGGCGATCAAACAGGAACACGCAAGGCAGTAACAGCAAAGGGGTAGAACTAAACACAAGCACGACAGACAAGGAGCTAGCAAGGAGGAGTGCTTAACAGGAAAGGAAGGAAATCGCAGGGCACACTTGGCAGAAAGCAAGTAACAAACATACAAGGTAACAGAAGCGAGACAGCAGAATAGAAAGACAGCAAACTAGAACTGGAACCAAGGAAATGGGAAGAAAGGCAGGGACTGGAAAAGGATATACAGAAGGGGAGGCTACAAGGGTTTACTAGAATAGTGCAAGTTCAGGAATCAAGAAAACAAAGTAGCACTGAAGGCAGTGATGGGGCAGGAACAAGAATTGAGCAAAAGCTCCGGTGTCAAGGTAGCACTGCAGGCAGTGCTGGTTCAGGAACAGGGAATTACTAAAGCTCAGGAGTCAAGGTAGCACTGCAGGCAGTGCTGGTTCAGGAACAGAGCATTACTAAGGCTCAGGAGTCAAGGTAGCACTGCAGGCAGTGCTGGTTCAAGGAAACAAGAAATAGCTACAGCTCAGGAAACAAGGAGACGAGAGCACTGCAAGCAGTGCAAATCAGGAACAAGAAATAGCTGAAGCCCAGAAACAAAGAATAACTATAGCTCAGGAACTCAGGAAACAAGGTAGCACTGCAGGAAGTGCTAATTCAGGCACAAGGAATAGCTATAGCTCAGGAACTCAGGAAACAAGGTAGCACTGCAGGCAGTGCTAATTCAGGCACAAGAAACAGCTACAGCTCAGGAATCGAGGAACAAGGATTAACTATAGCCCAGGAATCAAGGAATATCAAAAGCTCAGGAAACAAGGATCGGTCTCACCAGAACACAGCTACAATGACCAACACTGGACTGAAGGGAGCTGGCTTCAGGCTGGCTTTCACAAAACCCGGCATGGATTGGGAATGGATGACAATTTGCAAGTAGAAGCCAAATGACTGGAAGTCAGTGTATGCAGGAAGGGGAGGTTCTGGAAGCTTATTAGAACATTGGAGAGCCCCACAATTCAGCCCCCTGGTGGTGGACACGAGAATGCAGGGAGCGAATCGTGACAGTACACCCCCTCCAAAGAACGTCTCCTGGAATCTGGAACTGGATTCAAATCCTTTGCGCCTAAGAAGTAACTCCATTTCCATCATAGATGTAGTGCAAGATACCAGAGAACTGCAGGAAAACTATGATGTTCTGGAGGGTAGGATAATAGGCTGTAAATTAACAGCAGTATTGAAGGCAGAACTTGAAGAGTCCAAATCTAGTGACAGGGGCTTAGAAGCCTTAACCTACCCATACGTTCCTTCCCGATGCCTACGTTCATCCACCCAGGGGAGGTTTTCTGTGCCAAGATTCAGGCTGTCCCGGATGGGTGGTCGATCTTTTTCTTATCTCGGGCCCTCACTCTGGAACGCCCTTCCCATAGCCATTCGGAATGAAACAGTTTACGCCCAATTCCGCAAATCAGTGAAGACCTGGCTTTTTAACAAGTAATTTTTGCTGTTAATTTTTTACTATCTGGTCTCCATTTGCCTGGCGCCGGGAAACACTTTTTGGGTAGCTGTTGCGCCTTACAAATTAAATTAACATAACATAACATTGAGGTCCTGATGATGACAGGCTAGAGTAGCACTCTGAAAACAAAGGCAGATTGACTGTAGGGTCAAAAGCTGATAACGGATTGGCAGGAGGCACAGAGGTCAAAGGCAAACTGGCTGAAAACGAAGGAGGTGACAGGAAGCAGACCTGAACTTCTGGCCCTGGAGGAAAACATACAAAAGACTCACATGCAGGAGTCTTTGCAGGCAGGTATGCAGGAGACCTAGGCCCTGGAGGCTCACATGTTGAGAGTTTTGTCTCTGATGATGGAGATTCTGTCTCTGAATGTATACGTACTGAGACCTCTGAAGGCTGGCAAACTGGAAGCACAGGGTCAAAAAGGAGGCACGATAGAGGCTCAAGGTCAGAAGGCAGGGAGCCTGGAGGCTCTGGTGCTGAAGCCAGGGAGCCTAGGGGCTCTGGTGCTGAAGCCAGGGAGCCTGGAGGCTCTGGTGCTAAAGCTAGGGAGCCTGGAGGCTCAAAGGCCAGAAGGCAGGCAGCCTGGAGGCTCTGGTGCTGAAGGCAGGCAGCCTGGAGGCTCAAGGCCAGAAGGCAGGAAGCCTGGAGGCTCAAAGGCCAGAAGGCAGGCAGCCTGGAGGCTCTGGTGCTGAAGGCAGGCAGCCTGGAGGCTCAAGGCCAGAAGGCAGGGAGCCTGGAGGCTCTGGTGCTGAAGCCAGGGAGCCTGGATGTTCTGGTGCTGAAGACAGGAGGCTCTGGTGCTGGAGGCAGGGGGCCTGGAGGCTCTGGTGCTGAAGCCAGGGAGCCTGGAGGTTCTGGTGCTGAAGGCAGGGAGCCTGGAGGCTCTGGTGCTGAAGCCAGGGAGCCTGGAGGTTCTGGTGCTGAAGACAGGAGGCTCTGGTGCTGGAGGCAGGGGGCCTGGAGGCTCTGGTGCTGAAGCCAGGGAGCCTGGAGGTTCTGGTGCTGGAGGCAGGGGGCCTGGAGGCTCTGGTGCTGAAGCCAAGGAGCCTGGAGGCTCTGGTGCTGAAGACAGGCAAATAATCAAAAACAACAATTCCCTTTGTGTGTATTTGGACAAACCGATAATAAATCATACACCATTCATCCAAGCATACCAATATCACCAAAGAGTGCTGACCGTTTGCAAAAATCCAATATATGAATGTTTATTCTGTAAAATCAGTTAAAAAAGTCATATAAAGAGTGCATATAATAAAAACATGGATTATTTCAAGATAAAATAACTCTCTAAATAGAGAGCCACATCAAAATTTCACAAAGATCATACACATTGTTACAAAAATCACAATAAATGAACATGGGAGAATATCATAGACATTAATTTTTTGTCATTGTTACACACTAATCACAAAGAAATTCATTGGTCAAACAACTATTTTGTACAGTCTCTTGTTTGGCCAAGATAGGGTTGATTTAGTGCTTTTGTAGAACCAGAGCGACATGTTTCGGTGGGTTAAAATGATCCGACCACCTTCTTCAGGAAAAAGACTAGGGGCCAGATGTACCACCGTTTTTGCATGCGGGAACGGGTTTGCGAACCCGTTTGCGCATGCAAAAACAGCATGGGCCATGTACAAAGCCTATTTAGCGATTCGCAATTTATTTGCGACTCGCTAAATAGGTTTTACGACTCGCTATTAGGAAGGGGCGTTCCCTCCGCAATTGCAGTTGCAAAATACTTGCAAATTACCACCCTCTTCAAGAGGGTGGTAATGCACTCGCAAAAGGGAAGGTGTCCCCAGGGGATCCCTTCCCCTTTGCAAATGCAGGGGAAAATATTTTTTAAGGGCAGGCAGTGGTTTCAGGGACCACTACCTGCCCTTAAAAAATTAAACAAAAATTTTTCATTTTTTTCTTTTTTAAATGCATCCCGTTTTCCTTTAAGGAAAACGGGCTGCATTAAAAAAAAAACTGCATTATTTAAAAGCAGTCCCAGACATGGTGGTCTGCTGAGCCCAGCAGGCCACCATCCCTGGGAGGGCCAGCCATTCCCAATGGGGTCGCAAATTGCGAGAGGCTCATTAATATTCATGAGCCTCTCAATTTGCGACCCTATTGGGAATCGCAAACAGTGTGATACACACTGTTGTATATCCAAAATAGCTCCTCGCAAATTGCCAGTCGCAAAAAACTCGCAATTTGTGAGGCGCTATTTTGTGCGTCGTACATCTGGCCCCTGGTGTCTCCCACAACTTCAGATCGGAATTGGGGATGTGTTATCATTCAATGATCACTCTTGGGAACTGGCTCCTCAAGATCAAGTGCCACCCATTTGTTTTTAGGGAATGCCCATCAAATGTGGGGCTCTCTGTGAGCCTTCAATGCAATGTAGTCTTAATATATTCTGAGTTTTCTGTCACTCAAGTTCTGGGATTGAACAATCTCCAAATTATTGATCCTCCTTACTGTGGTTACAGAGGTAGACTTCTTCAAGTTAAAATCAATGCCGGGACACGTCTGCCTCCAGCCTCACCTCCGTCGTCTTTCCTTTGTGTATGTAGGCAGCCTGGAGGTTCATGCTCTGTAAGCAGGCTCTTTAGAAGCTCTGGCTCCATAAACAGGCTTTTAGGAGGAGCCGGCTCTATAAGCAAATTGGTTGGAGGCTCAGTAGGCAGGCAGGCCAGAGGTTTGGACTCAGATGGCAGGCAGATTGCAGGCTGAAGCTCAGTAGGTAGGCCAGCTGAGAACTCGGGCTCTGAAGGCAGCCGGCCGGCCGAGGACTCGGGCTCTGAAGGCAGCAGGCCGGCCGAGAACTCGGGCTCTGAAGGCAGCAGGCCGGCCGAGAACTCGGGAGACTCTGCAAGAACACAAGCTAAAGGCGGAGTGGCACATGGTTCAAAGACTTTAAGCTCTGGGAATGGTAGTAGCTTGTGAACAGTAGATTTGCTGTTGTCAGTAGTGACATCTTCGCAGGTGATTGTCACATTAAAACCCACAGAAGTACTTTCTTCCAGATGGCTAAGAATAGTGTTGATCTTAGAGTTTCTGATGGTCAGGCTTCTTTCACAATTTGGCAGTTCACACCGCACAGTCAGAGGAAATAGGTCAAAGATTACTTGGCCATGGGAGATCTTGTCATTTTCTTCTGCATTACAAGGTGGTACAGATGCAACAGAGCATAGAGTACTATCAGTTCCTGACTTTTCAATTTGGAGTGTGCTTGAAGGTAAGAAAACAAACCAGGGGTCAGAATTTTGCTTCTTCTCAGCAAAGAGGTTGTCTTCAGTCGCAGCAGCTAGATCAAGAGCGTGGTCTGAGTCACAAGATATTGTCACATCAGGGATTATGTGGGGCACTGGTTCAGATTTTATCCATATGTCAATGGCCTGTCTATGGATTATCTCTGAGATAGAACTGACCTCACTACCAGGAAAAGAAAGCAAAGAGATGTTTTGTGTCTTGCCGGCATTTGGGGTTCATGAAAAGTGGAGGGACACATCTCAGGTGTAGCGCCTAGATGTAATTTAGCACTAGAAGACAAAACATCAGAGGAGTTAGAAAATTCTGAAATCAAACAAATACTTTCATTAAATGCCCTTTGAGACAAGGTACTATGGCTATTCTGAGTGGAATCGGAGTGGTTAGCCACAGTATTATTCACACAATCACTGGACCAGCTCTGAGGGGAACGCAAAAGAGAGCGCAAGGTTTCATTCTGCATTTGTAAGGAGGTTAACATAGATTCAGAAAAGTATTCTTGTACAGGGGTTTTAGATTCCCACTTGAACTCTGGGGTATAGCGTCTTAACAGGGTCTGAAAAGTTTTAATCCCTTGTTGTAATTCCCTAATCTTTGATTTAATTATATCCGGTGAAGACTGTAGACCATTCTCTACAAGGACAGGGGAAGGCCTGGCAACTTCACAACAAGCAACAGAACTAAACCTTGGAGTTTGTTTAAACTGACTATTCTGGTAGGTCTTATGTCTCTTTTGTTAAACTGATTGTGGTTTACTTTGAATGTGGTATTAAACATTGTATCTTTAGTATCAGGGACTGTGATCTTCACTGGGTCATAACTCTGAACTATATCATTTGAATGGAAAACAGAGGTTATATAAGGCATCTGCTCTTTCTTTGTCTGTTGTGTGGTTAAACAGGCTATATGATAACCACTTCCAGCAGACATGCAAGAATCAGAACTCTTGTTCAACAAGCAGAGTAAGGTATCGTTCTCCTTTTGCAGTGCTGACACAGACATTGAATCTGGATCAGAGCAGCAGATTAAGTCAAAATCAGGCAAAGAGGTGTTTGAGACCCAATAAGTATAATATTCAGAACGTAAATGTCCATTTCTCATGAGAAGATTCATTGTTTCAGGACTAGGGTTAACATCCTCAAATTGTAGAGTAGACACTACATGCCTCTCATTGTTGGGCACTGGGGAACTGCCCTGCACAAACCTAAATGATGCACTGGTGTGTTTCTTTCTTAAGCCTCTCATTATGACACACCTTCAATATTTTCACACACAAATGTAACAGAAAAGTGCTAGCTAACTGAACGCAAAAAAAACTCACAAGTGACCCTGGAAATGTGGGTTGGTCATTCTGTCAGGACTCAGTCCGGGACACTGGCATGTGTCAGGGACTCTGGCAGTGACTGGTGCCAGGAAAGGCAAAGTAAGCAGAATACTGGGTACAGAGCTGCCCAAGATCACAGCGAGTCAAAGGAGAAAGGGAATCCTAAGAGGAAGCTCTGTACAATAGAATAAGAGAGTTAAGGCTCAGAAAGGACAGGCCCTCAGAGGTGATTTAGCATTCAGAAAAACTACACACAAGATGGATATGCAAGACATATATATAAAACAACATTAACAATAAAGGGAATGTGGGGTAAAGCACGCGGGAGCTGCACACGGTAAGACTGAAGCTCACCAAGTTCCTCACCCACAATTGCTGTTACAGATACTGACTGCAAATACCCACATATAGGATATGTATACAAAGGCAGGGTCTGTGGAGCTGATACCTATGGTGATGTTATAAATGTAAATCAAAGACAATACTCACAGTGGACAAGAAACACCACCTAGGTTGTCAGCTGTGCCCACGGATCCTGGCGATCAAACAGGAACACGCAAGGCAGTAACAGCAAAGGGGTAGAACTAAACACAAGCACGACAGACAAGGAGCTAGCAAGGAGGAGTGCTTAACAGGAATGGAAGGAAATCGCAGGGCACACTTGGCATAAAGCAAGTAAGAAACATTCAAGGTAATTAGAATCAAGACAGCAGGAATAGCAAGACAGCAAACTAGGAACTTGAACAAAGGAAATGGGAAGAAAGGCAGGGACTGGAAAAGGATATACAGAAGGGGAGGCTACAAGGGTTTACTAGAATAGTGCAGGTTCAGGAATCAAGAAAACAAAGTAGCATAGAAGGCAGTGCTGGGGCAGGAACAAGAATTGAGCAAAGGCTCAGGAGTCAAGGTAGCACTGCAGACAGTGCTAGTTCAGGAACAGGGAATTACTAAAGCTCAGGAGTCAAGGTAGCACTGCGGGCAGTGCTGCTCAGGAGTCAAGGTAGCACTGCAGACAGTGCTGGTTCAGGAACAGGGAATTACTAAGGCTCAGGAGTCAAGGTAGCACTGCGGGCAGTGCTGGTTCAGGAACAGGGAATTACTAAGGCTCAGGAGTCAAGGTAGCACTGCGGGCAGTGCTGGTTCAGGAACAGGGAATTACTAAGGCTCAGGAGTCAAGGTAGCACTGCGGGCAGTGCTGGTTCAGGAACAGGGAATTACTAAGGCTCAGGAGTCAAGGTAGCACTGCAGGCAGTGCTGGTTCAGGAACAGGGAATACTACAGCTCAGGAGTCAAGGTAGCACTGCAGGCAGTGCTAGTTCAGGAACAGGGAATTACTAAGGCTCAGGAGTCAAGGTAGCACTGCGGGCAGTGCTGGTTCAGGAACAGGGAATTACTAAGGCTCAGGAGTCAAGGTAGCACTGCGGGCAGTGCTGGTTCAGGAACAGGGAATTACTAAAGCTCAGGAGTCAAGGTAGCACTGCAGGCAGTGCTAGTTCAAGGAAACAAGAAATAGCTACAGCTCAGGAAACAAGGAGACGAGAGCACTGCAAGCAGTGCAAATCAGGAACAAGAAATAGCTGAAGCCCAGAAACAAAGAATAACTATAGCTCAGGAACTCAGGAAACAAGGTAGCACTGCAAGCAGTGCTAATTCAGGCACAAGGAATAGCTATAGCTCAGGAACTCAGGAAACAAGGTAGCACTGCAGGCAGTGCTAATTCAGGCACAAGGAGCAGCTACAGCTCAGGAATCGAGGAACAAGGATTAACTATAGCCCAGGAATCAAGGAATATCAAAAGCTCAGGAAACAAGGATCGGTCTCACCAGAACACACCTACAATGACCAACACTGGACTGAAGGGAGCTGGGGCTTAAAAGAGCTCACAGTAATCAGATGCATGAGGTGTGAGCAGGCTAGCAGCAGCCAGTCACAGGTGAGCTGAATTCCTCCACCCATCCTTGGCCTGCAGGGGTGGAGACGAAGCAGTGAGAAGGGAATTCTAGGTAATGGAGTGTCAAACATGAGCAGGCTGGCTTCAAGCATGAGCAGGCTGGCTTTCACAAAACCCGGCATGGATTAGGAATAGATGACAATTTGCAAGTAGAAGCCAAATGACTGGAAGTCAGTATATGCAGGAAGGGGAGTGTCTGGAAGCTTATTAGAACACTGGAGAGCCCCACAATTCAGCCCCCTGGTGGTGGGCACGAGAATGCAGGGAGCGAATCGTGACAAGATCAAGCCAGAGAAAGGCAGAAGAGGGAGAGAGGAAGCAGTAGAGAAAGGCAGCAAAACATTGACAAAGGGAGAAAACAGGGATGTAAAAGAACAGGAACGAGTGAGATAAAGAGACAGTAAGTACAGGGTGGTAGAAGAAAGAGGCACGAGGTGGAAGAAAGAGCCACGAGGTGGAATCAAGACCAGGCAGCCTCGGTATTCATGAGATAAAGAGACAGGAAGTGTAGGGTGGAGGAAGAAAGAGGCATGGGGTGGAATCAACACCAGGCAGCCTCGGTGTTCATGAGAAAAAGAGGCAGAAAGTGTAGGGAAGTGTAGGGGGTGGAATAAAGAGGTGGGATAAAGACCAGGCAGCCTCCGTGTTCATGAGAAAAAGAGACAGGAAGTGTAGGGTGGTGGAAGAAAGAGGCACGAGGTGGAACCAAGACCAGGCAGCCTCGGTATTCATTAGAAAAAGAGACAGGAAGTGTAGAGGGTGGATGAAAGAGGCATGAGGTGAAAACAAGACCAGGTAGCCTCGGTATTCATGAGATAAAGAGACAGGAAGTGTAGGGGTGGAAGAAAGAGGCACGAGGTGGAATCAATACCAGGCAGCCTCGTTGTTCATGAGATAAAGAGACAGGAAGTGTAGGCTGATGGAAGAAAGAGGCATGTGGTGGAATCAAGACCAGGTAGCCTCAGTTTTCATGAGATAAAGAGACAGGAAGTGTAGGGGTGGAAGAAAGGGGCCAAAGGTGGAATCAAGACCAGGCAGCCTCTGTATTCATGAGATAAAGAGGCAGGAAGTGTAGGGGGTGGGAGAAAGAGACATGATACAGAACAAGAAGAGGCAGCCTTGTTATTCAGCAAACTTGGCATTTGGCAGCAGCGTTGGTGAAAGTCTAAGAAAACATTGGTTTCCTTTACTTATTTAATGGTTTATTTAACAAATAAGGCTCTGTCTGTCCCATGTCCAACTGCGAGAGGAAGAGGAGGAGCTGGTGAAGGAAGGAAGGAAGGCAGACAGCGCAAGGCCTCCCCTCCCTGTATGCAGCCTGTGTAAGCCCCAGTTTCTGAATAAAGTGACGAAACAGCATTCTCTAGTTAGGGGATCACAAGGCTCTTTTGCATCATCAAAGCTCTGCAAAGGTCATAATTTTTGCTCTTTTGATGAGCTTATGAAGCATCTAGGTTCACCTTCGCCATGCGAAGTTTTCAGCATGGCAAGGCAATTTTTACCACCTGAGGAGATCATGGTCTGGCTGACTTAACCCAGGCAAGTCAGAAAAAGGTTGCAGATTTCCTCTCGACACGTTTATCTCTGGCAGAGCTTCTATGCACAGTAGCATTGCACAGGAGAACAATTTTTCCCTGCAATATATCCCTTATGAACAACCATACATAGAACATAAATTGTTGCATAATTCAAGATTAACATGGAAATGTGTCAGATTGAAAAAATGTGCAACCTTCTCAAAGTTTATAAGAATTGCTTAGAATTTTGCGAAGTTTGCAAAAGTAAATTGAAACTCTGCTCAGGGGCGGCTCTTCCGTTGGAGTGAAGGAGCGTCGCCCCACTTAAATGCCCCCGAGCACCGAGATGAAAAATAAAATGGCAATTCATTACCATTTTATTTTTCAGCCTCCCGTTCCACAACCAAGAGCTTAGTGAGAGCAGCAGCCGGGAGGCGGGTGGGCTGTATGTCCACTTTTCAAAGTGCGCATGTCCCTTTGGCCGACTGTCTTGCGGCGGCCAGCCAGACATGCGCACTTTGAAACCTCTAACACGGTTGTCTTAAGACAGCTGAGTTAGAGCAAGTACAGGCCTCCAGAGCGTGGGGGGCGCCGAGACAGGCCGCTCCCTCCAATCAGGGCGCTGCTCTCATGCTGGTGAGAGCTGCACCAGGATTGGTCAAGGGAGTTGCTGGGGCCTGCAATGCAGCTGCGACGAGGTCCGGAGCGAGGAGGTCCTGTAGTGAGGTAAGTGTTTTTTATATATTTTAATTTTATTCATGCGCGCCCGTTTATTTTTATATTTTTATTGCATGCGCACGCACGCCGCCCCTCCCCCTAGATGCCAGCCGCCACTGACTCTGCATACCCCTACTAATAGGGTCCCTCTAAATTAGGATTTTTTCACTACTATAGAGTGGAAGGAGCTGCCATCTTACCATCTTATCACGGGAGCAGAATTCTGTGTGCCTTGTGAGACTCCCATGAGGAACACAGTGCGGACAAGGAAGCAGTGATGTCAAAGAAGTGAGACTGCCGCAATAACAGCGGACTGGGAAACACTGTCAAACCCACCTGTGTGCTAGGTCATGTCTTTTCAGTACGTTGGTAACGGAGAATTACACCCTTTCTGAGATGTGCTGGTACTCTCCCTTTTAAATTAAAGAAGTGCAGGTACTCAGTTCCTATGAGCACCTGCTCAATTAAAGGGCTACATATGTAAGCTATCATGGCCTTCTTCCAAGAGGGCTGTCCTCCTAGCTTCCAGTAGCATGCAAAGCAACCCCCTACTGTCTGCCAACAAAAGACAAGGACAGGACATGCAAAGCAACCCCTACTGTCTGCCAACAAAAGACAGGGACAGGACATGCAAAGCAACCCCCTACTGTCTGCCCACAAAAGACAGGGACAGGACATGCAAAGCAACCCCTACTGTCTGCCCACAAAAGACAGGGACAGGACATGCAAAGCAACCCCCTACTGTCTGCCCACAAACAAAGGGATAGGACATGCAAAGCAACCCCCTACTGTCTGCCCACAAAAGACAGGGACAGGACATGCAAAGCAACCCCCTACAAGCTGCCCACAGGGACAGGACATGCAAAGCAACCCCTACTGTCTGCCCACAAAAGACATGGACAGGATATGCAAAGCAACCCCTACTGTCTGCCAACAAAAGACAGGGACAGGACATGCAAAGCAACCCCTACTGTCTGCCCACAAACACAGGGACAGGACATGCAAAGCAACCCCTACTGTCTGCCCACAAAAGACATGAACAGGACATGCAAAGCAACCCCCTACTGTCTGCCAACAAAAGACAGGGACAGGACATGCAAAGCAACACCCTACTGACTGCCAACAAAAGACAGGGACAGGACATGCAAAGCAACCCCCTACTGTCTGCCAACAAAAGACAGGGACAGGACATGCAAAGCAACCCCTACTATCTGCCCACAAAAGACAGGGACACGACATGCAAAGCAACCCCCTACTGTCTGCCCACAAAAGACAGGGACAGGACATGCAAAGCAACCCCTACTGCCTGCTCACAAAACACAGGGACAGGACATGCAAAGCAACACCCTACTGTCTGCCAACAAAAGACAGGGACAGGACATGCAAAGCAACCCCTACTGTCTGCCCACAAAAGACATGGACAGGACATGCAAAGCAACCCCCTTCTGTCTGCCAACAAAAGACAGGGACAGGACATGCAAAGCAACCCCCTACTGGCTGCCCACAAATACAGGGACAGGACATGCAAAGCAACCCCCTACTGGCTGCCCACAAATACAGGGACAGGACATGCAAAGCAACCCCTAATGTCTGCCCACAAAAGACAGGGACAGGACATGCAAAGCAACCCCCTACGTCTGCCAACAAAAGACAGGGACAGGACATGCAAAGAAACCCCTACTGTCTGCCAACAAAAAACAGGGACAGGACATGCAACGCAACCCCTACTGTCTGCCCACAAACACAGGGACAGGACATGCAAAGCAACCCCTACTGTCTGCCCACAAACACAGGGACAGGACATGCAAAGCAACCCCTACTGTCTGCCCACAAAAGACAGGGACAGGACATGCAAAGCAACCCCCTACTGGCTGCCCACAAATACAGGGACAGGACATGCAAAGCAACCCCTACTGTCTGCCCACAAAAGACAGGGACAGGACATGCAAAGCAACCCCCTACTGTCTGCCCACAAACACAGGGACAGGACATGCAAAGCAACCCTCTACTGGCTGCCCACAAAAGACAGGGACAGGACATGCAAAGCAACCCCTACTGTCTGCCCACAAAAGACAGGGACAGGACATGCAAAGCAACCCCTACTGGCTGCCCACAAAAGACAGGGACAGGACATGCAAAGCAACCCCTACTGGCTGCCCACAAAAGACAGGGACAGGACATGCAAAGCAGCCCCCTACTGTCTGCCAACAAAAGACAGGGACAGGACATGCAAAGCAACCCCCTACTGGCTCCCCACAAAAGACAGGGACAGGACATGCAAAGCAACCCCCTACTGTCTGCCAACAAAAGACAGGGACAGGACATGCAAAGCAACCCCCTACTGGCTGCCCACAAAAGACAGGGACAGGACATGCAAAGCAACTCCCTACTGTCTGCCCACAAACACAGGGACAGGACATGCAAAGCAACCCCTACTGTCTGCCCACAAAAGACATGAACAGGACATGCAAAGCAACCCCTACTGTCTGCCAACAAAAGACAGGGACACGACATGCAAAGCAACCCCCTACTGTCTGCCAACAAAAGACAGGGACAGGACATGCAAAGCAACCCCTACTGTCTGCCCACAAAAGACAGGGACAGGACATGCAAAGCAACCCCTACTATCTGCCCACAAAAGACAGGGACACGACATGCAAAGCAACCCCTACTGTCTGCCAACAAAAGACAGGGACAGGACATGCAAAGCAACCCCTACTGTCTGCCCACAAAAGACAGGGACAGGACATGCAAAGCAACCCCTACTGTCTGCCAACAAAAGATAGGGACAGGACATGCAAAGCAACCCCTACTGTCTGCCAACAAAAGACAGGGACAGGACATGCAAAGTAACCCCCTACTGTCTGCCAACAAAAGACAGGGACAGGACATGCAAACCAACCCCCTACTGTCTGCTAACAAAAGACAGGGACAGGACATGCAAAGCAACCCCCTACTGTCTGCCCACAAATACAGGGACAGGACATGCAAAGCAACCCCTACTGTCTGCCCATAAAAGACATGAACAGGACATGCAAAGCAACCCCCTACTGTCTGCCCACAAAAGACAGGGACAGGACATGCAAAGCAGCCCCCTACTGTCTGCCAACAAAAGACAGGGACAGGACATGTAAAGCAACCCCCTACTGTCTGCCAACAAAAGACAGGGACAGGACATGCAAAGCAACCCCCTACTGGCTGCCCACAAAAGACAGGGACAGGACATGCAAAGCAACCACTACTGTCTGCCAACAAAAGACAGGGACAGGACATGCAAAGCAACCCCCTACTGGCTGCCAACAAAAGACAGGGACAGGACATGCAAAGCAACCCCTACTGTCTGCCAACAAAAGACAGGGACAGGACATGCAAAGCAACCCCTACTATCTGCCCACAAAAGACAGGGACACGACATGCAAAGCAACCCCTACTGTCTGCCAACAAAAGACAGGGACAGGACATGCAAAGCAACCCCTACTGTCTGCCCAGAAAAGACAGGGACAAGACATGCAAAGTAACACCCTACTGTCTGCCAACAAAAGACAGGGACAGGACATGCAAACCAACCCCCCTACTGTCTGCCCACAAATACAGGGACAGGACATGCAAAGCAACCCCTACTGTCTGCCCATAAAAGACATGAACAGGACATGCAAAGCAACCCCCTACTGTCTGCCCACAAAAGACAGGGACAGGACATGCAAAGCAGCCCCCTACTGTCTGCCAACAAAAGACAGGGACAGGACATGTAAAGCAACCCCCTAGTGGAGAAGTGTGGCTCAATGGTTAGAGCGGCAGACCCTGATGCAGAGATCTGGCCTGGGACCAGGGTTCAATTCCCGCCTCGGCGGGTCTTGGGCTCAACCTCCTCGGACCTGATAATTCTCGCCTCGGTGCCTATTCTAATCATGGGTCCCACTCTGCAACTCTGGGCAATAGCTTGCTTAATCTCCACAACGGCCCCACCAGCGCTGTGATGCCTGGCTTCACCTTGGAGGTGCCCAGGAGTGGACATTTCACAGGGAAAAGCCAGGAAGTGTTCCACAGCGGTATGCGTTCAGCGCCAGGAAGCCTCAGGGTAGCAGTGCGCTTTACAAGTACAAATTCATTTCAATTTCATTTCATTTCAATTACTGTCTGCCAACAAAAGACAGGGACAGGGCATGCAAAGCAACCCCCTACTGGCTGCCAACAAAAGACAGGGACAGGACATGCAAAGCAACCCCTACTGTCTGCCAACAAAAGACAGGGACAGGGCATGCAAAGCAACCCCCTACTGGCTGCCAACAAAAGACAGGGACAGGACATGCAAAGCAACCCCCTACTGTCTGCCAACAAAAGACAGGGACACGACATGCAAAGCAACCCCTACTGTCTGCCAACAAAAGACAGGGACAGGACATGCAAAGCAACCCCTACTGTCTGCCAACAAAAGACAGGGACAGGGCATGCAAAGCAACCCCCTACTGGCTGCCAACAAAAGACAGGGACAGGACATGCAAAGCAACCCCCTACTGTCTGCCAACAAAAGACAGGGACACGACATGCAAAGCAACCCCTACTGTCTGCCAACAAAAGACAGGGACAGGACATGCAAAGTAACCCCTACTGTCTGCCCAGAAAAGACAGGGACAAGACATGCAAAGCAACCCCCTACTGTCTGCCCACAAACACAGGGACAGGACATGCAAAGCAACCCCTACTGTCTGCCCACAAATACAGGGACAGGACATGCAAAGCAACCCCCTACTGGCTGCCCACAAATACAGGGACAGGACATGCAAAGCAACCCCTAATGTCTGCCAACAAAAGACAGGGACAGGACATGCAAAGCAACCCCTACTGTCTACCCACAAGAGACAGGGACAGGACATGCAAAGCAACCCCTACTATCTGCCCACAAAAGACAGGGACATGACATGCAAAGCAACCCCCTACTGTCTGCCAACAAAAGACAGGGACAGGACATGCAAAGCAACCCCCTACTGGCTGCCCACAAAAGACAGGGACAGGACATGCAAAGCAACCCCCTACTGTCTGCCCACAAACACAGGGACAGGACATGCAAAGCAACCCCTACTGTCTGCCCACAAAAGACATGAACAGGACATGCAAAGCAACCCCTACTGTCTGCCAACAAAAGACAGGGACACGACATGCAAAGCAACCCCCTACTGTCTGCCAACAAAAGACAGGGACAGGACATGCAACGCAACCCCCTACTGGCTGCCCACAAAAGACAGGGACAGGACATGCAAAGCAACCCCCTACTGTCTGCCCACAAACACAGGGACAGGACATGCAAAGCAACCCCTACTGTCTGCCCACAAAAGACAGGGACAGGACATGCAAAGCAACCCCCTACTGTCTGCCAACAAAAGACAGGGACAGGACATGCAAAGCAACCCCCTACTGTCTGCCAACAAAAGACAGGGACATGACATGCAAAGTAACCCCCTACTGTCTGCCAACAAAAGACAGGGACAGGACATGCAAACCAACCCCCTACTGTCTGCCAACAAAAGACAGGGACAGGACATGCAAACCAACCCCCTACTGTCTGCCCACAAATACAGGGACAGGACATGCAAAGCAACCCCTACTGTCTGCCCACAAAAGACAGGGACAAGACATGCAAAGTAACCCCCTACTGTCTGCCAACAAAAGACACCGACAGGACATGCAAAGCAACCCCTACTGCCTGCTCACAAAAGACAGGGACAGGACATGCAAAGCAACCCCTACTGTCTGCCAACAAAAGACAGGGACAGGACATGCAAAGCAACCCCCTACTGTCTGCCAACAAAAGACAGGGACATGACATGCAAAGTAACCCCCTACTGTCTGCCAACAAAAGACAGGGACAGGACATGCAAACCAACCCCCTACTGTCTGCCAACAAAAGACAGGGACAGGACATGCAAACCAACCCCCTACTGTCTGCCCACAAATACAGGGACAGGACATGCAAAGCAACCCCTACTGTCTGCCCACAAAAGACAGGGACAAGACATGCAAAGTAACCCCCTACTGTCTGCCAACAAAAGACACCGACAGGACATGCAAAGCAACCCCTACTGCCTGCTCACAAAAGACAGGGACAGGACATGCAAAGCAACACCCTACTGTCTGCCAACAAAAGACAGGGACAGGACATGCAAAGCAACCCCTACTGTCTGCCCACAAAAGACAGGGACAGGACATGCAAAGCAACCCCTACTGTCTGCCAACAAAAGACAGGGACAGGACATGCAAAGCAACCCCCTACTGGCGGCCCACAAATACAGGGACAGGACATGCAAAGCAACCCCCTACTGGCTGCCCACAAATACAGGGACAGGACATGCAAAGCAACCCCTAATGTCTGCCCACAAAGACAGGGACAGGACATGCAAAGCAACCCCCTACGTCTGCCAACAAAAGACAGGGACAGGACATGCAAAGCAACCCCTACTGTCTGCCAACAAAAAACAGGGACAGGACATGCAACGCAACCCCCTACTGTCTGCCCACAAACACAGGGACAGGACATGCAAAGCAACCCCTACTGTCTGCCCACAAACACAGGGACAGGACATGCAAAGCAACCCCTACTGTGTGCCCACAAAAGACATGGACAGGATATGCAAAGAAACCCCCTACTGTCTGCCAACAAAAGACAGGGACAGGACATGCAAAGCAACCCCTACTGTCTGCCCACAAAAGACAGGGACAGGACATGCAAAGCAACCCCCTACTGTCTGCCCACAAAAGACAGGGAAAGGACATGCAAAGCAACCCCCTACTGTCTGCCCACAAAAGACAGGGACAGGACATGCAAAGCAACCCCTACTGTCTGCCAACAAAAGACAGGGACAGGACATGCAAAGCAACACCTACTGTCTGCCAACAAAAGACAGGGACAGGACATGCAAAGCAACCCTACTGTCTGCCCACAAAAGACAGGGACAGGACATGCAAAGCAACCCCCTACTAGCTGCCCACAGGGACAGGACATGTAAAGCAACCCCTACTGTCTGCCCACAAAAGACAGGGACGGGACATGCAAAGCAACCCCCTACTGTCTGCCAACAAAAGACAGGGACAGGACATGCAAAGCAACCCCCTACTGGCTGCCCACAAATACAGGGACAGGACATGCAAAGCAACCCCTACTGTCTGCCCACAAAAGACAGGGACGGGACATGCAAAGCAACCCCCTACTGTCTGCCAACAAAAGACAGGGACAGGACATGCAAAGCAGCCCCCTACTGGCTGCCCACAAAAGACAGGGACAGGACATGCAAAGCAGCCCCTTACTGTCTGCCAACAAAAGACAGGGACAGGACATGCAAAGCAACCCCCTACTGGCTCCCAACAAAAGACAGGGACAGGACATGCAAAGCAACCCCTACTTTCTGCCCACAAATACAGGGACAGGACATGCAAAGCAACCCCTAATGTCTGCCCACAAAAGATATGGACAGGACATGCAAAGCAACCCCTACTGTCTGCCCACAAAAGACAGGGACAGGACATGCAAAGCAACCCCTACTGTCTGCCAACAAAAGACAGGGACAGGACATGCAAAGCAACCCCTACTGTCTGCCAACAAAAGACAGGGACAGGACATGCAAAGCAACCCCCTACTGTCTGCCCACAAAAGACAGGGACAGGACATGCAAAGCAACCCCTACTTTCTGCCCACAAATACAGGGACAGGACATGCAAAGCAACCCCTAATGTCTGCCCACAAAAGACATGGACAGGACATGCAAAGCAACCCCTACTGTCTGCCCACAAAAGACAGGGACAGGACATGCAAAGCAACCCCCTACTGTCTGCCAACAAAAGACAGGGACAGGACATGCAAAGCAACCCCTACTGTCTGCCAACAAAAGACAGGGACAGGACATGCAAAGCAACCCCCTACTGTCTGCCCACAAAAGACAGGGACAGGACATGCAAAGCAACCCCTACTGTCTGCCCACAAAAGACAGGGACAGGACATGCAAAGCAACCCCCTACTGTCTGCCCACAAACAAAGGGACAGGACATGCAAAGCAACCCCCTACTAGCTGCCCACAGGGACAGGACATGCAAAGCAACCCCTACTGTCTGCCCACAAAAGACATGGACAGGATATGCAAAGCAACCCCCTACTGTCTGCCAACAAAAGACAGGGACAGGACATGCAAAGCAACCCCCTACTGTCTGCCAACAAAAGACAGGGACAGGACATGCAAAGCAAACCCTACTATCTGCCCACAAAAGACAGGGACACGACATGCAAAGTAACCCCCTACTGTCTGCCAACAAAAGACAGGGACAGGACATGCAAAGCAACCCCCTACTGTCTGCCCACAAACACAGGGACAGGACATGCAAAGCAACCCCTACTGTCTGCCCACAACAGACATGAACAGGACATGCAAAGCAACCCCCTACTGTCTGCCAACAAAAGACAGGGACAGGACATGCAAAGCAACACCCTACTGTCTGCCAACAAAAGACAGGGACAGGACATGCAAAGCAACCCTCTACTGTCTGCCAACAAAAGACAGGGACAGGACATGCAAAGCAACCCCTACTATCTGCCCACAAAAGACAGGGACACGACATGCAAAGCAACCCCCTACTGTCTGCCCACAAAAGACAGGGACAGGACATGCAAAGCAACCCCTACTGCCTGCTCACAAAACACAGGGACAGGACATGCAAAGCAACACCCTACTGTCTGCCAACAAAAGACAGGGACAGGACATGCAAAGCAACCCCTACTGTCTGCCCACAAAAGACAGGGACAGGACATGCAAAGCAACCCCCTACTGTCTGCCAACAAAAGACAGGGACAGGACATGCAAAGCAACCCCCTACTGGCTGCCCACAAATACAGGGACAGGACATGCAAAGCAACCCCCTACTGGCTGCCCACAAATACAGGGACAGGACATGCAAAGCAACCCCTAATGTCTGCCCACAAAAGACAGGGACAGGACATGCAAAGCAACCCCTACGTCTGCCAACAAAAGACAGGGACAGGACATGCAAAGCAACCCCTACTGTCTGCCAACAAAAAACAGGGACAGGACATGCAACGCAACCCCCTACTGTCTGCCCACAAACACAGGGACAGGACATGCAAAGCAACCCCCTACTGTCTGCCCACAAACACAGGGACAGGACATGCAAAGCAACCCCTACTGTCTGCCCACAAAAGACAAGACAGGACATGCAAAGCAACCCCCTACTGGCTGCCCACAAATACAGGGACAGGACATACAAAGCAACCCCTACTGTCTGCCCACAAAAGACAGGGACAGGACATGCAAAGCAACCCCTACTTTCTGCCCACAAATACAGGGACAGGACATGCAAAGCAACCCCTAATGTCTGCCCACAAAAGACATGGACAGGACATGCAAAGCAACCCCTACTGTCTGCCCACAAAAGACAGGGACAGGACATGCAAAGCAACCCCTACTGTCTGCCAACAAAAGACAGGGACAGGACATGCAAAGCAACCCCTACTGTCTGCCAACAAAAGACAGGGACAGGACATGCAAAGCAACCCCCTACTGTCTGCCCACAAAAGACAGGGACAGGACATGCAAAGCAACCCCTACTGTCTGCCCACAAAAGACAGGGACAGGACATGCAAAGCAACCCCCTACTGTCTGCCCACAAACAACGGGACAGGACATGCAAAGCAACCCCCTACTAGCTGCCCACAGGGACAGGACATGCAAAGCAACCCCTACTGTCTGCCCACAAAAGACATGGACAGGATATGCAAAGCAACCCCCTACTGTCTGCCAACAAAAGACAGGGACAGGACATGCAAAGCAACCCCTACTGTCTGCCAACAAAAGACAGGGACAGGACATGCAAAGCAAACCCTACTATCTGCCCACAAAAGACAGGGACACGACATGCAAAGTAACCCCTACTGTCTGCCAACAAAAGACAGGGACAGGACATGCAAAGCAACCCCCTACTGTCTGCCCACAAACACAGGGACAGGACATGCAAAGCAACCCCTACTGTCTGCCCACAACAGACATGAACAGGACATGCAAAGCAACCCCCTACTGTCTGCCAACAAAAGACAGGGACAGGACATGCAAAGCAACACCCTACTGTCTGCCAACAAAAGACAGGGACAGGACATGCAAAGCAACCCTCTACTGTCTGCCAACAAAAGACAGGGACAGGACATGCAAAGCAACCCCTACTATCTGCCCACAAAAGACAGGGACACGACATGCAAAGCAACCCCCTACTGTCTGCCCACAAAAGACAGGGACAGGACATGCAAAGCAACCCCTACTGCCTGCTCACAAAACACAGGGACAGGACATGCAAAGCAACACCCTACTGTCTGCCAACAAAAGACAGGGACAGGACATGCAAAGCAACCCCTACTGTCTGCCCACAAAAGACAGGGACAGGACATGCAAAGCAACCCCCTACTGTCTGCCAACAAAAGACAGGGACAGGACATGCAAAGCAACCCCCTACTGGCTGCCCACAAATACAGGGACAGGACATGCAAAGCAACCCCCTACTGGCTGCCCACAAATACAGGGACAGGACATGCAAAGCAACCCCTAATGTCTGCCCACAAAAGACAGGGACAGGACATGCAAAGCAACCCCCTACGTCTGCCAACAAAAGACAGGGACAGGACATGCAAAGCAACCCCTACTGTCTGCCAACAAAAACAGGGACAGGACATGCAACGCAACCCCTACTGTCTGCCCACAAACACAGGGACAGGACATGCAAAGCAACCCCCTACTGTCTGCCCACAAACACAGGGACAGGACATGCAAAGCAACCCCTACTGTCTGCCCACAAAAGACAAGACAGGACATGCAAAGCAACCCCCTACTGGCTGCCCACAAATACAGGGACAGGACATACAAAGCAACCCCTACTGTCTGCCCACAAAAGACAGGGACAGGACATGCAAAGCAACCCCTACTGTCTGCCCACAAACACAGGGACAGGACATGCAAAGCAACCCTCTACTGGCTGCCCACAAAAGACAGGGACAGGACATGCAAAGCAACCCCTACTGTCTGCCCACAAAAGACAGGGACAGGACATGCAAAGCAACCCCCTACTGGCTGCCCACAAAAGACAGGGACAGGACATGCAAAGCAACCCCTACTGGCTGCCCACAAAAGACAGGGACAGGACATGCAAAGCAGCCCCCTACTGTCTGCCAATAAAAGACAGGGACAGGACATGCAAAGCAACCCCCTACTGGCTCCCCACAAAAGACAGGGGCAGGACATGCAAAGCAACCCCCTACTGTCTGCCAACAAAAGACAGGGACAGGACATGCAAAGCAACCCCCTACTGGCTGCCCACAAAAGACATGGACAGGACATGCAAAGCAACCCCCTACTGTCTGCCCACAAACACAGGGACAGGACATGCAAAGCAACCCCTACTGTCTGCCCACAAAAGACATGAACAGGACATGCAAAGCAACCCCTACTGTCTGCCAACAAAAGACAGGGACACGACATGCAAAGCAACCCCCTACTGTCTGCCAACAAAAGACAGGGACAGGACATGCAAAGCAACCCCTACTGTCTGCCCACAAAAGACAGGGACAGGACATGCAAAGCAACCCCTACTATCTGCCCACAAAAGACAGGGACACGACATGCAAAGCAACCCCCTACTGTCTGCCAACAAAAGACAGGGACAGGACATGCAAAGCAACCCCTACTGTCTGCCCACAAAAGACAGGGACAGGACATGCAAAGCAACCCCCTACTGTCTGCCAACAAAAGACAGGGACAGGACATGCAAAGCAACCCCCTACTGTCTGCCAACAAAAGACAGGGACAGGACATGCAAAGTAACCCCCTACTGTCTGCCAACAAAAGACAGGGACAGGACATGCAAACCAACCCCCTACTGTCTGCCAACAAAAGACAGGGACAGGACATGCAAAGAAACCCCCTACTGTCTGCCCACAAACACAGGGACAGGACATGCAAAGCAACCCCTACTGTCTGCCCACAAAAGACATGAACAGGACATGCAAAGCAACCCCCTACTGTCTGCCCACAAAAGACAGGGACAGGACATGCAAAGCAACCCCCTACTGGCTGCCCACAAAAGACAGGGACAGGACATGCAAAGCAACCCCTACTGACTGCCAACAAAAGACAGGGACAGGACATGCAAAGAAACCCCCTACTGGCTGCCAACAAAAGACAGGGACAGGACATGCAAAGCAACCCCTACTATCTGCCCACAAAAGACAGGGACACGACATGCAAAGCAACCCCTACTGTCTGCCAACAAAAGACAGGGACAGGACATGCAAAGCAACCCCCTACTGTCTGCCAACAAAAGACAGGGACAGGACATGCAAAGCAACCCCTACTGTCTGCCCAGAAAAGACAGGGACAAGACATGCAAAGTAACCCCCTACTGTCTGCCAACAAAAGACAGGGACAGGACATGCAAAGCAACCCCTACTGCCTGCTCACAAAAGACAGGGACAGGACAAGCAAAGCAACACCCTACTGTCTGCCAACAAAAGACAGGGACAGGACATGCAAAGCAACCCCTACTGTCTGCCCACAAAAGACAGGGACAGGACATGCAAAGCAACACCCTACTGTCTGCCAACAAAAGACAGGGACAGGACATGCAAAGCAACCCCTACTGTCTGCCCACAAATACAGGGACAGGACATGCAAAGCAACCCCCTACTGGCTGCCCACAAATACAGGGACAGGACATGCAAAGCAACCCCTAATGTCTGCCCACAAAAGACAGGGACAGGACATGCAAAGCAACCCCCTACGTCTGCCAACAAAAGACAGGGACAGGACATGCAAAGTAACCCCTACTGTCTGCCAACAAAAAACAGGGACAGGACATGCAACGCAACCCCCTACTGTCTGCCCACAAATACAGGGACAGGACATGCAAAGCAACCCCTACTGTCTGCCCACAAACACAGGGACAGGACATGCAAAGCAACCCCTACTGTCTGCCCACAAAAGACAGGGACAGGACATGCAAAACAACCCCCTACTGGCTGCCCACAAATACAGGGACAGGACATGCAAAGCAACCCCTACTGTCTGCCCACAAAAGACAGGGACAGGACATGCAAAACAACCCCCTACTGGCTGCCCACAAATACAGGGACAGGACATGCAAAGCAACCCCTACTGTCTGCCCACAAAAGACAGGGACAGGACATGCAAAGCAACCCCTACTGTCTGCCAACAAAAGACAGGGACAGGACATGCAAAGCAACACCTACTGTCTGCCAAGAAAAGACAGGGTTCAGGACATGCAAAGCAACCCTACTGTCTGCCCACAAAAGACAGGGACAGGACATGCAAAGCAACCCCCTACTAGCTGCCCACAGGGACAGGACATGCAAAGCAACCCCTACTGTCTGCCCACAAATGACAGGGACGGGACATGCAAAGCAACCCCCTACTGTCTGCCAACAAAAGACAGGGACAGGACATGCAAAGCAACCCCCTACTGGCTGCCCACAAATACAGGTACAGGACATGCAAAGCAACCCCTACTGTCTGCCCACAAAAGACAGGGACGGGACATGTAAAGCAACCCCCTACTGTCTGCCAACAAAAGACAGGGACAGGACATGCAAAGCAGCCCCCTACTGGCTGCCCACAAAAGACAGGGACAGGACATGCAAAGCAGCGCCTTACTGTCTGCCAACAAAAGACAGGGACAGGACATGCAAAGCAGCCCCCTACTGTCTGCCAACAAAAGACAGGGACAGGACATGCAAAGCAACCCCCTACTGGCTCCCCACAAAAGACAGGGACAGGACATGCAAAGCAACCCCTACTGTCTGCCCACAAATACAGGGACAGGACATGCAAAACAACCCCTAATGTCTGCCCACAAAAGACATGGACAGGACATGCAAAGCAACCCCTACTGTCTGCCCACAAAAGACAGGGATAGGACATGCAAAGCAACCCCTACTATCTGCCCACAAAAGACAGGGACACGACATGCAAAGCAACCCCTTACTGTCTGCCAACAAAAGACAGGGACAGGACATGCAAAGCAACCCCTACTGTCTGCCAACAAAAGACAAGGACAGGACATGCAAAGCAACCCCCTACTGTCTGCCCACAAAAGACAGGGACAGGACATGCAAAGCAACCCCTACGGTCTGCCCACAAAAGACAGGGACAGGACATGCAAAGCAACCCCCTACTGTCTGCCCACAAACACAGGGACAGGACATGCAAAGCAACCCCCTACTGTCTGCCCACAAACTACAGGGACAGGACATGCAAAGCAACCCCCTACTAGCTGCCCACAGGGACAGGACATGCAAAGCAACCCCTACTGTCTGCCCACAAAAGACATGGACAGGATATGCAAAGCAACCCCTACTGTCTGCCAACAAAAGACAGGGACAGGACATGCAAAGCAACCCCCTACTGTCTGCCAACAAAAGACAGGGACAGGACATGCAAAGCAAACCCTAATATCTGCCCACAAAAGACAGGGACACGACATGCAAAGCAACCCCTACTGTCTGCCAACAAAAGACAGGGACAGGACATGCAAAGCAACCCCCTACTGTCTGCCCACAAACACAGGGACAGGACATGCAAAGCAACCCCTACTGTCTGCCAACAAAAGACAGGGACAGGACATGCAAAGCAACCCCTACTGTCTGCCAACAAAAGACAGGAACAGGACATGCAAAGCAACCCCAACTATCTGCCCACAAAAGACAGGGACACGACATGCAAAGCAACCCCTACTGTCTGCCAACAAAAGACAGGGACAGGACATGCAAAGCAACCCCTACTGTCTGCCCACAAAAGACAGGGACAGGACATGCAAAGCAACCCCCTACTGTCTGCCAACAAAAGACAGGGACAGGACATGCAAAGCAACCCTACTGTCTGCCCACAAAAGACAGGGACAAGACATGCAAAGTAACCCCCTACTGTCTGCCAACAAAAGACAGGGACAGGACATGCAAACCAACCCCTACTGTCTGCCCACAAAAGACAGGGACAGGACATGCAAAGCAACCCCCTACGTCTGCCAACAAAAGACAGGGACAGGACATGCAAAGCAAGCCCTACTGTCTGCCAACAAAAAACAGGGACAGGACATGCAACGCAATCCCCTACTGTCTGCCCACAAACACAGGGACAGGACATGCAAAGCAACCCCTACTGTCTGCCCACAAAAGACAGGGACAGGACATGCAAAGCAACCCCCTACTGTCTGCCCACAAACACAGGGACAGGACATGCAAAGCAACCCCCTACTGTCTGCCCACAAAAGACAGGGACAGGACATGCAAAGCAACCCCCTACTGTCTGCCAACAAAAGACAGGGACAGGACATGCAAAGCAACCCCTACTATCTGCCCACAAAAGACAGGGACAGGACATGCAAAGCAACCCCTACTGTCTGCCAACAAACACAGGGACAGGACATGCAAAGCAGCCCCTACTGGCTGCCCACAAATACAGGGATAGGACATGCAAAGCAACCCCTACTGTCTTCCTACAAAAGACAGGGACAGGACATGCAAAGCAACCCCCTACTGTCTGCCAACAAACACAGGGACAGGACATGCAAAGCAGCCCCCTACTGTCTGCCCACAAAAGACATGGACAGGACATGCAACGCAACCCCCTACTGTCTGCCAACAAAAGACAGGGACAGGACATGCAAAGCAACCCCTACTATCTGCCCACAAAAGACAGGGACAGGACATGCAAAGCAACCCCTACTGTCTGCCAACAAACACAGGGACAGGACATGCAAAGCAGCCCCTTCTGGCTGCCCACAAATACAGGGACAGGACATGCAAAGCAACCCCTACTGTCTGCCCACAAAAGACAGGGACAGGACATGCAAAGCAACCCCTACTGTCTGCCAACAAACACAGGGACAGGACATGCAAAGCAGCCCCCTACTGTCTGCCCACAAAAGACATGGACAGGACATGCAACGCAACCCCTACTGTCTGCCCACAAAAGACATGGACAGGACATGCAACGCAACCCCTACTGTCTGCCAACAAAAGACAGGGACAGGACATGCAAAGCAACCCCTACTGTCTGCCAACAAAAGACAGGGACAGGACATGCAAAGCAACCCCCTACTGTCTGCCCACAAACACAGGGACAGGACATGCAAAGCAACCCCTACTGTCTGCCCACAAAAGACAGGGACAGGACATGCAAAGCAACCCCCTACTGTCTGCCCACAAACACAGGGACAGGACATGCAAAGCAACCCCATACTCTCTGCCCACAAAAGACATGGACAGGACATGCAAAGCAACCCCTACTGTCTGCCCACAAACACAGGGACAGGACATGCAAAGCAACCCCTACTGTCTGCCCACAAAAGACAGGGACAGGACATGCAAAGCAACCCCTTACTGGCTGCGCACAAAAGACAGGGACAGGACATGCAAAGCAACCCCCTACTGGTTGCCCACAAATACATGGACAGGACATGCAAAGCAACCCCTACTGTCTGCCCACAAAAGACAGGGACAGGACATGCAAAGCAGCCCCCTACTGTCTGCCAACAAAAGACAGGGACAGGACATGCAAAGCAACCCCTACTGTCTGCCCACAAAAGACAGGGACAGGACATGCAAAGCAACCCCTACTGTCTGCCCACAAAAGACAGGGACAGGACATGCAAAGCAGCCCCCTACTGTCTGCCAACAAAGACAGGGACAGGACATGCAAAGCAACCCCTACTGTCTGCCAACAAAAGACAGGGACAGGACATGCAAAGCAACCCCCTACTGTCTGCCAACAAAAGACAGGGACAGGACATGCAAAGCAAGCCCTACTGTCTGCCCACAAAAGACAGGGACAGGACATGCAAAGCAACCCCTACTGTCTGCCCACAAACACAGGGACAGGACATGCAAAGCAACCCCTACTGTCTGCCAACAAAAGACAGGGACAGGACATGCAAAGCAACCCCCTACTGTCTGCCCACAAAAGACAGGGACAGGACATGCAAAGCAACCCCTACTGTCTGCCAACAAAAGACAGGGACAGGACATGCAAAGCAACCCCTACTGTCTGCCAACAAAAGACAGGGACAGGACATGCAAAGCAAGCCCTACTGTCTGCCCACAAAAGACAGGGACAGGACATGCAAAGCAACCCCCTACTGTCTGCCCACAAACACAGGGACAGGACATGCAAAGCAACCCCTACTGTCTGCCCACAAAAGACAGGGACAGGACATGCAAAGCAACCCCCTACTGTCTGCCCACAAAAGACAGGGACAGGACATGCAAAGCAACCCCTACTGTCTGCCCACAAAAGACAGGGACAGGACATGCAAAGCAACCCCTACTGTCTGCCCACAAAAGACAGGGACAGGACATGCAAAGCAACCCCTACTGTCTGCCCACAAAAGACAGGGACAGGACATGCAAAGCAACCCCCTACTGGCTGCCCACAAATACAGGGACAGGACATGCAAAACAACCCCTACTGTCTGCCAACAAAAGACAGGGACAGGACATGCAAAGCAACCCCCTACTGTCTGCCAACAAAAGACAGGGACAGGACATGCAAAGCAAGCCCTACTGTCTGCCCACAAAAGACAGGGACAGGACATGCAAAGCAACCCCTACTGTCTGCCCACAAACACAGGGACAGGACATGCAAAGCAACCCCTACTGTCTGCCAACAAAAGACAGGGACAGGACATGCAAAGCAACCCCTACTGTCTGCCCACAAAAGACAGGGACAGGACATGCAAAGCAACCCCCTACTGTCTGCCCACAAAAGACAGAGACAGGACATGCAAAGCAACCCCTACTGTCTGCCCACAAAAGACAGGGACAGGACATGCAAAGCAACCCCTACTGTCTGCCCACAAAAGACAGGGACATGACATGCAAAGCAACCCTCTACTGTCTGCCCACAAAAGACAGGGACAGGACATGCAAAGCAACCCCTACTGTCTGCACACAAAAGACAGGGACAGGACATGCAAAGCAACCCCTACTGTCTGCCCACAAAAGACAGGGACAGGACATGCAAAGCAACCCCTACTATCTGCCCACAAAAGACAGGGACAGGACATGCAAAGCAACCCCCTACTGGCTGCCCACAAATACAGGTACAGGACATGCAAAACAACCCCTACTGTCTGCCAACAAAAGACAGGGACAGGACATGCAAAGCAACCCCTACTGTCTGCCCACAAAAGACAGGGACAGGACATGCAAAGCAACCCCCTACTGTCTGCCCACAAACACAGGGACAGGACATGCAAAGCAACCCCTACTGTCTGCCAACAAAAGACAGGGACAGGACATGCAAAGCAACCCCTACTGTCTGCCCACAAAAGACAGGGACAGGACATGCAAAGCAACCCCTACTGTCTGCCAACAAAAGACAGGGACAGGACATGCAAAGCAACCCCCTACTGTCTGCCAACAAAAGACAGGAACAGGACATGCAAAGCAACCCCTACTATCTGCCCACAAAAGACAGGGACACGACATGCAAAGCAACCCCTACTGTCTGCCAACAAAAGACAGGGACAGGACATGCAAAGCAACCCCTACTGTCTGCCCACAAAAGACAGGGACAGGACATGCAAAGCAACCCCTACTGTCTGCCAACAAAAGACAGGGACAGGACATGCAAAGCAACCCCTACTGTCTGCCCACAAAAAACAGGGACAGGACATGCAAAGCAACCCCTACTGTCTGCCCACAAACACAGGGACAGGACATGCAAAGCAACCCCTACTGTCTGCCCACAAAAGACAGGGACAGGACATGCAAAGCAACCCCCTACTGTCTGCCCACAAACACAGGGACAGGACATGCAAAGCAACCCCTACTGTCTGCCCACAAAAGACAGGGACAGGACATGCAAAGCAACCCCCTACTGTCTGCCCACAAACACAGGGACAGGACATGCAAAGCAACCCCCTACTGTCTGCCAACAAACACAGGGACAGGATATGCAAAGTAGCCCCCTACTGTCTGCCCACAAAAGACATGGACAGGACATGCAACGCAACCCCCTACTGTCTGCCAACAAAAGACAGGGACAGGACATGCAAAGCAACCCCTACTGTCTGCCAACAAAAGACAGGGACAGGACATGCAAAGCAACCCCCTACTGTCTGCCCACAAAAGACAGGGACAGGACATGCAAAGCAACCCCTACTGTCTGCCCACAAAAGACAGGGACAGGACATGCAAAGCAACCCCCTACTGTCTGCCCACAAACAAAGGGACAGGACATGCAAAGCAACCCCCTACTAGCTGCCCACAGGGACAGGACATGCAAAGCAACCCCTACTGTCTGCCCACAAAAGACATGGACAGGATATGCAAAGCAACCCCCTACTGTCTGCCAACAAAAGACAGGGACAGGACATGCAAAGCAACCCCCTACTGTCTGCCAACAAAAGACAGGGACAGGACATGCAAAGCAAACCCTACTATCTGCCCACAAAAGACAGGGACACGACATGCAAAGTAACCCCCTACTGTCTGCCAACAAAAGACAGGGACAGGACATGCAAAGCAACCCCCTACTGTCTGCCCACAAACACAGGGACAGGACATGCAAAGCAACCCCTACTGTCTGCCCACAACAGACATGAACAGGACATGCAAAGCAACCCCCTACTGTCTGCCAACAAAAGACAGGGACAGGACATGCAAAGCAACACCCTACTGTCTGCCAACAAAAGACAGGGACAGGACATGCAAAGCAACCCTCTACTGTCTGCCAACAAAAGACAGGGACAGGACATGCAAAGCAACCCCTACTATCTGCCCACAAAAGACAGGGACACGACATGCAAAGCAACCCCCTACTGTCTGCCCACAAAAGACAGGGACAGGACATGCAAAGCAACCCCTACTGCCTGCTCACAAAACACAGGGACAGGACATGCAAAGCAACACCCTACTGTCTGCCAACAAAAGACAGGGACAGGACATGCAAAGCAACCCCTACTGTCTGCCCACAAAAGACAGGGACAGGACATGCAAAGCAACCCCCTACTGTCTGCCAACAAAAGACAGGGACAGGACATGCAAAGCAACCCCCTACTGGCTGCCCACAAATACAGGGACAGGACATGCAAAGCAACCCCCTACTGGCTGCCCACAAATACAGGGACAGGACATGCAAAGCAACCCCTAATGTCTGCCCACAAAAGACAGGGACAGGACATGCAAAGCAACCCCCTACGTCTGCCAACAAAAGACAGGGACAGGACATGCAAAGCAACCCCTACTGTCTGCCAACAAAAAACAGGGACAGGACATGCAACGCAACCCCCTACTGTCTGCCCACAAACACAGGGACAGGACATGCAAAGCAACCCCCTACTGTCTGCCCACAAACACAGGGACAGGACATGCAAAGCAACCCCTACTGTCTGCCCACAAAAGACAAGACAGGACATGCAAAGCAACCCCCTACTGGCTGCCCACAAATACAGGGACAGGACATACAAAGCAACCCCTACTGTCTGCCCACAAAAGACAGGGACAGGACATGCAAAGCAACCCCTACTTTCTGCCCACAAATACAGGGACAGGACATGCAAAGCAACCCCTAATGTCTGCCCACAAAAGACATGGACAGGACATGCAAAGCAACCCCTACTGTCTGCCCACAAAAGACAGGGACAGGACATGCAAAGCAACCCCCTACTGTCTGCCAACAAAAGACAGGGACAGGACATGCAAAGCAACCCCTACTGTCTGCCAACAAAAGACAGGGACAGGACATGCAAAGCAACCCCCTACTGTCTGCCCACAAAAGACAGGGACAGGACATGCAAAGCAACCCCTACTGTCTGCCCACAAAAGACAGGGACAGGACATGCAAAGCAACCCCCTACTGTCTGCCCACAAACAACGGGACAGGACATGCAAAGCAACCCCCTACTAGCTGCCCACAGGGACAGGACATGCAAAGCAACCCCTACTGTCTGCCCACAAAAGACATGGACAGGATATGCAAAGCAACCCCTACTGTCTGCCAACAAAAGACAGGGACAGGACATGCAAAGCAACCCCCTACTGTCTGCCAACAAAAGACAGGGACAGGACATGCAAAGCAAACCCTACTATCTGCCCACAAAAGACAGGGACACGACATGCAAAGTAACCCCCTACTGTCTGCCAACAAAAGACAGGGACAGGACATGCAAAGCAACCCCCTACTGTCTGCCCACAAACACAGGGACAGGACATGCAAAGCAACCCCTACTGTCTGCCCACAACAGACATGAACAGGACATGCAAAGCAACCCCCTACTGTCTGCCAACAAAAGACAGGGACAGGACATGCAAAGCAACACCCTACTGTCTGCCAACAAAAGACAGGGACAGGACATGCAAAGCAACCCTCTACTGTCTGCCAACAAAAGACAGGGACAGGACATGCAAAGCAACCCCTACTATCTGCCCACAAAAGACAGGGACACGACATGCAAAGCAACCCCTACTGTCTGCCCACAAAAGACAGGGACAGGACATGCAAAGCAACCCCTACTGCCTGCTCACAAAACACAGGGACAGGACATGCAAAGCAACACCCTACTGTCTGCCAACAAAAGACAGGGACAGGACATGCAAAGCAACCCCTACTGTCTGCCCACAAAAGACAGGGACAGGACATGCAAAGCAACCCCCTACTGTCTGCCAACAAAAGACAGGGACAGGACATGCAAAGCAACCCCCTACTGGCTGCCCACAAATACAGGGACAGGACATGCAAAGCAACCCCCTACTGGCTGCCCACAAATACAGGGACAGGACATGCAAAGCAACCCCTAATGTCTGCCCACAAAAGACAGGGACAGGACATGCAAAGCAACCCCCTACGTCTGCCAACAAAAGACAGGGACAGGACATGCAAAGCAACCCCTACTGTCTGCCAACAAAAAACAGGGACAGGACATGCAACGCAACCCCCTACTGTCTGCCCACAAACACAGGGACAGGACATGCAAAGCAACCCCCTACTGTCTGCCCACAAACACAGGGACAGGACATGCAAAGCAACCCCTACTGTCTGCCCACAAAAGACAAGACAGGACATGCAAAGCAACCCCCTACTGGCTGCCCACAAATACAGGGACAGGACATACAAAGCAACCCCTACTGTCTGCCCACAAAAGACAGGGACAGGACATGCAAAGCAACCCCCCTACTGTCTGCCCACAAACACAGGGACAGGACATGCAAAGCAACCCTCTACTGGCTGCCCACAAAAGACAGGGACAGGACATGCAAAGCAACCCCTACTGTCTGCCCACAAAAGACAGGGACAGGACATGCAAAGCAACCCCCTACTGGCTGCCCACAAAAGACAGGGACAGGACATGCAAAGCAACCCCTACTGGCTGCCCACAAAAGACAGGGACAGGACATGCAAAGCAGCCCCCTACTGTCTGCCAATAAAAGACAGGGACAGGACATGCAAAGCAACCCCCTACTGGCTCCCCACAAAAGACAGGGGCAGGACATGCAAAGCAACCCCCTACTGTCTGCCAACAAAAGACAGGGACAGGACATGCAAAGCAACCCCCTACTGGCTGCCCACAAAAGACATGGACAGGACATGCAAAGCAACCCCCTACTGTCTGCCCACAAACACAGGGACAGGACATGCAAAGCAACCCCTACTGTCTGCCCACAAAAGACATGAACAGGACATGCAAAGCAACCCCTACTGTCTGCCAACAAAAGACAGGGACACGACATGCAAAGCAACCCCCTACTGTCTGCCAACAAAAGACAGGGACAGGACATGCAAAGCAACCCCTACTGTCTGCCCACAAAAGACAGGGACAGGACATGCAAAGCAACCCCTACTATCTGCCCACAAAAGACAGGGACACGACATGCAAAGCAACCCCTACTGTCTGCCAACAAAAGACAGGGACAGGACATGCAAAGCAACCCCTACTGTCTGCCCACAAAAGACAGGGACAGGACATGCAAAGCAACCCCCTACTGTCTGCCAACAAAAGACAGGGACAGGACATGCAAAGCAACCCCTACTGTCTGCCAACAAAAGACAGGGACAGGACATGCAAAGTAACCCCCTACTGTCTGCCAACAAAAGACAGGGACAGGACATGCAAACCAACCCCCTACTGTCTGCCAACAAAAGACAGGGACAGGACATGCAAAGAAACCCCCTACTGTCTGCCCACAAACACAGGGACAGGACATGCAAAGCAACCCCTACTGTCTGCCCACAAAAGACATGAACAGGACATGCAAAGCAACCCCTACTGTCTGCCCACAAAAGACAGGGACAGGACATGCAAAGCAACCCCCTACTGGCTGCCCACAAAAGACAGGGACAGGACATGCAAAGCAACCCCTACTGACTGCCAACAAAAGACAGGGACAGGACATGCAAAGAAACCCCCTACTGGCTGCCAACAAAAGACAGGGACAGGACATGCAAAGCAACCCCTACTATCTGCCCACAAAAGACAGGGACACGACATGCAAAGCAACCCCCTACTGTCTGCCAACAAAAGACAGGGACAGGACATGCAAAGCAACCCCCTACTGTCTGCCAACAAAAGACAGGGACAGGACATGCAAAGCAACCCCTACTGTCTGCCCAGAAAAGACAGGGACAAGACATGCAAAGTAACCCCCTACTGTCTGCCAACAAAAGACAGGGACAGGACATGCAAAGCAACCCCTACTGCCTGCTCACAAAAGACAGGGACAGGACAAGCAAAGCAACACCCTACTGTCTGCCAACAAAAGACAGGGACAGGACATGCAAAGCAACCCCTACTGTCTGCCCACAAAAGACAGGGACAGGACATGCAAAGCAACACCCTACTGTCTGCCAACAAAAGACAGGGACAGGACATGCAAAGCAACCCCTACTGTCTGCCCACAAATACAGGGACAGGACATGCAAAGCAACCCCCTACTGGCTGCCCACAAATACAGGGACAGGACATGCAAAGCAACCCCGAATGTCTGCCCACCAAAGACAGGGACAGGACATGCAAAGCAACCCCCTACGTCTGCCAACAAAAGACAGGGACAGGACATGCAAAGTAACCCCTACTGTCTGCCAACAAAAAACAGGGACAGGACATGCAACGCAACCCCCTACTGTCTGCCCACAAACACAGGGACAGGACATGCAAAGCAACCCCCTACTGTCTGCCCACAAACACAGGGACAGGACATGCAAAGCAACCCCTACTGTCTGCCCACAAAAGACAGGGACAGGACATGCAAAACAACCCCCTACTGGCTGCCCACAAATACAGGGACAGGACATGCAAAGCAACCCCTACTGTCTGCCCACAAAAGACAGGGACAGGACATGCAAAACAACCCCCTACTGGCTGCCCACAAATACAGGGACAGGACATGCAAAGCAACCCCTACTGTCTGCCCACAAAAGACAGGGACAGGACATGCAAAGCAACCCCTACTGTCTGCCAACAAAAGACAGGGACAGGACATGCAAAGCAACACCTACTGTCTGCCAAGAAAAGACAGGGTTCAGGACATGCAAAGCAACCCTACTGTCTGCCCACAAAAGACAGGGACAGGACATGCAAAGCAACCCCCTACTAGCTGCCCACAGGGACAGGACATGCAAAGCAACCCCTACTGTCTGCCCACAAATGACAGGGACGGGACATGCAAAGCAACCCCCTACTGTCTGCCAACAAAAGACAGGGACAGGACATGCAAAGCAACCCCCTACTGGCTGCCCACAAATACAGGTACAGGACATGCAAAGCAACCCCTACTGTCTGCCCACAAAAGACAGGGACGGGACATGTAAAGCAACCCCCTACTGTCTGCCAACAAAAGACAGGGACAGGACATGCAAAGCAGCCCCCTACTGGCTGCCCACAAAAGACAGGGACAGGACATGCAAAGCAGCGCCTTACTGTCTGCCAACAAAAGACAGGGACAGGACATGCAAAGCAGCCCCCTACTGTCTGCCAACAAAAGACAGGGACAGGACATGCAAAGCAACCCCCTACTGGCTCCCCACAAAAGACAGGGACAGGACATGCAAAGCAACCCCTACTGTCTGCCCACAAATACAGGGACAGGACATGCAAAACAACCCCTAATGTCTGCCCACAAAAGACATGGACAGGACATGCAAAGCAACCCCTACTGTCTGCCCACAAAAGACAGGGATAGGACATGCAAAGCAACCCCTACTATCTGCCCACAAAAGACAGGGACACGACATGCAAAGCAACCCCTTACTGTCTGCCAACAAAAGACAGGGACAGGACATGCAAAGCAACCCCTACTGTCTGCCAACAAAAGACAAGGACAGGACATGCAAAGCAACCCCTACTGTCTGCCCACAAAAGACAGGGACAGGACATGCAAAGCAACCCCTACGGTCTGCCCACAAAAGACAGGGACAGGACATGCAAAGCAACCCCCTACTGTCTGCCCACAAACACAGGGACAGGACATGCAAAGCAACCCCCTACTGTCTGCCCACAAAAGACAGGGACAGGACATGCAAAGCAACCCCCTACTAGCTGCCCACAGGGACAGGACATGCAAAGCAACCCCTACTGTCTGCCCACAAAAGACATGGACAGGATATGCAAAGCAACCCCTACTGTCTGCCAACAAAAGACAGGGACAGGACATGCAAAGCAACCCCCTACTGTCTGCCAACAAAAGACAGGGACAGGACATGCAAAGCAAACCCTAATATCTGCCCACAAAAGACAGGGACACGACATGCAAAGCAACCCCCTACTGTCTGCCAACAAAAGACAGGGACAGGACATGCAAAGCAACCCCCTACTGTCTGCCCACAAACACAGGGACAGGACATGCAAAGCAACCCCTACTGTCTGCCAACAAAAGACAGGGACAGGACATGCAAAGCAACCCCCTACTGTCTGCCAACAAAAGACAGGAACAGGACATGCAAAGCAACCCCTACTATCTGCCCACAAAAGACAGGGACACGACATGCAAAGCAACCCCTACTGTCTGCCAACAAAAGACAGGGACAGGACATGCAAAGCAACCCCTACTGTCTGCCCACAAAAGACAGGGACAGGACATGCAAAGCAACCCCCTACTGTCTGCCAACAAAAGACAGGGACAGGACATGCAAAGCAACCCTACTGTCTGCCCACAAAAGACAGGGACAAGACATGCAAAGTAACCCCCTACTGTCTGCCAACAAAAGACAGGGACAGGACATGCAAACCAACCCCTACTGTCTGCCCACAAAAGACAGGGACAGGACATGCAAAGCAACCCCCTACGTCTGCCAACAAAAGACAGGGACAGGACATGCAAAGCAAGCCCTACTGTCTGCCAACAAAAAACAGGGACAGGACATGCAACGCAATCCCCTACTGTCTGCCCACAAACACAGGGACAGGACATGCAAAGCAACCCCTACTGTCTGCCCACAAAAGACAGGGACAGGACATGCAAAGCAACCCCCTACTGTCTGCCCACAAACACAGGGACAGGACATGCAAAGCAACCCCCTACTGTCTGCCCACAAAAGACAGGGACAGGACATGCAAAGCAACCCCCTACTGTCTGCCAACAAAAGACAGGGACAGGACATGCAAAGCAACCCCTACTATCTGCCCACAAAAGACAGGGACAGGACATGCAAAGCAACCCCCTACTGTCTGCCAACAAACACAGGGACAGGACATGCAAAGCAGCCCCTACTGGCTGCCCACAAATACAGGGATAGGACATGCAAAGCAACCCCTACTGTCTTCCTACAAAAGACAGGGACAGGACATGCAAAGCAACCCCCTACTGTCTGCCAACAAACACAGGGACAGGACATGCAAAGCAGCCCCCTACTGTCTGCCCACAAAAGACATGGACAGGACATGCAACGCAACCCCCTACTGTCTGCCAACAAAAGACAGGGACAGGACATGCAAAGCAACCCCTACTATCTGCCCACAAAAGACAGGGACACGACATGCAAAGCAACCCCCTACTGTCTGCCAACAAAAGACAGGGACAGGACATGCAAAGCAACCCCCTACTGTCTGCCAACAAAAGACAGGGACAGGACATGCAAAGCAACCCCTACTGTCTGCCCAGAAAAGACAGGGACAAGACATGCAAAGTAACCCCCTACTGTCTGCCAACAAAAGACAGGGACAGGACATGCAAAGCAACCCCTACTGCCTGCTCACAAAAGACAGGGACAGGACAAGCAAAGCAACACCCTACTGTCTGCCAACAAAAGACAGGGACAGGACATGCAAAGCAACCCCTACTGTCTGCCCACAAATACAGGGACAGGACATGCAAAGCAACCCCCTACTGGCTGCCCACAAATACAGGGACAGGACATGCAAAGCAACCCCTAATGTCTGCCCACAAAAGACAGGGACAGGACATGCAAAGCAACCCCCTACGTCTGCCAACAAAAGACAGGGACAGGACATGCAAAGTAACCCCTACTGTCTGCCAACAAAAAACAGGGACAGGACATGCAACGCAACCCCTACTGTCTGCCCACAAACACAGGGACAGGACATGCAAAGCAACCCCTACTGTCTGCCCACAAACACAGGGACAGGACATGCAAAGCAACCCCTACTGTCTGCCCACAAAAGACAGGGACAGGACATGCAAAACAACCCCCTACTGGCTGCCCACAAATACAGGGACAGGACATGCAAAGCAACCCCTACTGTCTGCCCACAAAAGACAGGGACAGGACATGCAAAACAACCCCCTACTGGCTGCCCACAAATACAGGGACAGGACATGCAAAGCAACCCCTACTGTCTGCCCACAAAAGACAGGGACAGGACATGCAAAGCAACACCTACTGTCTGCCAAGAAAAGACAGGGTTCAGGACATGCAAAGCAACCCTACTGTCTGCCCACAAAAGACAGGGACAGGACATGCAAAGCAACCCCCTACTAGCTGCCCACAGGGACAGGACATGCAAAGCAACCCCTACTGTCTGCCCACAAATGACAGGGACGGGACATGCAAAGCAACCCCCTACTGTCTGCCAACAAAAGACAGGGACAGGACATGCAAAGCAACCCCCTACTGGCTGCCCACAAATACAGGTACAGGACATGCAAAGCAACCCCTACTGTCTGCCCACAAAAGACAGGGACGGGACATGTAAAGCAACCCCTACTGTCTGCCAACAAAAGACAGGGACAGGACATGCAAAGCAGCCCCCTACTGGCTGCCCACAAAAGACAGGGACAGGACATGCAAAGCAGCGCCTTACTGTCTGCCAACAAAAGACAGGGACAGGACATGCAAAGCAGCCCCCTACTGTCTGCCAACAAAAGACAGGGACAGGACATGCAAAGCAACCCCCTACTGGCTCCCCACAAAAGACAGGGACAGGACATGCAAAGCAACCCCTACTGTCTGCCCACAAATACAGGGACAGGACATGCAAAACAACCCCTAATGTCTGCCCACAAAAGACATGGACAGGACATGCAAAGCAACCCCTACTGTCTGCCCACAAAAGACAGGGATAGGACATGCAAAGCAACCCCTACTATCTGCCCACAAAGACAGGGACACGACATGCAAAGCAACCCCTTACTGTCTGCCAACAAAAGACAGGGACAGGACATGCAAAGCAACCCCTACTGTCTGCCAACAAAAGACAAGGACAGGACATGCAAAGCAACCCCTACTGTCTGCCCACAAAAGACAGGGACAGGACATGCAAAGCAACCCCTACGGTCTGCCCACAAAAGACAGGGACAGGACATGCAAAGCAACCCCTACTGTCTGCCCACAAACACAGGGACAGGACATGCAAAGCAACCCCCTACTGTCTGCCCACAAAAGACAGGGACAGGACATGCAAAGCAACCCCCTACTAGCTGCCCACAGGGACAGGACATGCAAAGCAACCCCTACTGTCTGCCCACAAAAGACATGGACAGGATATGCAAAGCAACCCCCTACTGTCTGCCAACAAAAGACAGGGACAGGACATGCAAAGCAACCCCTACTGTCTGCCAACAAAAGACAGGGACAGGACATGCAAAGCAAACCCTAATATCTGCCCACAAAAGACAGGGACACGACATGCAAAGCAACCCCCTACTGTCTGCCAACAAAAGACAGGGACAGGACATGCAAAGCAACCCCTACTGTCTGCCCACAAACACAGGGACAGGACATGCAAAGCAACCCCTACTGTCTGCCAACAAAAGACAGGGACAGGACATGCAAAGCAACCCCCTACTGTCTGCCAACAAAAGACAGGAACAGGACATGCAAAGCAACCCCTACTATCTGCCCACAAAAGACAGGGACACGACATGCAAAGCAACCCCCTACTGTCTGCCAACAAAAGACAGGGACAGGACATGCAAAGCAACCCCTACTGTCTGCCCACAAAAGACAGGGACAGGACATGCAAAGCAACCCCCTACTGTCTGCCAACAAAAGACAGGGACAGGACATGCAAAGCAACCCTACTGTCTGCCCACAAAAGACAGGGACAAGACATGCAAAGTAACCCCCTACTGTCTGCCAACAAAAGACAGGGACAGGACATGCAAACCAACCCCTACTGTCTGCCCACAAAAGACAGGGACAGGACATGCAAAGCAACCCCTACGTCTGCCAACAAAAGACAGGGACAGGACATGCAAAGCAAGCCCTACTGTCTGCCAACAAAAAACAGGGACAGGACATGCAACGCAATCCCCTACTGTCTGCCCACAAACACAGGGACAGGACATGCAAAGCAACCCCTACTGTCTGCCCACAAAAGACAGGGACAGGACATGCAAAGCAACCCCCTACTGTCTGCCCACAAACACAGGGACAGGACATGCAAAGCAACCCCCTACTGTCTGCCCACAAAAGACAGGGACAGGACATGCAAAGCAACCCCCTACTGTCTGCCAACAAAAGACAGGGACAGGACATGCAAAGCAACCCCTACTATCTGCCCACAAAAGACAGGGACAGGACATGCAAAGCAACCCCCTACTGTCTGCCAACAAACACAGGGACAGGACATGCAAAGCAGCCCCTACTGGCTGCCCACAAATACAGGGATAGGACATGCAAAGCAACCCCTACTGTCTTCCTACAAAAGACAGGGACAGGACATGCAAAGCAACCCCCTACTGTCTGCCAACAAACACAGGGACAGGACATGCAAAGCAGCCCCCTACTGTCTGCCCACAAAAGACATGGACAGGACATGCAACGCAACCCCCTACTGTCTGCCAACAAAAGACAGGGACAGGACATGCAAAGCAACCCCTACTATCTGCCCACAAAAGACAGGGACAGGACATGCAAAGCAACCCCCTACTGTCTGCCAACAAACACAGGGACAGGACATGCAAAGCAGCCCCTTCTGGCTGCCCACAAATACAGGGACAGGACATGCAAAGCAACCCCTACTGTCTGCCCACAAAAGACAGGGACAGGACATGCAAAGCAACCCCCTACTGTCTGCCCACAAACACAGGGACAGGACATGCAAAGCAACCCCATACTCTCTGCCCACAAAAGACATGGACAGGACATGCAAAGCAACCCCCTACTGTCTGCCCACAAACACAGGGACAGGACATGCAAAGCAACCCCTACTGTCTGCCCACAAAAGACAGGGACAGGACATGCAAAGCAACCCCTTACTGGCTGCGCACAAAAGACAGGGACAGGACATGCAAAGCAACCCCCTACTGGTTGCCCACAAATACATGGACAGGACATGCAAAGCAACCCCTACTGTCTGCCCACAAAAGACAGGGACAGGACATGCAAAGCAGCCCCCTACTGTCTGCCAACAAAAGACAGGGACAGGACATGCAAAGCAACCCCTACTGTCTGCCCACAAAAGACAGGGACAGGACATGCAAAGCAACCCCTACTGTCTGCCCACAAAAGACAGGGACAGGACATGCAAAGCAGCCCCCTACTGTCTGCCAACAAAAGACAGGGACAGGACATGCAAAGCAACCCCTACTGTCTGCCAACAAAAGACAGGGACAGGACATGCAAAGCAACCCCCTACTGTCTGCCAACAAAAGACAGGGACAGGACATGCAAAGCAAGCCCTACTGTCTGCCCACAAAAGACAGGGACAGGACATGCAAAGCAACCCCCTACTGTCTGCCCACAAACACAGGGACAGGACATGCAAAGCAACCCCTACTGTCTGCCAACAAAAGACAGGGACAGGACATGCAAAGCAACCCCTACTGTCTGCCCACAAAGACAGGGACAGGACATGCAAAGCAACCCCTACTGTCTGCCAACAAAAGACAGGGACAGGACATGCAAAGCAACCCCCTACTGTCTGCCAACAAAAGACAGGGACAGGACATGCAAAGCAAGCCCTACTGTCTGCCCACAAAAGACAGGGACAGGACATGCAAAGCAACCCCCTACTGTCTGCCCACAAACACAGGGACAGGACATGCAAAGCAACCCCTACTGTCTGCCCACAAAAGACAGGGACAGGACATGCAAAGCAACCCCCTACTGTCTGCCCACAAAAGACAGGGACAGGACATGCAAAGCAACCCCTACTGTCTGCCCACAAAAGACAGGGACAGGACATGCAAAGCAACCCCTACTGTCTGCCCACAAAAGACAGGGACAGGACATGCAAAGCAACCCCTACTGTCTGCCCACAAAAGACAGGGACAGGACATGCAAAGCAACCCCCTACTGGCTGCCCACAAATACAGGGACAGGACATGCAAAACAACCCCTACTGTCTGCCAACAAAAGACAGGGACAGGACATGCAAAGCAACCCCCTACTGTCTGCCAACAAAAGACAGGGACAGGACATGCAAAGCAAGCCCTACTGTCTGCCCACAAAAGACAGGGACAGGACATGCAAAGCAACCCCTACTGTCTGCCCACAAACACAGGGACAGGACATGCAAAGCAACCCCTACTGTCTGCCAACAAAAGACAGGGACAGGACATGCAAAGCAACCCCTACTGTCTGCCCACAAAAGACAGGGACAGGACATGCAAAGCAACCCCCTACTGTCTGCCCACAAAAGACAGAGACAGGACATGCAAAGCAACCCCTACTGTCTGCCCACAAAAGACAGGGACAGGACATGCAAAGCAACCCCTACTGTCTGCCCACAAAAGACAGGGACATGACATGCAAAGCAACCCTCTACTGTCTGCCCACAAAAGACAGGGACAGGACATGCAAAGCAACCCCTACTGTCTGCACACAAAAGACAGGGACAGGACATGCAAAGCAACCCCTACTGTCTGCCCACAAAAGACAGGGACAGGACATGCAAAGCAACCCCTACTATCTGCCCACAAAAGACAGGGACAGGACATGCAAAGCAACCCCCTACTGGCTGCCCACAAATACAGGTACAGGACATGCAAAACAACCCCTACTGTCTGCCAACAAAAGACAGGGACAGGACATGCAAAGCAACCCCTACTGTCTGCCCACAAAAGACAGGGACAGGACATGCAAAGCAACCCCTACTGTCTGCCCACAAACACAGGGACAGGACATGCAAAGCAACCCCTACTGTCTGCCAACAAAAGACAGGGACAGGACATGCAAAGCAACCCCTACTGTCTGCCCACAAAAGACAGGGACAGGACATGCAAAGCAACCCCTACTGTCTGCCAACAAAAGACAGGGACAGGACATGCAAAGCAACCCCCTACTGTCTGCCAACAAAAGACAGGAACAGGACATGCAAAGCAACCCCTACTATCTGCCCACAAAAGACAGGGACACGACATGCAAAGCAACCCCTACTGTCTGCCAACAAAAGACAGGGACAGGACATGCAAAGCAACCCCTACTGTCTGCCCACAAAAGACAGGGACAGGACATGCAAAGCAACCCCCTACTGTCTGCCAACAAAAGACAGGGACAGGACATGCAAAGCAACCCCTACTGTCTGCCCACAAAAACAGGGACAGGACATGCAAAGCAACCCCTACTGTCTGCCCACAAACACAGGGACAGGACATGCAAAGCAACCCCTACAGTCTGCCCACAAAAGACAGGGACAGGACATGCAAAGCAACCCCCTACTGTCTGCCCACAAACACAGGGACAGGACATGCAAAGCAACCCCTACTGTCTGCCCACAAAAGACAGGGACAGGACATGCAAAGCAACCCCCTACTGTCTGCCCACAAACACAGGGACAGGACATGCAAAGCAACCCCCTACTGTCTGCCAACAAACACAGGGACAGGATATGCAAAGTAGCCCCCTACTGTCTGCCCACAAAAGACATGGACAGGACATGCAACGCAACCCCTACTGTCTGCCAACAAAAGACAGGGACAGGACATGCAAAGCAACCCCTACTGTCTGCCAACAAAAGACAGGGACAGGACATGCAAAGCAACCCCCTACTGTCTGCCCACAAAAGACAGGGACAGGACATGCAAAGCAACCCCTACTGTCTGCCCACAAAAGACAGGGACAGGACATGCAAAGCAACCCCCTACTGTCTGCCCACAAACAAAGGGACAGGACATGCAAAGCAACCCCCTACTAGCTGCCCACAGGGACAGGACATGCAAAGCAACCCCTACTGTCTGCCCACAAAAGACATGGACAGGATATGCAAAGCAACCCCTACTGTCTGCCAACAAAAGACAGGGACAGGACATGCAAAGCAACCCCCTACTGTCTGCCAACAAAAGACAGGGACAGGACATGCAAAGCAAACCCTACTATCTGCCCACAAAAGACAGGGACACGACATGCAAAGTAACCCCCTACTGTCTGCCAACAAAAGACAGGGACAGGACATGCAAAGCAACCCCCTACTGTCTGCCCACAAACACAGGGACAGGACATGCAAAGCAACCCCTACTGTCTGCCCACAACAGACATGAACAGGACATGCAAAGCAACCCCCTACTGTCTGCCAACAAAAGACAGGGACAGGACATGCAAAGCAACACCCTACTGTCTGCCAACAAAAGACAGGGACAGGACATGCAAAGCAACCCTCTACTGTCTGCCAACAAAAGACAGGGACAGGACATGCAAAGCAACCCCTACTATCTGCCCACAAAAGACAGGGACACGACATGCAAAGCAACCCCCTACTGTCTGCCCACAAAAGACAGGGACAGGACATGCAAAGCAACCCCTACTGCCTGCTCACAAAACACAGGGACAGGACATGCAAAGCAACACCCTACTGTCTGCCAACAAAAGACAGGGACAGGACATGCAAAGCAACCCCTACTGTCTGCCCACAAAAGACAGGGACAGGACATGCAAAGCAACCCCCTACTGTCTGCCAACAAAAGACAGGGACAGGACATGCAAAGCAACCCCCTACTGGCTGCCCACAAATACAGGGACAGGACATGCAAAGCAACCCCCTACTGGCTGCCCACAAATACAGGGACAGGACATGCAAAGCAACCCCTAATGTCTGCCCACAAAAGACAGGGACAGGACATGCAAAGCAACCCCTACGTCTGCCAACAAAAGACAGGGACAGGACATGCAAAGCAACCCCTACTGTCTGCCAACAAAAAACAGGGACAGGACATGCAACGCAACCCCCTACTGTCTGCCCACAAACACAGGGACAGGACATGCAAAGCAACCCCCTACTGTCTGCCCACAAACACAGGGACAGGACATGCAAAGCAACCCCTACTGTCTGCCCACAAAAGACAAGACAGGACATGCAAAGCAACCCCCTACTGGCTGCCCACAAATACAGGGACAGGACATACAAAGCAACCCCTACTGTCTGCCCACAAAAGACAGGGACAGGACATGCAAAGCAACCCCTACTTTCTGCCCACAAATACAGGGACAGGACATGCAAAGCAACCCCTAATGTCTGCCCACAAAAGACATGGACAGGACATGCAAAGCAACCCCTACTGTCTGCCCACAAAAGACAGGGACAGGACATGCAAAGCAACCCCCTACTGTCTGCCAACAAAAGACAGGGACAGGACATGCAAAGCAACCCCTACTGTCTGCCAACAAAAGACAGGGACAGGACATGCAAAGCAACCCCCTACTGTCTGCCCACAAAAGACAGGGACAGGACATGCAAAGCAACCCCTACTGTCTGCCCACAAAGACAGGGACAGGACATGCAAAGCAACCCCCTACTGTCTGCCCACAAACAACGGGACAGGACATGCAAAGCAACCCCCTACTAGCTGCCCACAGGGACAGGACATGCAAAGCAACCCCTACTGTCTGCCCACAAAAGACATGGACAGGATATGCAAAGCAACCCCCTACTGTCTGCCAACAAAAGACAGGGACAGGACATGCAAAGCAACCCCCTACTGTCTGCCAACAAAAGACAGGGACAGGACATGCAAAGCAAACCCTACTATCTGCCCACAAAAGACAGGGACACGACATGCAAAGTAACCCCCTACTGTCTGCCAACAAAAGACAGGGACAGGACATGCAAAGCAACCCCCTACTGTCTGCCCACAAACACAGGGACAGGACATGCAAAGCAACCCCTACTGTCTGCCCACAACAGACATGAACAGGACATGCAAAGCAACCCCCTACTGTCTGCCAACAAAAGACAGGGACAGGACATGCAAAGCAACACCCTACTGTCTGCCAACAAAAGACAGGGACAGGACATGCAAAGCAACCCTCTACTGTCTGCCAACAAAAGACAGGGACAGGACATGCAAAGCAACCCCTACTATCTGCCCACAAAAGACAGGGACACGACATGCAAAGCAACCCCCTACTGTCTGCCCACAAAAGACAGGGACAGGACATGCAAAGCAACCCCTACTGCCTGCTCACAAAACACAGGGACAGGACATGCAAAGCAACACCCTACTGTCTGCCAACAAAAGACAGGGACAGGACATGCAAAGCAACCCCTACTGTCTGCCCACAAAAGACAGGGACAGGACATGCAAAGCAACCCCCTACTGTCTGCCAACAAAAGACAGGGACAGGACATGCAAAGCAACCCCCTACTGGCTGCCCACAAATACAGGGACAGGACATGCAAAGCAACCCCCTACTGGCTGCCCACAAATACAGGGACAGGACATGCAAAGCAACCCCTAATGTCTGCCCACAAAAGACAGGGACAGGACATGCAAAGCAACCCCCTACGTCTGCCAACAAAAGACAGGGACAGGACATGCAAAGCAACCCCTACTGTCTGCCAACAAAAAACAGGGACAGGACATGCAACGCAACCCCCTACTGTCTGCCCACAAACACAGGGACAGGACATGCAAAGCAACCCCCTACTGTCTGCCCACAAACACAGGGACAGGACATGCAAAGCAACCCCTACTGTCTGCCCACAAAAGACAAGACAGGACATGCAAAGCAACCCCTACTGGCTGCCCACAAATACAGGGACAGGACATACAAAGCAACCCCTACTGTCTGCCCACAAAAGACAGGGACAGGACATGCAAAGCAACCCCCTACTGTCTGCCCACAAACACAGGGACAGGACATGCAAAGCAACCCTCTACTGGCTGCCCACAAAGACAGGGACAGGACATGCAAAGCAACCCCTACTGTCTGCCCACAAAAGACAGGGACAGGACATGCAAAGCAACCCCCTACTGGCTGCCCACAAAAGACAGGGACAGGACATGCAAAGCAACCCCTACTGGCTGCCCACAAAAGACAGGGACAGGACATGCAAAGCAGCCCCCTACTGTCTGCCAATAAAAGACAGGGACAGGACATGCAAAGCAACCCCTACTGGCTCCCCACAAAAGACAGGGGCAGGACATGCAAAGCAACCCCCTACTGTCTGCCAACAAAAGACAGGGACAGGACATGCAAAGCAACCCCCTACTGGCTGCCCACAAAAGACATGGACAGGACATGCAAAGCAACCCCTACTGTCTGCCCACAAACACAGGGACAGGACATGCAAAGCAACCCCTACTGTCTGCCCACAAAAGACATGAACAGGACATGCAAAGCAACCCCTACTGTCTGCCAACAAAAGACAGGGACACGACATGCAAAGCAACCCCTACTGTCTGCCAACAAAAGACAGGGACAGGACATGCAAAGCAACCCCTACTGTCTGCCCACAAAAGACAGGGACAGGACATGCAAAGCAACCCCTACTATCTGCCCACAAAAGACAGGGACACGACATGCAAAGCAACCCCCTACTGTCTGCCAACAAAAGACAGGGACAGGACATGCAAAGCAACCCCTACTGTCTGCCCACAAAAGACAGGGACAGGACATGCAAAGCAACCCCCTACTGTCTGCCAACAAAAGACAGGGACAGGACATGCAAAGCAACCCCCTACTGTCTGCCAACAAAAGACAGGGACAGGACATGCAAAGTAACCCCCTACTGTCTGCCAACAAAAGACAGGGACAGGACATGCAAACCAACCCCCTACTGTCTGCCAACAAAAGACAGGGACAGGACATGCAAAGAAACCCCCTACTGTCTGCCCACAAACACAGGGACAGGACATGCAAAGCAACCCCTACTGTCTGCCCACAAAAGACATGAACAGGACATGCAAAGCAACCCCCTACTGTCTGCCCACAAAAGACAGGGACAGGACATGCAAAGCAACCCCCTACTGGCTGCCCACAAAAGACAGGGACAGGACATGCAAAGCAACCCCTACTGACTGCCAACAAAAGACAGGGACAGGACATGCAAAGAAACCCCCTACTGGCTGCCAACAAAAGACAGGGACAGGACATGCAAAGCAACCCCTACTATCTGCCCACAAAAGACAGGGACACGACATGCAAAGCAACCCCCTACTGTCTGCCAACAAAAGACAGGGACAGGACATGCAAAGCAACCCCCTACTGTCTGCCAACAAAAGACAGGGACAGGACATGCAAAGCAACCCCTACTGTCTGCCCAGAAAAGACAGGGACAAGACATGCAAAGTAACCCCCTACTGTCTGCCAACAAAAGACAGGGACAGGACATGCAAAGCAACCCCTACTGCCTGCTCACAAAAGACAGGGACAGGACAAGCAAAGCAACACCCTACTGTCTGCCAACAAAAGACAGGGACAGGACATGCAAAGCAACCCCTACTGTCTGCCCACAAAAGACAGGGACAGGACATGCAAAGCAACACCCTACTGTCTGCCAACAAAAGACAGGGACAGGACATGCAAAGCAACCCCTACTGTCTGCCCACAAATACAGGGACAGGACATGCAAAGCAACCCCCTACTGGCTGCCCACAAATACAGGGACAGGACATGCAAAGCAACCCCTAATGTCTGCCCACAAAGACAGGGACAGGACATGCAAAGCAACCCCCTACGTCTGCCAACAAAAGACAGGGACAGGACATGCAAAGTAACCCCTACTGTCTGCCAACAAAAAACAGGGACAGGACATGCAACGCAACCCCTACTGTCTGCCCACAAACACAGGGACAGGACATGCAAAGCAACCCCCTACTGTCTGCCCACAAACACAGGGACAGGACATGCAAAGCAACCCCTACTGTCTGCCCACAAAAGACAGGGACAGGACATGCAAAACAACCCCCTACTGGCTGCCCACAAATACAGGGACAGGACATGCAAAGCAACCCCTACTGTCTGCCCACAAAAGACAGGGACAGGACATGCAAAACAACCCCCTACTGGCTGCCCACAAATACAGGGACAGGACATGCAAAGCAACCCCTACTGTCTGCCCACAAAAGACAGGGACAGGACATGCAAAGCAACCCCTACTGTCTGCCAACAAAAGACAGGGACAGGACATGCAAAGCAACACCTACTGTCTGCCAAGAAAAGACAGGGTTCAGGACATGCAAAGCAACCCTACTGTCTGCCCACAAAAGACAGGGACAGGACATGCAAAGCAACCCCCTACTAGCTGCCCACAGGGACAGGACATGCAAAGCAACCCCTACTGTCTGCCCACAAATGACAGGGACGGGACATGCAAAGCAACCCCCTACTGTCTGCCAACAAAAGACAGGGACAGGACATGCAAAGCAACCCCCTACTGGCTGCCCACAAATACAGGTACAGGACATGCAAAGCAACCCCTACTGTCTGCCCACAAAAGACAGGGACGGGACATGTAAAGCAACCCCCTACTGTCTGCCAACAAAAGACAGGGACAGGACATGCAAAGCAGCCCCCTACTGGCTGCCCACAAAAGACAGGGACAGGACATGCAAAGCAGCGCCTTACTGTCTGCCAACAAAAGACAGGGACAGGACATGCAAAGCAGCCCCCTACTGTCTGCCAACAAAAGACAGGGACAGGACATGCAAAGCAACCCCCTACTGGCTCCCCACAAAAGACAGGGACAGGACATGCAAAGCAACCCCTACTGTCTGCCCACAAATACAGGGACAGGACATGCAAAACAACCCCTAATGTCTGCCCACAAAAGACATGGACAGGACATGCAAAGCAACCCCTACTGTCTGCCCACAAAAGACAGGGATAGGACATGCAAAGCAACCCCTACTATCTGCCCACAAAAGACAGGGACACGACATGCAAAGCAACCCCTTACTGTCTGCCAACAAAAGACAGGGACAGGACATGCAAAGCAACCCCTACTGTCTGCCAACAAAAGACAAGGACAGGACATGCAAAGCAACCCCTACTGTCTGCCCACAAAAGACAGGGACAGGACATGCAAAGCAACCCCTACGGTCTGCCCACAAAAGACAGGGACAGGACATGCAAAGCAACCCCCTACTGTCTGCCCACAAACACAGGGACAGGACATGCAAAGCAACCCCCTACTGTCTGCCCACAAAAGACAGGGACAGGACATGCAAAGCAACCCCCTACTAGCTGCCCACAGGGACAGGACATGCAAAGCAACCCCTACTGTCTGCCCACAAAAGACATGGACAGGATATGCAAAGCAACCCCTACTGTCTGCCAACAAAAGACAGGGACAGGACATGCAAAGCAACCCCCTACTGTCTGCCAACAAAAGACAGGGACAGGACATGCAAAGCAAACCCTAATATCTGCCCACAAAAGACAGGGACACGACATGCAAAGCAACCCCCTACTGTCTGCCAACAAAAGACAGGGACAGGACATGCAAAGCAACCCCTACTGTCTGCCCACAAACACAGGGACAGGACATGCAAAGCAACCCCTACTGTCTGCCAACAAAAGACAGGGACAGGACATGCAAAGCAACCCCCTACTGTCTGCCAACAAAAGACAGGAACAGGACATGCAAAGCAACCCCTACTATCTGCCCACAAAAGACAGGGACACGACATGCAAAGCAACCCCCTACTGTCTGCCAACAAAAGACAGGGACAGGACATGCAAAGCAACCCCTACTGTCTGCCCACAAAAGACAGGGACAGGACATGCAAAGCAACCCCCTACTGTCTGCCAACAAAAGACAGGGACAGGACATGCAAAGCAACCCTACTGTCTGCCCACAAAAGACAGGGACAAGACATGCAAAGTAACCCCCTACTGTCTGCCAACAAAAGACAGGGACAGGACATGCAAACCAACCCCTACTGTCTGCCCACAAAAGACAGGGACAGGACATGCAAAGCAACCCCCTACGTCTGCCAACAAAAGACAGGGACAGGACATGCAAAGCAAGCCCTACTGTCTGCCAACAAAAAACAGGGACAGGACATGCAACGCAATCCCCTACTGTCTGCCCACAAACACAGGGACAGGACATGCAAAGCAACCCCTACTGTCTGCCCACAAAAGACAGGGACAGGACATGCAAAGCAACCCCTACTGTCTGCCCACAAACACAGGGACAGGACATGCAAAGCAACCCCCTACTGTCTGCCCACAAAAGACAGGGACAGGACATGCAAAGCAACCCCCTACTGTCTGCCAACAAAAGACAGGGACAGGACATGCAAAGCAACCCCTACTATCTGCCCACAAAAGACAGGGACAGGACATGCAAAGCAACCCCCTACTGTCTGCCAACAAACACAGGGACAGGACATGCAAAGCAGCCCCTACTGGCTGCCCACAAATACAGGGATAGGACATGCAAAGCAACCCCTACTGTCTTCCTACAAAAGACAGGGACAGGACATGCAAAGCAACCCCTACTGTCTGCCAACAAACACAGGGACAGGACATGCAAAGCAGCCCCCTACTGTCTGCCCACAAAAGACATGGACAGGACATGCAACGCAACCCCTACTGTCTGCCAACAAAAGACAGGGACAGGACATGCAAAGCAACCCCTACTATCTGCCCACAAAAGACAGGGACAGGACATGCAAAGCAACCCCCTACTGTCTGCCAACAAACACAGGGACAGGACATGCAAAGCAGCCCCTTCTGGCTGCCCACAAATACAGGGACAGGACATGCAAAGCAACCCCTACTGTCTGCCCACAAAAGACAGGGACAGGACATGCAAAGCAACCCCTACTGTCTGCCAACAAACACAGGGACAGGACATGCAAAGCAGCCCCCTACTGTCTGCCCACAAAAGACATGGACAGGACATGCAACGCAACCCCTACTGTCTGCCCACAAAAGACATGGACAGGACATGCAACGCAACCCCCTACTGTCTGCCAACAAAAGACAGGGACAGGACATGCAAAGCAACCCCTACTGTCTGCCAACAAAAGACAGGGACAGGACATGCAAAGCAACCCCCTACTGTCTGCCCACAAACACAGGGACAGGACATGCAAAGCAACCCCTACTGTCTGCCCACAAAAGACAGGGACAGGACATGCAAAGCAACCCCTACTGTCTGCCCACAAACACAGGGACAGGACATGCAAAGCAACCCCATACTCTCTGCCCACAAAAGACATGGACAGGACATGCAAAGCAACCCCCTACTGTCTGCCCACAAACACAGGGACAGGACATGCAAAGCAACCCCTACTGTCTGCCCACAAAAGACAGGGACAGGACATGCAAAGCAACCCCTTACTGGCTGCGCACAAAAGACAGGGACAGGACATGCAAAGCAACCCCTACTGGTTGCCCACAAATACATGGACAGGACATGCAAAGCAACCCCTACTGTCTGCCCACAAAAGACAGGGACAGGACATGCAAAGCAGCCCCCTACTGTCTGCCAACAAAAGACAGGGACAGGACATGCAAAGCAACCCCTACTGTCTGCCCACAAAAGACAGGGACAGGACATGCAAAGCAACCCCTACTGTCTGCCCACAAAAGACAGGGACAGGACATGCAAAGCAGCCCCTACTGTCTGCCAACAAAAGACAGGGACAGGACATGCAAAGCAACCCCTACTGTCTGCCAACAAAAGACAGGGACAGGACATGCAAAGCAACCCCTACTGTCTGCCAACAAAAGACAGGGACAGGACATGCAAAGCAAGCCCTACTGTCTGCCCACAAAAGACAGGGACAGGACATGCAAAGCAACCCCCTACTGTCTGCCCACAAACACAGGGACAGGACATGCAAAGCAACCCCTACTGTCTGCCAACAAAAGACAGGGACAGGACATGCAAAGCAACCCCCTACTGTCTGCCCACAAAAGACAGGGACAGGACATGCAAAGCAACCCCTACTGTCTGCCAACAAAAGACAGGGACAGGACATGCAAAGCAACCCCCTACTGTCTGCCAACAAAAGACAGGGACAGGACATGCAAAGCAAGCCCTACTGTCTGCCCACAAAAGACAGGGACAGGACATGCAAAGCAACCCCTACTGTCTGCCCACAAACACAGGGACAGGACATGCAAAGCAACCCCTACTGTCTGCCCACAAAAGACAGGGACAGGACATGCAAAGCAACCCCCTACTGTCTGCCCACAAAAGACAGGGACAGGACATGCAAAGCAACCCCTACTGTCTGCCCACAAAAGACAGGGACAGGACATGCAAAGCAACCCCTACTGTCTGCCCACAAAAGACAGGGACAGGACATGCAAAGCAACCCCTACTGTCTGCCCACAAAAGACAGGGACAGGACATGCAAAGCAACCCCCTACTGGCTGCCCACAAATACAGGGACAGGACATGCAAAACAACCCCTACTGTCTGCCAACAAAAGACAGGGACAGGACATGCAAAGCAACCCCCTACTGTCTGCCAACAAAAGACAGGGACAGGACATGCAAAGCAAGCCCTACTGTCTGCCCACAAAAGACAGGGACAGGACATGCAAAGCAACCCCCTACTGTCTGCCCACAAACACAGGGACAGGACATGCAAAGCAACCCCTACTGTCTGCCAACTAAAGACAGGGACAGGACATGCAAAGCAACCCCTACTGTCTGCCCACAAAAGACAGGGACAGGACATGCAAAGCAACCCCCTACTGTCTGCCCACAAAAGACAGAGACAGGACATGCAAAGCAACCCCTACTGTCTGCCCACAAAAGACAGGGACAGGACATGCAAAGCAACCCCTACTGTCTGCCCACAAAAGACAGGGACATGACATGCAAAGCAACCCTCTACTGTCTGCCCACAAAAGACAGGGACAGGACATGCAAAGCAACCCCTACTGTCTGCACACAAAAGACAGGGACAGGACATGCAAAGCAACCCCTACTGTCTGCCCACAAAAGACAGGGACAGGACATGCAAAGCAACCCCTACTATCTGCCCACAAAAGACAGGGACAGGACATGCAAAGCAACCCCCTACTGGCTGCCCACAAATACAGGTACAGGACATGCAAAACAACCCCTACTGTCTGCCAACAAAAGACAGGGACAGGACATGCAAAGCAACCCCTACTGTCTGCCCACAAAAGACAGGGACAGGACATGCAAAGCAACCCCCTACTGTCTGCCCACAAACACAGGGACAGGACATGCAAAGCAACCCCTACTGTCTGCCAACAAAAGACAGGGACAGGACATGCAAAGCAACCCCTACTGTCTGCCCACAAAAGACAGGGACAGGACATGCAAAGCAACCCCTACTGTCTGCCAACAAAAGACAGGGACAGGACATGCAAAGCAACCCCCTACTGTCTGCCAACAAAAGACAGGAACAGGACATGCAAAGCAACCCCTACTATCTGCCCACAAAAGACAGGGACACGACATGCAAAGCAACCCCCTACTGTCTGCCAACAAAAGACAGGGACAGGACATGCAAAGCAACCCCTACTGTCTGCCCACAAAAGACAGGGACAGGACATGCAAAGCAACCCCCTACTGTCTGCCAACAAAAGACAGGGACAGGACATGCAAAGCAACCCCTACTGTCTGCCCACAAAAAACAGGGACAGGACAAGCAAAGCAACCCCTACTGTCTGCCCACAAACACAGGGACAGGACATGCAAAGCAACCCCTACTGTCTGCCCACAAAAGACAGGGACAGGACATGCAAAGCAACCCCCTACTGTCTGCCCACAAACACAGGGACAGGACATGCAAAGCAACCCCTACTGTCTGCCCACAAAAGACAGGGACAGGACATGCAAAGCAACCCCCTACTGTCTGCCCACAAACACAGGGACAGGACATGCAAAGCAACCCCCTACTGTCTGCCAACAAACACAGGGACAGGATATGCAAAGTAGCCCCCTACTGTCTGCCCACAAAAGACATGGACAGGACATGCAACGCAACCCCCTACTGTCTGCCAACAAAAGACAGGGACAGGACATGCAAAGCAACCCCTACTATCTGCCCACAAAAGACAGGGACAGGACATGCAAAGCAACCCCCTACTGTCTGCCAACAAACACAGGGACAGGACATGCAAAGCAGCCCCTACTGGCTGCCCACAAATACAGGGACAGGACATGCAAAGCAACCCCTACTGTCTGCCCACAAAAGACAGGGACAGGACATGCAAAGCAACCCCCTACTGTCTGCCAACAAACACAGGGACAGGACATGCAAAGCAGCCCCCTACTGTCTGCCCACAAAAGACATGGACAGGACATGCAACGCAACCCCCTACTGTCTGCCCACAAAAGACATGGACAGGACATGCAACGCAACCCCCTACTGTCTGCCAACAAAAGACAGGGACAGGACATGCAAAGCAACCCCCTACTGTCTGCCAACAAAAGACAGGGACAGGACATGCAAAGCAACCCCCTACTGTCTGCCCACAAACACAGGGACAGGACATGCAAAGCAACCCCTACTGTCTGCCCACAAAAGACAGGGACAGGACATGCAAAGCAACCCCCTACTGTCTGCCCACAAACACAGGGACAGGACATGCAAAGCAACCCCCTACTGTCTGCCCACAAAAGACATGGACAGGACATGTAAAGCAACCCCCTACTGTCTGCCCACAAACACAGGGACAGGACATGCAAAGCAACCCCTACTGTCTGCCCACAAAAGACAGGGACAGGACCTGCAAAGCAACCCCTTACTGGCTGCGCACAAAAGACAGGGACAGGACATGCAAAGCAACCCCCTACTGGCTGCCCACAAATACATGGACAGGACATGCAAAGCAACCCCTACTGTCTGCCCACAAAAGACAGGGACAGGACATGCAAAGCAGCCCCCTACTGTCTGCCAACAAAAGACAGGAACAGGACATGCAAAGCAACCCCTACTGTCTGCCCACAAAAGACAGGGACAGGACATGCAAAGCAACCCCTACTGTCTGCCCACAAAAGACAGGGACAGGACATGCAAAGCAGCCCCCTACTGTCTGCCAACAAAAGACAGGGACAGGACATGCAAAGCAACCCCTACTGTCTGCCAACAAAAGACAGGGACAGGACATGCAAAGCAACCCCCTACTGTCTGCCAACAAAAGACAGGGACAGGACATGCAAAGCAAGCCCTACTGTCTGCCCACAAAAGACAGGGACAGGACATGCAAAGCAACCCCCTACTGTCTGCCCACAAACACAGGGACAGGACATGCAAAGCAACCCCTACTGTCTGCCAACAAAAGACAGGGACAGGACATGCAAAGCAACCCCTACTGTCTGCCCACAAAAGACAGGGACAGGACATGCAAAGCAACCCCCTACTGTCTGCCCACAAAAGACAGGGACAGGACATGCAAAGCAACCCCTACTGTCTGCCCACAAAAGACAGGGACAGGACATGCAAAGCAACCCCTACTGTCTGCCCACAAAAGACAGGGACAGGACATGCAAAGCAACCCCCTACTGTCTGCCCACAAAAGACAGGGACAGGACATGCAAAGCAACCCCCTACTGGCTGCCCACAAATACAGGGACAGGACATGCAAAACAACCCCTACTGTCTGCCAACAAAAGACAGGGACAGGACATGCAAAGCAACCCCCTACTGTCTGCCAACAAAAGACAGGGACAGGACATGCAAAGCAAGCCCTACTGTCTGCCCACAAAAGACAGGGACAGGACATGCAAAGCAACCCCCTACTGTCTGCCCACAAACACAGGGACAGGACATGCAAAGCAACCCCTACTGTCTGCCAACAAAAGACAGGGACAGGACATGCAAAGCAACCCCCTACTGTCTGCCCACAAAAGACAGGGACAGGACATGCAAAGCAACCCCTACTGTCTGCCCACAAAAGACAGGGACAGGACATGCAAAGCAACCCCTACTGTCTGCCCACAAAAGACAGGGACAGGACATGCAAAGCAACCCCCTACTGTCTGCCCACAAAAGACAGGGACAGGACATGCAAAGCAACCCCTACTGTCTGCCCACAAAAGACAGGGACAGGACATGCAAAGCAACCCCTACTGTCTGCCAACAAAAGACAGGGACAGGACATGCAAAGCAACCCCTACTATCTGCCCACAAAAGACAGGGACAGGACATGCAAAGCAACCCCCTACTGTCTGCCCACAAAACACAGGGACAGGAAGAGTACCATTTTGTCATGGCGGGTGGGGCCTCAGGGCTCCAAAGTTCTGAAAATTCTTAGGCCTCCGTTGAGAATGCCCCAGTTGGAGGATGCAACATTGAGTGCTCCTCGTAAAATATTAGACCTGGTGTTTAAAATGTAACAAGTGCAAGAAATATCGCCTATTGCAGGGTGAGCCTTCAGAAACAGGGGCATGTGTAGAGCTTTTAGTGAAGTATGTGCCAGAATCAGTATGTCTCTGTATTTACCAGGCCTATTCCCCAGGTACATTTCAGGCAGGTTTGACCAGGGAGGGGCAGACTTTATTGCACCAGATAATGACCGGGTGCAGTAAACTCCGAGCAACTTGCAATTACGACCCCTGCACAAGCAGGTGTTTCTCCAGGTCTCGAGCGACAGAGGGCTCCCTCGTGTCGTCAGTGGGATTTCTGCAGCAGCCTCCATAGCGCCCAGAAGCAGCTGTATGCTGCACACATCAGCACTTTGCCCAGAACCACATTTGAAGTCTGTCAGTAACCGTTCTCACAAGGGGTGACATGTAGCCGGGGGTTGAGTGACAGCTCAGCCCAACTTCCAAATGTGTGATTCTCACTCGCAATGAGTGACAGTTGTAGTTTTAGGCTCGTTTTGTGTATTCACGTCTTCTGGCTGGTTAAACTCATGCTAAACGCCACCTCCTCTCCTTTACTTCAATGCCACATGAGCCCTCTCCGCCACGTGACCTCTCTCCGCCACATGACATGACCCCTCTCTGCTACGTGACCCCTCTCTGCGACTCTCCCAATATTTACTCTGATTCCTCGTGCACCCCTTCAGTTAGCTCTAGTGAGACCCAATCATGCCTGGTTTTCGGAACAAGAACTCTGTCAAACTTTATCAAACGCATTGAGGTGACCTGGGGGGGGGGGAGGGGGAGTGAGGGACCATATGGCCCAGGATTACACGGTGCGTCAAAGCACAATATGCTCCTCGGAGGCTTTCTCTGATCCAGTTCTTCGCTGGTTGGATAGTGCACACCATGTATGTGGCCGATGCCTGGCTTTCCCGCCCTTGCAGGTGTGGGGCATCACCTGGCACGCCACCCCAGCTCCAATCTGCCCTAGACACAACCCGCGCCGCCCACGGCTGCCGGGTATGTATCACCACAACACGGCTGGAATGCGTCTTTCCTTGTTGTGATCTCAGCTCGCTGGGACTAGGACACCCTAATCTTTCTCTCACCGCGGCCTCGTCAGGCCCAGATAGCGAAATATTCCAAATATTTCTGGGAAAAGCCTGCTCGAGGCCAGCTTTGGGCAGGGACAGGCGCCTCCTGGCAGACTGAATTCACTGGATTAGGACAGGGTGCAGGAAGAAGCAGACTGGCTTATAGGAACATCAGCTGCCCTGCGGCCTCAGAAAGGCAGGGAGGGCTGGGGTGAAGTCAGTCACACATCAGGCACAATCTCGGTCACACTGCTGATTGCAAATAAGAGAAACACCTCGACCCTCCCTCCCTTCCCCACACCTCCCCCAATCTCATCTCCTCAATGCAGATGATTACGCAACATTCTGGACCCACTTATGTGGTAAAGCCTTCTAAATTCTGCGGGTAGGAACTTCTAAATTCTGCGGGTAGGAAAATAAAAATTACGTGGAACGTTATGTCAATAAAGATCAGTATGCCTCATGTGGCGGGACGTTATTTTCTAGCCATTTTGACATTTTAACACACATAGGTATTGATGGAAAATGGATTCAAATACTTTTGAAACTACAGAGTTTTTTCCCACATACATTTAACATATAATATCCAACAGTCACTGGCAGATTTTCAACGATTTTGTCTTGCATGGGCACAGAGTAGCAACTTTTTATTAACAAAAAGGAGGCTCGGTGAAATAAGACATTTGCTTAGGATTGCACAATTTGATCAAGCAGAAAAGCAGTGATTTATTCGAGATTTTCTAGTTTTACACTGTGCAATTCAGCCACAAGATGGGTATTTCTTTCTGACATCAAAGAGTTCAAAATGCTTTGTCCTGGTGCACTGTATCCTAAAAATTCAGTATGGTTTCAACAATAATTATATCTATCTATCTATCTATCTATCTATCTCTTTTCTGTCTCTCTATCTATCTATCTATCTATCTATCTATCTCTCTTTGCATTGTATAGAGCGTGCATACATTCTAACGTGACCCCAATCACCGGATAGCTGGATTGAAAAGAAAAGGACTATACCACAAAGAAGAACGTTTTCAGTGCCTCGTCTTGCCCTCATGATGGTCTTGGTCTGTTCCACGGGAAGAGTTTAGAAATAAAAAAAGTTCTTCCATCTATGCATTGCCTATTGAACTTTGGTTCAAGAGAGAGATCCAGTGATTTTAACATCATTATAATTAGGGCTCCTAGTTTTATGGTATTTATTTTTTTGCCATTTCCGTCTGTATTTATCCATATTTATTTTTTGCTAATTTTATCTGTATTTATCCATATTTATTTTGGGTTGCGTGGAAATTAGGATATTTCCACATTTATTTAACCAATAAATATGCGCTCTTGCTTGAATGTTTGCCAGGTTTCAGTGCTGTGAACACCCGCAGAAGATAAATCAGTGCACTTATATGAAAATATGCACATTTCAGTATCAACCTTGTGCATATCTACTGCTGTAAAAGCCTCTTTACTAAAATTCCTTTCTTTTTTAACCCCCTTATCTATCAATCCACACATCTATTGGCCTGGCAGTCATGGCAGACAGTATTTAGAATTACTCAAAAAACAACTCAATTTCCGTTTTTATCCACATTTAAAAATAAATAGAGACAAAAAAATGAATGTTTTCTGTCTGTATTTACCTGTAAAAATCAGTAAAAACGGAAAACAGGGAGCCTTAATTATAATGTACAGCTGGGGGTACATTATTCCTTATATTAATAAGACTCTGTCCTTGCCAAGGAAACCAGTGACCACCATCTCTTTGAGACACCCCAGGAGGGTGGCAAGGCTGTTGACTTTGAGCACGACTGACAATAAAAAAGAAAAAGAGCAGTGTTGTTATGTGTTAGACTTGGCATCTTTTGGCGTGTTTCCCCTCAGTTTTTTGCTTTCTGACCTCCCGGTTTTGACTCGGTTTTTCCTGGCTTAGTGTCTCTGCGCACTTTCTCACTGCTGTTCAGTGTTAAAGTGCAAGTGCTCCTGTTGTAAATTGTGTTATGGATTGGTGTTTCCATGATTGGCATATTTTATTTACTTGTCAGTCCCTAGTAAAGTGCACTGAGTGTGCCAGGGCCTGTAAATCAAATGCTGCTAGTGGGCTGCAGCACTGGATTGTGCCACCCACACAAGCAGCCTGTAAATGTAAATCTGGCCTGCCATTGCAGAGCCTGTGTGCAGTCTGGGACTGCCATGTCGACTTGGCAAGTGTACCCACTTGCCAGGCCCTAACCTTCCCTTTTCTTACATGTCATTCACCCCTAAGGTAGGCCCAAGGTACCCCTGTGGGCAGGGTGCAGTGTATGTGAAAGGTAGGACATGCCCTGGTGTGTGTGGCATGTCCTGATAGTGAATTACTGCCAATTTCGTTTTTCACTATTGCAAGGCTACCTGTTCCCATAGGACAGAATGGGGAGTTTGCTTATAACATCTTATAAACACAACTGGCCCTGGGAACTAGGTAGGAAAATAAAGTTTAGTATGCCTGAACTCAGAATCTAAAGATGCATCTTTTAGGAAAGGTGATTTTTACACTGTGTTTGAAAATACCACTTTTAGAAAGTAGGTATTTTCTTGCTCAGCCATCCAGTAGGCCTCTGCTGGGTTTGTGGATTGACTGTCTGGGTTTTGGATGACAGGGGCTGGAGAGGAGCCGTGGCTCCAGATAGTCTAGGTGGGTCAGGAAAGGGCTGAATAGACCTGGGCTGCATTTAGAGTAGGGGGAGGAGATTTACTTTTACCTGAATGGGCCTGGTCTGCCTCTGACAATGCCGTCTCCACCTCCTGCCAGGAAGCCACACCAGAGAGGGCAGAACTGGTTCTGACTGGGCACAGACGCTCTCTGCCTGAGAGGACAAAGGATTTTGGGCTATAAAAAGTGGGGCCCAAACCCCTGAACTTTAGAACTCTTTTGGACCAAGAAGACTGCCAATAAGAAGAGCTGGAGAAGCTGTGAGGAGAGACTACCACTTTGCTGTGTGCTTTGCTGTGTTGGCCTGCAGTGGCTGCTTCTGTCGTGGGCAGTGAAAGGACTGGACTGAACTTTCTGCAATCTATTTTTGTGAGTTTCTCCAAGGGCTTGAGGTAGAGCTTGCCCCCTGCTCAAGAAGTCTCAGGAACAGCAAAGACTTCAAGTTCTTCTGCCCTCAGCACTGGGAACTGTGTGTTTTGTGCTGCAACAAGAAGAAAAAGCAACCGGACGCCATCTACGACGCCGCTGCCGACTCCGTGTCCTGAAGGCACCGCAGAGGGCACCGCCACAACGCAGCACCATGACCCTGGTCTCACCGACGACGCCTGCTGATGCCGCCACCGAGCCGCTGCTCGCACCGCGACCTGTGGGCACCGCACTCCGCATCGACTCGCTTCACAACGCTGCCTTGGTATCCCCGCGCCGCCGCCCCGTGCCAAAATCGACGCCGCTGCTTGCACCGTGGTTCGAGGGCACCGCTCGTAGAGTTAAACGACGCTACGCCCTCATCCCGCACCGCAGCCTTGGCCTACCGACGCCGGCGCCATCGACTCCAGTTCGTCAGCCGACGACAGCGCTTCAGCATCGACAACGCCGCTGCTTGCACCCTGACCTGCCAGCACCGCGATGAGCACCGCATCACTTCGCACCGCGACCCTGGTCTCACCGACGACGCCATCTGACCCTGCCACCGAGCCGCTGCTCGCACCGCGACCTGAGGGCATCGCATGACACACTGCTGCACATCGCACTGCAGCACCCGACGCCTGCCGACGCCAGCCCTCCTAACTTCAACCGCAAGGAGTTCGATCTGCGACACGTGTGACTTAGAGGGCCCGACGACTCCTGCACCGACCTCCGGAACCGACGCCTGCGGACGCCGTGGTTTCGGAAGCTCAACGAGAGGTCGCTGAGGCCCTGCATTTCTAAAGGTTCTGTTTTGTGGGTCTTCCCGACACCGTAGCTGGCCCGCGACGCCGCGGTCAGCCAGAACTGTTTGGATTTGTTGTTCACGATGCCGTGATAGCCCCAGACGGAGCTATCGACTACAAGGAACTGTTTTTCAAGTTTATTTTGATAACTGAAGATTTTTGAATACTGTATTGTGGATTTTTATCGTTTTTGGTCTTGTCTTAAGTATATAAAAATATTGGATATTTTTCTAAACTGGTGTGGTGTACTTTTGTAGTGCTTACACTGTATTTCTGTTGGTTCTGTGCAAATGCTTTATACACTGCCTCTAAGATAAGCCTGACTGTTCGTGCCAAGCTACCAAGGGGGTGAGCAGGGGTTATTTTAGGCGTGTAACTCCGTTATCCTGACTAGGAAGAAGGGTCCCTATTTGGACAAAGGTACCTACCTCTGCCTACTAGAGACCCCCATTTCTAACATTATGTTATGCATATTGGTCGAGCGCACTATCATTGGACAAAACGTGGGAGGACTGTTTGTTTGCTAGGCTTGAGCTGAAACAATGCCCAGTTACTGCGACTTACGTGGGAAAAATGTCTTAAAACCATTTTGCATGTGTCCCAGCCACGCCTTCATTTAATTTGATCTGTATTCGCCTGCAGCTAGTTCAAATAAACAGCTGAAACACAAACCTTTTTGACACTTGAAGGTGTGGTCAAAACTTTGTCTGAAAAACGCTAGCCAACTTTTCTCATAAAGAAGCAGATATAAATCCACTCTCGAAGGTTTGAGACATATCCTATCCTTCGATCACAATAGAAAATACTATTTTTGAGAATTTAGAGCCTTGGTGACACAAAGAGCTGAGACCGGGATCCTCTTGGATGTATTAGAGCTCTGCTTTAGAATAAACCTAGGTTCAGGATTCTAAAGCCAGCACCAAACATGGTTTGCTTTGCTATTTTCTGCCTTCCGCTGAGATTAGGGTGTTACAACAATACACAAGAAAAAGTTTCTATTGTAATGAGAAAGTTGGCAGGCATTGAGAAAAACAAACAAATGTAAAAGTGCCTGTTAGAAATGGGGGTCTCTAGTTGGCAGAGGTAAGTACCTTTGTCCAAATAGGGACCCTTCTTCCTAGTCAGGATAAGGGAGTTACACTCTTAAAATAACCCCTGCTCACCCCCATGGTAGCTTGGCACGAGCAGTCATGCTTATCTTAGAGGCAGTGTGTAAAGCATTTGCACATAACCAACAGTTATACAGTGTAAGCACTACAAAAGGACACCACACCAGTTTAGAAAAATATCCAATATTTTTATATACTTAAGACAAGACCAAAAACGATAAAAATCCACAATACAATACTTAGAAATCTTCAGTTATCAAAATAACCTTGAAAAACAGTTCCTTGATGTCGATAGCTCCGTCTGAGGCTATCACGGCGTCGTGAACAACAAATCCAAACAGTTCTGGCTGACCGCGGCGTCGCGGGCCAGCTACGGTGTCGGGAAGACCCGCAAAACAGTACCTTTAGAAATACAGGGCGTCGGCGAACTCTTGTTCAGCTTCCGAAAGCACGGCGTCCGCAGGCGTCGGTTCCGGAGGTCGGTGCAGGAGTCGTCGGGTCCTTGAAGTCACACGCGTCGCAGATCGAACTCCTCTCTGTTAAAGTCAGGAGCGCTGGCGTCGGCGGGCGTCGGGTGCGAAGTGCAGCAGTGCGGCGTGCGGTGCCCTCAGGTCGCGGTGCGAGCAGCGGCTCGGTGGCGGCATCAGATGGCGTCGTCGGTGAGACCAGGGTCGCGGTGCGAAGTGAATGCGGTGCTCGTCGCGGTGCTGGCAGGTCATGGTGCAAGCAGCGGCGTCGTCGTTGCTGAAGCGCTGTCGTCGGCTGACGAACTGGAGTCGATGGCACCGGCGTCGGTAGGCCAAGGCTGCGGTGCGGGATGAGGGGATGAGGGCGGTGCGTCGTGTAACTTTACGAGCGGTGCCCTCGAACCACGGTGCAAGCAGCAGCGTAGATTTTGGCGTGGAGCGTCGTCGTCGGGGATACCGAGGCGTCGTCGTGAAGCGAGGCGGTGCGGAGTGCGGTGTCCACAGGTCGCGGTGCGAGCAGTGGCTCGGTGGCGGCGTCAGCAGGCGTCGCCGGTGAGACCAGGGTCGCGGTGCGGCGTTGCGCCGGGGCCCTCTGCGGTGCCTTCAGGACACGGGGTCGGCAGCGGCATCGTAGACGGAGTCGGGTTGCTTTTTCTTCTGTTGCAGCACAAAACACACAGTCCCAAGTGCTTGAGGGCAGAAGAACTTGAAGTCTTTGCTGTTCCTGAGACTTCTTGAACAGGGGGCAAGCTCTACCTCGAGCCCTTGGAGAAACTCACAAAAGTAGATTGCAGAAAGTCCAGTCCATTCACTGCCCAAGACAGAAGCAGCCACTGCAGGCCAACACATCAAAGCACACAGCAAAGTGGTAGTTCCTCCTCACAGCTTCTCCAACTCTTCTTCTTGGCAGTCTTCTTGGTCCAAAAGAGTTCTAAAGTTCAGGGGTTTGGGCTCCACTTTTTATAGCCCAAAATCCTTTGTTCTCTCAGGCAGAGAGTGTCTGTGCCCAGCCAGAACCAGTTCTGCCCTCTCTGGTGTGGCTTCCTGGCAGGAGGTGGAGACGGTATTGTCAGAGGCAGACCAGGCCCATTCAGGTGCAAGGAAATCTCCTCCCCCTACTCTAAATGCAGCCCAGGTCTTTTCAGCCCTTTACTGACCCACCTAGACTATCCGGAGCCACTCCTGCTCCCCAGCCCCTGTCATCCAAAACCCAGACAGTCAATCCACAAACCCAGCAGAGTCCTGCTGGATGGCTGAGCAAGAAAATACCTTCTTTCTAAAAGTGGTATTTTCAAACACAGAATGTAAAAATCACCTTCACTAAAAGATGCATCTTTAGATTCTGAGTTCAGGCATACTAAACTTTATTTTCCTACCTAGTTCCCAGGGCCAGTTATGTTTATAAGATGTTATAAACAAACTCCCCATTCTGTCCTATGGGGAACAGGTAGCCTTGCAATAGTGAAAAACGAAATTGGCAGTAATTCACTATCAGGACATGCCTCACACACCAGGGCATGTCCTACCTTTCACATACACTGCACCCTGCCCACAGGGGTACCTTGGGCCTACCTTAGGGGTGACTGACATGTAAGAAAAGGGAAGGTTAGTGCCTGGCAAGTGGGTGCACTTGCCAAGTCGACATGGCAGTTACAAACTGCGCGCATACTCTGCAGTGGCAGGTCTGAGTTACCTTTTCAGGGCTATTCATGTGGGTGGCACAATCAGTGCTGCAGGCCCACTAGTAGCATTTGATTTACAGGCCCTGGCACACTAAGTGCACTTTACTAGGGACTAACAAGTAAATCAAATATCCAATCATGGAAACACCAATCCATAACACAATTTACACGGAGAGCATATGCACTTTAGCACTGATCAGCAGTGGTAAAGTGCCCAGAGTCCTAAAACTAACACAAACAGGTCAGGAAAAAATAGGAGGAAGAAGCAAAAAGTTTGGGGCTAACCCTGCAAAAAGGGCCATTTCCAACAGTGCCCTAGTATCAAAGCATTCAAATTCCTGTGTTAAATCTTCAATCTATAGGAAAGAGACATATTAACCTATATTAACAAGTAGGATAAATATTAAGCTATATTAACTAGGAAGAGAAATATGAAACTATATTAACTAGGAAGATATATAAAACTATATAAAGCGGGATAAAAATATGAAACTATACTAACCAGTAAGAGACATATGGACCTATACTAATGAGCAGCAGGAGATATGAAACTGTATTAATCAGGAACACAAATACCAAAGTATATTAATCATGAAACAATTCGAGCAATCATATAAAGACAGAGAGAATCGAAAAATCCAGAAGTCCATGTCTGGATAAGATAGTTTCACATTAACTATGAAAGGAAATATGGGACTATCTAAAGAAGGGCGGGAAATATGGAACCACCATACGCAGGAAATGAAGAGTAAAGTAAGAACTAGGAAGCTAAATATGGGACTAACTAAGCAAGGAAGAGGAATATGGAACTAGCTTCACAAGGAACAGAGTTATGAATCTAGCTGAACCAGAAAGAAGAACAAAGACCTACCTTAACCACAAAGGAAAGAAAGAGTACTGTAGAAGTACCAATGATGGGAAAAGAAATACTAAACTAACTTAGCAAAGAGGAGAAATATGTAATTGCCTTAACCCAAAAATGTTTTTTAAAAACCATGTGTATTGAGAAGCCCTACTCGTCCAGCAGGTCGAACAGACCATCCTCTCCTGCCCATAACCAAATAGCAAGTGTATATTTGGAACGCATGCACCGGTATGAAGTGTGATCCTCGCTATTTAATATATTTACACAATCAGTAGAAATCTAAAATAAAAAGGCTGGCCGAAATGTATGTTTATCCTTCTGGACCCGTCTCCTGATCTGCAACCAGCTCACAAATCCAGCAAACCGTCCCACCAGATCTGAGGAGAGAAGAGTCAGGAATACGAGCAGCACGATTGTGAGTCGAACGCTTGCAGGCATCACGCCTCAGTGACACTATGCACACTGAGGGATCTTAATGTGGGTTTAATTTAGCGCTTCATACCACCATTTAGCCCTTTAGGCACTCTAAGTGCCCTCAATAGGCTAAACATTGAACCGCGGAAGAGAAAACGCAATTTGTCCAGGGTAATACAACAATTTTGTGAGCAAGAAGCCAGAACTGCAGCACAAGAGCTGAAAAATGTTGCCAAGAGAACACATCTCCAGGCAGGGATGTGTATACTAGCACTGCCTCTCCATGTCTACCCTTTCTACTCCAGCCCCAACTGGTCAGCGTCACTCTGTGATTTTTTTGTGCTATAAAGAGTAGTGAAAGCCTAATACATAAGTACATTTTTATTCAACAAGTCTCCGAATTTGTTATCCTGTCAATCAGTGGACACCACCTGCTTTCCGCCGTTCCCACGAGAAGTCGGAGGCGCCAGCCATCTCAAAAAATATTCTGAAGAAACATCTGCTCAGAATGGTCAAATCTCTGTAGGATCTGACCCCTTGTCATTTGGCAGGGTAGAAAACCTATTCTTTGACAAAACCTGACCCCAGCATAGGGTCATGGTCCCCTATCCTGGTCACAACCCGCGCAGTAGCGAACAAGCAGGGAACCGACATTGCCCAAAATAAAACATTTTGAGATCAGGAACTTTGTGGAACTTCTCATATTTTTTATGATCATCTCTCTGTGGGAAAAATCAATTTTTCTAATCTCTGGAGGATAGAACAGGAGAAGGTTCCCCTCTGCAGCCACAGTGTTGCTCAAAAAAGCAGACTCTGCGGGCTGCAAAAGTGACATCTAGTGGCGTGAAATGATAATGCTGCAGCGTCACCCAATGCTGCTAGTTTGCAGGACATGTTGAAAGATCAAAAATGAGAGGGCCTTGCAATCACCATCAGTTACGGGTAACCAGTTTCCGGGTGAGTGGTTTTTTTTTTAACGCCTTTAGGCGGAAGGATATTGTAAAAAGAAGTCTTGGACTACATGCCACTTTCCCATGAAAACTCAGGATATGATGCATCTGAGCCGAGAAAAGCGCAGGATGCGAATCCAAAATTATAACAGTTTCAGACGCACTGTGTGATCTTTAGGCACAGGGACGACAGCACACGTCCAAAGGATTTCCTGAGCATAACGAGTTTTACCAAAATCCACGTAAAAGAAAAACGTCTTTGGTAATTCTCGCAAAAACTGAAGTTGACGAATGGGGCTTATTTTTTGGCACCTTTATGCTCAGACGTTGGCACATTTCAGTGACGATTGAAATTTCATTTCCGAAGGTCTTCAATCAACAATGAGACAAAAGAAAACCTTAAAAAATACAGTTTATTTACTGGTAAGAAAGTGCAGTTTATTTCCTGGTAAGAAAGTGCAGTTTATTTACTGGTAAGAAAGTGCAGTTTATTTACTGGTAAGAAAGTGCAGTTTATTTACTGGTAAGAAAGTGCAGTTTATTTCCTGGTATGAAAGTGGCCGTTGCAGAGTTATGTTTGTGACTGGCAGGTGAGTAGTTTGTCCAGGCAAGGAGATGCTGGATTTCATTATTCAAAGATTAAAACATGAGTTTTGATGAAAGATAGTATTTTATTAAGGTACAAAGGACACGTTTCACTGAAAAAATTGGTAACCATGGGCGTCATGTACGAAGAATGCATTAGGTAAAGCTGGTCGCAGTTTATGCACTGACTTTTAACAAATGCATTCATATTTTGCGAACCGACCTATGTATTTATGTGTCGGTACACAAAATACAGATTCGGAGTGAGTCGCAATTCGACCTAACTTATATATCTTAATGAGGTAGGTCTCAAGTTGCGACCCACTACGATTGGTTACAATCACACGCATGGCAGCCTGCTGGGGTCAGCAGGACACCATGTCTGTGATTGCCTTAAATAAAGCAATTTTTTTTTAACGCAGCCCGTTTTCCTAAAAGAAAAACATGATGTGTTTAAAAAAGAAAAATTAAAAATGTTTACATATTCATTTATTTTTAAATTAGGTAGTGGTCATGGGACCACTGGAAACTATTTTTTTTTTTTTTACCATTCACAAAGGGAAAGGGGCTTTTGGGGACCTCTTTCTGTTTTTGAAAAGGTTGCCTTGCAACCGGACTACGGTTGCAAAACATTAATACATACCATAAGCAATTGCCATTTGGAAGAAACACTCTTAACACGCCCCTTCCAAATAGTCATTCCTGAATGTTTCCTAAACATATTTAACGACTCTGAAAAAATTTCTGAATCGTTAAATGAGTTTAGTACATTTTAAAAAGATTTACCGACTCTGAGGGTTTGAGACTCTTAAAACACTTTGTACGTGAAGCCTTCACTCCCCTAGATTTCCTCCAACATTTAGGGGCGTATTTACAACCCCTATCGCCACAGGAAAGTCACTTTTTCCGCCGTTCCTGTGGCGATAAGAGCTTCGCCTTATTCACAACGCGGCGTTAAGCCACTTAACGTGGCTTAATGCCATCTTATATTCACAAGGCACCCTTTCACCCTATACTTAGCATGAAAAGGGTGGGCAATGGGTGTTGAGGTGGGCGTTCCGCCACAACACCCATTGATTTTGACGCTGCCCCACAAGGGTGGCGTAAATATGGGTCAGCGCCAAAATTAAGACCAGGGAAAACCTGGTCTTAAACAGACGAAGCGAGGAGAAATGCTTTATTTCTCCTTGTTTTTGCTGTTTCTATGTGTGCTGCATTGTGCAGCACACATAGAAGCAGCAAAACGACATGTATGATTTTTTATGTGCAGGAAGGGACACCTTCCTGCACATAAACAATCTTCCCCTCAACGCAGGCACCCTTGCACTATGGAGCAAGGGTGCCTGCGTTGGCGCTAGGCAGCTAAATTTAGCGCCAACACAAGGAGAAACGCAGGGCTGCACCGTATTGTTGTAATAACCGTGCAGCCCTGCGTTTCTAAAGTGATGTGGCATGGCGTTAGTCTTCTTGGCTTAACGCCGCGCTTTGCCACTATAGATATAAATATGCCCTTTAGAGTACATTTCTGTTTTTCGTGCGTGAATGGTTCCGTAAGAACTTCTGGGAAACTGGAAACACCTTGGGTTCAATAAAGTACTCCTGTAAAATGTTTAATTGCTATTTGAGCACACGTGAAGGCGCTTTCACAGGCGTAAATGTACAAAGTGTAAATTCTGAGGTAGGAAAAAGCCGGTTTTTGTACAACAAAAAAAGCTTGGTGTGCAGGTTTTTTGTCCTGGGTTTTAAAATAGAGAACAAAATAACTAAATAAATGTATGTTATTACTAGAAGATTATTCTGATGAGAAAAATATAAACTTGTTATTGTCAGGGGCTCCAGAGTTGTATAATAGTTGTAAAACATTTTGAGAGATGTTGTGACATACTGCAGTGCCTGTGTGTGTGTAACTAATGCGCTTTAAAAATATGTGCATGGCCATGATTTATGATCGTTTGTTATGTTTTTTATATCATTGTAAACTATAAATGGCATTTTCATTGTAAATATTGTAGCGTAATTAACTTACACTTTTCCGATCGGAAACTATTTTTTGCCTTGAAGAGACCATGTCTCCTGCATCCTCGTGAATTGTGGGCTTGTTTCTTCCCACTCCAGCTCCCACCTAAGAAACACTCAGCATTTCCATGGCACATCTTTAAACAAGTGTAAAACCGCATTTTGTGACTCATAAAGCTGCATTTTGTGACTCACGAACTTGTAAAAAGACTATTTGTGCACGTAAGTTGAATTTACATGCACAAAAGGTTTTGGTGAATTGGACCATATGAGAGAATTTGCATTTAATTGTATGAGATTAAACTACAGACATGGATAGATTATTTTTGTCAAACTTCTTAACTTATTATTTTGTTTTTACATATTTTTAGTCAAGCCAAGTCTTAAATTACCGTAAAATAATAATTGTAAAGATTTCATTCAACGTTATTGTACAGTGTTAATGTTACTTTTGGATCTAGATATGCTCGCTATGCACAGCCCTAGATTTTACAAAAATATGTGAAGACAAACTTACACAATATATTAGGAACTAGGGGGCTCATTATGATGGCGGGCGGACATCAGTCCGCCCGCCCGCCATCATAACGGCGATGGGACCGACCGCCAGACGTGCGGCGGTCCCACCGGCCCAATTAGGATGCGCCCGCCATACTGGCTGCAGCACTGTCCGCAATGTTAAAAGGGCATGCAAAGCCACTTGGTGCAGGGAACTGCAGGGGGGTACCATGGGTACTCCCCAAGTGCACCCCCCCAGTGGCATCGCCGCCATGGAAAGGCCTTTAACCACCCGCATCATAATATGGCTGGCGGTGCCTGCTAGGCACCGCCACCATATTACTGGCCCAGCTCTGCCCGGCCGGCAATCGTAACGATTGCCGACCGGCGGAAAAGCGGCGGACGGACTTTGCTTCTGCCGCGATACCCACCGCCATCATAATATGGCGGGGGTATTTCACGTTACGATGAAGTAACGGTCGCCACTGCCGGCTCGGCGGTGGCGATCGTTACGCCATCGTAATGGGCCCCTAGATATTTAGGAAGGGCCGTTGCCACAAATTATTTTATGCATGTAAATTGAACCTATGGGCACAAAATACATACTTTCTGCATGGTCATTCCACATCCTTTTTGACATAAATAGGGAATGGTAATTTATTATGAAAATTACACTTAGGGATTTTGCCGTTATGCAGAATTACCCCACATGCCAGTTTAAGGTTAGAGGTGGGATTTTGGGGACAGGTACTGTGCAAAACTATGTGCACACGAACAAAAATATATTGGTTGTGGGCAACCACATACATATTTTTAGTAATTTCTCACAGTAGAGCAACATACAGGATTTTGGACTTGTCAACCTCCAATGTAAATACATTTTGAGGGTGAGATTTGGGAGACAAGATCCCATATTTAAAGGTGATGTAGGGGAAGGGGTTTCTTCATGAGGAAAATAATGTTCCCCACTGAGCAACAAAATAAAAAGTGGTAATGTGTATTTGAGTTTTATTCATGCACACAGCTGTTTCTACATGTTGTAAATGGTCGACTGTGGTAGATGTCATGGAGTAATCCTCTTAGCAAGGCCGAGCAGATTTCCAACTTTCTCGCTTTGGGCTTTGAAGGACACGGGGTAGAGAAAAGGAGAAGTAAATATTAATCTTCGGACACTGGATTCCATTTTTCATTTCAAAGATTTTAATATCGGTTCTTGTCCGATAGGTCCTAGATTTCAGGCTTGAATCATCAGATTACTACGACCTTTTTCTATTACACCTCAATTAATACTATGTAAATATCTGAATTGCATTGTGTTATGAGTTTATTAACTAGAAATTGACAAATTGGAGATGACGATAAATTGGTCAGGGGCAGAGATGTCCTTTAAGCAGGGCATGAATGGTAAAATGCAAGAAGTTGAGCTCTGGGAGAAACTGCTGATAGACATGTCCCACAAGCCTGTGGCTAAGTGTCACTGCATGTTGACATGCCGCATTCCAGCCTAGCGCTGTTGGACCAGGATTGCCCATATCTACGCAAACTTGTCATTGTAGGGAGTTCTGAAGGCCAGTATGGTCAGGACCCAGGTCTAGAACCATCTCCTAATTAATATTCATGAGTCTGTGTTTCTGACACTCATGTATTCATTGAATACCTGAGCAGGGACGATGGAACACAGCCAACCACGTCATTGTTTATTGCCGGCAGAGTTTAGCAAGGGTTAGGTTGGTTTTTATGCCACAATGGCTGGATTTTTTTACTTCTCCTTCTGGGACTGCATGGACGTTTGCGGTAAGTTTTCAGGTGAGTGTTGCGTTGGGCTATATATACATGATCCTAGCGCTAAAAACAACAGGCATCGTAAGTGTGTGCGTACGTTTACTGGTTAAATCAAGGGAAAATATGTAAGTAGTAACAATCTTTTGCAGCACATAAATCAATATGGAAAATAAAAAAAGGAAAAATACAGACAAGATGGACAAAAAATGAATAACTATAGATGGAAATATTTAAAAAGTATCGACGTAAAACTGAGAGCGCTTATTTTGGGTAAGAAAACCTTGGATAAAAAAATTACTTTAGGTTCCCACAGTTTTTAATTATCAAAAAATACACTGAATTGCTATAATTCAATGGGCACAGACTTTACTTGTCAAATGTACAGAGAACGCTGGTTCTAAAAATATTTAAAACTATTTTTATTGCAAACTGAAGGATGTGGTTAACACAGAAAAAAAATATTGTGAACTTTGACACTGCAATTATATTGCATGCTCTTAGATAAGCTGTCGATAGCAGAAAGCAGGGGCGCTGAGATAGTACCGTATTTCCCTAATTCTAATTGCTGGGGTAAAGTCAGAGGTGATGCGCGTGGATGTGTTTGACCTCGTGAACGTCACCTCTTCCCGTTTCCAGGACCCCGCGTGAGTTTGTGCGGCACGCGCCGATGGCAATGACTTCACTTCCACCCGCCATGAACAAAGCCGCCTTATCCCCTCGCCCCTTTAGGAATTTAGTGGCCCAATTATCCTGGGTCATTATGCGCCCCTTCTAGCCGGCTGGTACTATAAAGCGGCGCCCTGTGTGCCCAGGAGGGGCAAGGGATGGGGGGGGGGGGATGCCAGGGGATGTGAGAGAGAAGTACATCTGTTACTGAGAAACAGCCAGAGGGTGGAGGCCTGCTAGGAAAGGGCAATGCCACACATGGCCAGGAATGAATGAATGATTTAATGAGGAACTCATACAACAGTGCATTGGGGAAAGCACTGTGTCTAGGCTCTTTTGGGCTGGAGCAGATGGTTACGTACAAGATTTAGAAATTCCAGGTGGCTTTGAAGGGCTGGATGAGCAGGGCAGAGTCAGTCGCTTGCCAGGCAAAAAGTGCTTACTCTGTGCCGGTGGTTGAAGGTGGTGGGCACTGGTGCTCATTTTTGGCGACCTATCAAACTCTGACCCAGAGTATGAGAGAGTGCAGCAGAAAATAAAAAAAGAGACAGATCTGAAAACAGTGAGAGAGGGAGAATCTGTAACAGTTGGATAGAAGGAAGTGTAGAGGGTGGAAGACACAGGCATGAGGTTATGTTATGTTATTTAAACGTATTAAGCGAGCGAATACCGTGGGGTGTCTTGGCGCTGAAGCTCAAAGCACAACACAACTGAATCAAGTCCTAGGTCTGAAAAAGCCAGGTTTTAAGGCTCTTTCTAAAAGATGACAAAAAGTGCGAGGATCTAATATGCAATGGGAGAGTGTTCCAAAGTTTTGCAGTTCCGTAACTCAGACTTCGACCACCCCAGTTAAATGTACGGAATTTGGGACAGTCATGTACTTAAGCCTCGGTGGACTGAAGCAGTCTACTAGGATGGAATAAAGACCAGGCAGCCTCGGTATTCATGAGATAAAGAGGCAGGAAGTGTAGGGTTGTGGAAGAAAAAGGCACGATGTGGAATGAAGACCAGGCAGCCTCGGAATTCATGAGATAAGGAGACAGGAAGTGTGGGGGGAGGAAGTAAGAGGCATGAGATGGAATCAAGACCAGGCAGCCTCGCCATTCATGAGATAAAGAGACAGGAAGTGTAGGGGGTGGAAGAAAAAGGCACGATGTGGAATGAAGACCAGGCAGCTTTGGTATTCATGATATAAAGAGACAGGAAGTGTAGGGCGGTGGAAGAAAGAGGCATGAGATGGAATCAAGACCAGGCAGCCTCGGTATTCATGAGATAAAGAGACAGGAAGTGTAGGGTGTTGGAAGCAGTGGTCGAAGTTGGCGGGATCTGAGGGGCACGACGTGCTCATCATTTTTTAATTTAAGAAAAACAGTGCCTCTACTCTTTGTAAAAAGACAACCGTCCCGGGACAGTTAATTCCGAGAGCTGAAATGCTTCAGATGAGTGTAAGGCAGGGAGTATCCAGTGCTGTGAAACCCAGGGAGGAGCAGACAGCTAAGCAAGCCTTCCTGCCAGGGTGCCTGCTGCCTGAAAGAAATGTAAATGAGCACAACTGGTCAATCTGAAAATGTAAAGGGTGCTTGGAAGCCGGTATTGGCTTTAATTGATGGAACCACTTGAAGCCTCCCATTGCCACAGATTTATTCTTTTTGAGTGGTATTGCAAGGGAGTTACCAGCTGAGCTGTGAAGTGTGTGCCGCTAAAGGCTAGTTATAAAAGAATATGCACTATGTACAGTGTGGGTATTACTAAAATCTATATTTTGGAAGCCCTTTTTATCTTAAACCTTTTGCGCATTTTGTAGCAGTCTATCTTTTACTGTGTGTAATGTAAGCTTAAAATAATGACTTGCATGTTCATAGTGCTTCCTGTCACAGACTGGGACCTCGTAGCACTAAACATACACAAGTCACTGTTATCCATGGCACCAACCAGGATTCAATTCTGTGGCCCTCTGGTTACAGAACCAGACCTCTAAAGTGCATTAACTTAAAGAGGTTTCATAATGTATGATATTGCATTTCACACTGATTAATATAACTTGCATTTATTTTTCATGTAAGCTGTGCCTTATTTTATATGCAGTCAACTGAAGGTGAAAGACCAATAAAAGCTACAGAATATTTTGTTCTTTTAGCTACGCCTTGGACCCCCATCCCCAAGCTCACTCAACACCCCCCCTCTGCGCACAGCCTCACCGTTCCCATATTTTTTAATGCACTTCGAACACTGGTTGGAAGATTGACGCATGAGGTGAAATCAAAACTAGGTGACCTCGGCAGTAGGTACCCCGACATTATGCTTTACCAGTAGTGGGTTCCTAAGAAACACTTTGGACACCTGAACTTATATTTTTTTACATTAAGCACTCTGGGCAGGCTGAGAGACTCCCACACCTATTTATTCCCTGCCACAATAGAGAAGGTGATCCAGGCCCTGGCACAAGAGGCACACAGCTGAAAGCAAGGAAGCAACTTTAGAAATAATGTGAAAGCCAGTCTGGCCAGGAATGTGTAAACATTTCTGTTTGAAGACAGTTTTGGACTAGAATACTCCACGCTGTTGTTCCTTGGCCCTGCTATCACCCAAGCAAGGCCCAGACTGGTGGGGCCTGTGTCTGAGCATCCAGCCACTCCTTCCGAAGGACCTTTCCTCAAGGTCATGGGCAGATGCCTCCGGCTGGCACCAAGGGTGTATCGCTCCTAATTAATTTTATAATCACAAGAAAACAGGACCACTGTCCTTGGAGGGGTCTGGAGGGTTTGCTGCGACTTGACGTTTCAGAAAAGAATGCAGGGAGAAAAGTCAAATGCATTGCTCCTTTGGGGAGCTTTCTGGTGAATGTTATTGTTAGTTTAAGTGTAAATGTACATTTACTTTTTTTTCAGTTGTATATAGCGCCAACTCGGCTCGAAGGTATTGGAGCGCTTTACATGAGCACCAGTTATGTTACACAAGGACACATTAATTTTTGGAAGATTAAGTGATTTGCCCAGAATCACAGGATTTTGAACCAACGCCGAGACTCAAACCTGGTCCCCTGGCTCCAAAGTCGACAGCTCTGGCCGTTAAGCCACACCCACGTATTCTGCCCGTTACACCCTCATGTCTAGCTCCCAATGCACAGGGAGGAGGTGTGCGATGCCAACATCTCTAACAGATCTGGTATGACTTTGGTAGTTCTGTTGGCCGCTGGCACCTGCCTGGATGAGAGGGCCGAGTGGTCCGAATGAGGGGAGCTGGGCACCACAAGGAGAGAGGAGACATGACCGGAAAGGAGAGAAAAGGGTCTCAAATGCAATGGAAATAGGCCATAGATGGAGAAGTGATGGCTTCTGAATGGGGAGGAGGCGCGACCTGAACAGATGAAAGGAGGTACAGTCTGAATGAGGAGAGGGAATCTGACTCCCAACAGAGAGAGGAGCGATGGGGGCTTGAAGAGAAAAGATGGGCTTAAATAGAGAGAGGCGATGGAGTCTGAATGCAGAGCGAGGTCGTGTCATCTGAATAAAGAGGAGAGGGGTCCATATTTGTAATCGTATTTATATAGCGCTTACTGGCCCTGACCAGACGTCGAAAGCACTTTCGGCGAGTAGCACGCTACTCAGGAACCCTAAAAGGATTAGTGGTGGATTAGTATAGGGAAATATGCTTTAATTTGTGCGGTGGACGTGTGAGTCTGCTAGTTGGATTGAATAGGATAATGGAGGGATAGAAGAGGGACGAGTCTATAAAGTGTTTATTGGGAGATCATAGCAGTAGGAGGAGGTTTGAGATGAGTGAAAGGAGAGATGGAGGAGGGAAGAGTCACTAGAAATGGATTAGGGAGATCACAGTATTAAAATGAGTTTTGGGTGATCCAAGGAGGGATAGAGCAGGGATGGGTCTAGAAAGAGTTATTTTGGGATGAGTCACAGAGTGGAGGTAGAGGATATATTGAGAGAGGTATAGGGTGGGGTATAGGCGAGTGCATTGGAGCGAGTCAAAGGTTTTTTTTTTCTTCTTCTACAGTAGGAGTAAAGTAGGAAATATATAGATACATAAGTATATAGAGCGGGTATGCATATATAAGGAAGATAACATATCAAGATTGTAGTGGTATTCTATAAACTCAGACTTTCAAGTGTTGCTGTACTTTAAGCTAATTTATTTGTGTATTTTTAAGCAATTTTGTTTTTTAATGAGTGAAGGTATATTTACTTGTGCACTTATTACAAGCACCGTGTTTTGTTTGGTCACATGTATTATCTCAAGCCACAGAAATGCTAGGTGTGCACAAACCAACGGCAGACTAACCAAAGATTACCCAAATCCAAGGAGAGTACAAGCAAACCCTATACATGTCCAACACAGAGCACAGTCCAGGGCCACATTAACAAAAATCTGCCCACCCCTGCAACCTATTATCCAATCACCATGGAAACTTATGTAAAAAAGGAAGACCTACAAGTAGGGTGCTTGTGAGACCACTACAAAACTGTACACACCCAACACTACACCTCTAATCTGAAGCCACATCGGCATGGCTCCAGAGGGAAGGACTCGGCCAGTAAGAAAAACTCAGAACTGATGGGGTCTGAATGGGCAGAGAATGATTGGGCTTCAGAAGGGTTATGAATAGGGTCAAATACAGGGCCTAAGTCGCAAGTTAGGAATGACCTGCTCCTCGAAATCTGGAGCAGGTCAGGAGTAGGTTGTACCTACTCACTGAAAAAGCTTATTGACTCGAGCATGAAGAGGAGAGCTGGCAGCTGTCTGCCGAGGATGTGCCTGGAGCCCATAAGAGGAGAAGACACAGGACCATGGGGAAGAGGTGTCATGGTGTGAGTAGAGTGATTCAGTCAAAGAGGAAAGGAGTGAGGAAAAAAACATCCACTCTCAGCCTTCAGGAAAGGCATCCTCTAGAAACCAAATCTTAGCACAAAGATGTGGCCAGGACAGACGCTGGAACTGAGTTGGTACAGGGGGCTTGGATTGCTGCTGTGGCAGTGACAATTTTAAATCCAGTCGGGAACGGAATGCAACCAACTGGTTCCATTGGGGGTTGAGTGGACAGGGAAACATCACTCCACTTGAAAGTGCAGAGGGTGGAGTGTTGAATATGATGTGGACTAGGCGATAGTATTGTGTAAAGCTAAACCTAAGGAGAAAACCACACGGAACCAGACAAAACACTGGTCCTGTAAAAACTGGGTCTCTGAGCATGAAGGACGAAAGAGCTCTGCGGTCCATCCATCTTGGAAAGGTATTGTGTTTGTCCTCCAGTCCCTGAATATGCAAATTTTACTCACCAACAACGCTGAGGCATCCATCTGCAACAACAAGAGGCAGAGTGGGCCACCTCTGAGGTGTCATGTAAGGTGGGCCGTCTGGCTGACAGCTGAAGGATGCAGTCGCTTGTATCAGCCAGGAGGCACCGGGATGCCAGACAGTTTTTCAAGAGGTTAGGACATGGGTCTCCAACCTTTTTTGTAGTAAGAGCTACTAATGTTCAATGAAAATCATCCCGAGGTACTAATGTTGTTAGAGTTGTAATTGTGACCACATTAGAAAAGATGACTTTAGGGGCAATCAAATGAAATATTGCCAGTCGCGATCACCTCGGTTCAATCGGCACGGTTGCCAGACGCAACATAAAACACGCTTTGTCAATGTGTAATGCCTCGACGTGGGTAATACCTGACAGCCGCAGTGCACCTGGCACTAAAGTAATAATATGAGTATTAAGTCTCCCCAATGCCACATGATTTATCACTAAAATATCAGTTTGAAATATATTTTGAAAAATCAACCATTTTCTCTCAAAATCAGTTTATGAGATGTGAAAATAAGCACATTTTCATCTTGATTACACACTTTTCAATTTTGGTATAAATATAATACTTCAACTGAATAAAATCTTCTGATGTAGTAGGCTGGGCTGCACACAGGAGAGCTACTTACAGGTCTTGGAGAGCTCTCAGTAGCTAATGAGCTACTCGTTGGAGAAGCCTGCATTAGGACACGACCACGGTACATTTCCAACAGATATTGCCAGGTATCAGCTTTGCCTTGTGCAGTATATAAGGTGACCCAGACCAATTCTGCAGCACCCTAAAAAAGGTGAGTTGAAGACGTGCTTCTCTTGGACCCTTGTCATGGGGTACCGCCGATGAGGACCCATCGTCGCCTGCGTATCTTTTGGCCAATGGTCCTGCAAATAGCGTCTGGAGTTGCTTTCCACCAGTCTGGATTAAATGTTAGACAGTAGAACAGTGTATAGACCTGAGACAACACCCATGTTTCCACCTCACGCCCCAAATACTCAAATATTGATGAGACGGAGGTTGGGGTTGCAAATAGACCCAACGCGCCCTTGGACACAGTGGATCAGCTGAGGGGTCCTTCCATGCCTGGGGAGCTGCAGTTTGGATTTAGATGACTTTAAGACATCCCCTTCCAGCAGGTGTCCACTTTGCTGACACCACTAGATGACTGGAGAGGCCACCAAGGAGCCCAACCTCCAGTGATAAAACCTGCCTTCTGCCACATATGTGCACCTGCATCTGCACCTGTGAGACTAGCCCAGGAATCTGTTGTGGTTCCAGATCCTGGGAGTGCGGAAGCATCACCCTGTGGGTTCTTGTTTTTCAGGACAACCGACCAGGGAGGCGTCCATGAATGCACAGTCAGTGACTCCCTGTTCCAGAGGCCCAGGCCAGTCTGATAACCAGTACACCAGTGAACCAGGTGGTGAGCGGGTGCCAAGCCCACAGTGGGCAACCACAAGCCTCCGGAGGAGGCCACCGCTGGCAGCTGAGTTAGTTTAAGTCCAGGACTCGTACCCGCCAATTAAGGGCTTTTTATGCCTTTTTTGTATGCCCACTAGGTATGTAAAGTGGCATAACCGCCATCTTAATTACCTGAACGCGTCCCTGCGTGTAGTGAATACCATCTCGTAAAGTCAATGGTTTAATGATGCGGGTTTCGGGGTCCCCCCACAAACATTCATTTCAGGCCCCCATGGGCCACCAGGTACTTCCGGTGTGATGACAGCCCCCCCCCCCCGAGTCCTGGCCCCTCGACTGCCGCTCTCCTGGTACCCCAAGAAAGAGTAGGAACCTCACACTTCTCCAGTTTATCCTGAGACAAAAGGAGATGTGTAGTCTCAAGAGGATGAGGTCAAAGGTCGAGGCTCTGGGGGGTGCTGGAGGGGAGGTCTCCCCCACTTTTAAGAATTATATGTGCGCCTCGCTTGCCAAAGCCACGGTGCACGCAGGGGTCTGTGAAGCGCTGGTTCTTGTCGAACTGCGTTTAAATTTGGTTATTTCCGCTTAAAGCCCCATATTAAAGGAAAGTTCGCTTAATGCAACAGTATCAACATTTAGAGAACTCTGCCCATGAAAAGGGATTTTTCTCGCGCATAAGGGTCGCCCACCGTTGTGAGGAGGCAAGGCACCCCAACCGTCCCGTAGAGTTATCAGCAGCACAAAGGGTTGGGGGGGGGGGGTTGGTTGGACTGGACACAAATGGGACATTAACTGATGCTACCGAAAGCCCCCCCTTGAGGAGGCAGCTTCACCACAGCGGATCCCACATCATGTCTGTTCATTTATTAAAACACAGAGAATAGCGCCACCTGCTGCCACTTTACAGGTACGTCCTTTCGATAGACACTACTGACACCTGGTGAGTTGACTCTCCCTGCTCTCCTCCCAGAGGTAAGTGCCACTCACACCCTCCCACCCCCTCAAGCCTTTAATTTATTCGAGCTCTGCGCCTTTAGCAGACATGTCCTCCCTCTAGCTCCGGGGGGTCTCACGCTCACACTGGCTGCCCAGCCCTCTGTGGAACACAGGTCACTATGGAAGGTGAAAAAGGTCTGTAGGCCCACAGACTCTTCAATGGGCACTGTGTGTGTCCCACCGGCAAGGCCGGGGCACACCCAGACTATCGGGGAACATACAGACTCTGAGTAGGACAGACAGACTCGCTGAATGATGGACATGCTCTGGGACCCACACAAATAAAGCCAGGAAGGCACCCAGGCTCCATGAAAGGCAGGCGAACTACAGACACTCGGAGATCAAGTGCCCATTCGCACATCGCACAGACTCCTGGGAGGCGCACAGATCCTCTGAGAAGGACAAATTCTCTGGCAGACACACAAACCCTCTGGGTAGGTCGCAGAGTCCTGGGAGACACACAGATCTCTGGGAATCACACAGATCCTCTGGGAAGGACCCAGGCTCTGGCAGACACAGGGACCCTCTGGGTAGGTCGCAGAGTCCTGGGAGACACACAGACTCTCTGGGAATCACACAGATCCTCTGGGAAGGACCCAGGCTCTGGCAGACACACAAACCGTCTGGGTAGGTCGCAGAGTCCTGGGAGACACACAGACTCCTGGGAGGCACACAGATCCTCTGAGAAGGACCCAGGCTCTGGCAGACACACAAACCGTCTGTGTAGGTCGCAGAGTCCTGGGAGACACACAGATCTCTGGGAATCACACAGATCCTCTGGGAAGGACCCAGGCTCTGGCAGACACACGGACCCTCTGGGTAGGTCGCAGAGTCCTGGGAGACACACAGATCTCTGGGAATCACACAGATCCTCTGGGAAGGACCCAGGCTCTGGCAGACACATGGGCCCTCTGGGTAGGTCGCAGAGTCCTGGGAGACGCACAGACTCTCTGGGAATCACACAGATCTGGGAAGGACCCAGGCTCTGGCAGACACACAAACCGTCTGGGTAGGTCGCAGAGTCATGGGAGACACACAGACTCTCTGGGAATCACACAGATCCTCTGGGAAGGACCCATACTCTGGCAGACACACAAACCCTCTGGGTAGGTCGCAGAGTCCTGGGAGACACACAGATCTCTGGGAATCACACCGATCCTCTGGGAAGGACCCAGGCTCTGGCAGACACACGGACCCTCTGGGTAGGTCGCAGAGTCCTGGGAGACACACAGACTCTCTGGGAATCATACCGATCCTCTGGGAAGGACCCAGGCTCTGGCAGACACACAAACCGTCTGGGTAGGTCGCAGAGTCCTGGGAGACACACAGACTTCTGGGAGACACACAGACTCTCTGGGAATCACACAGACTCTCTGGGAAGGACCCAGGTTCTGGCAGACACACAAACCGTCTTGGTAGGTCGCAGAGTCATGGGAGACACACAGAATCTTTGGGAATCACACAGATCCTCTGGGAAGGACCCAGGCTCTGGCAGACACACAAACCGTCTGGGTAGGTCGCAGAATCCTGGGAGACAGACAGATCTCTGGGAATCACACAGATCCTCTGGGAAGGATCAGACTCTGACAGACACACAAACCATCTGGGTAGGTCACAGAGTCCTAGGAGACACACCCAGAGGATACATGGGTGAGATAAAGAATTGAATGCGTGATGACAGAATGTACCTTTTAAATGTTGAATAGTCCCTCACGCATCCCAACGGAGGTGGAAGGATACACCCAAAAGGCCAATAGAAAGTAAGTGAGATTAAATTCCCCTGTTCACTTATTTAAGATCTGGTGTTCAAACCAATGGCTGGAGTTGCCTGTGTCATTGAAGCCAATGACTGAAGGAGGCGGAACAAAGGGCCCTTAGTGTAGGTACAGAATACTAAATGTCGAATCTGAAAGCGCCCTAGCACCACCTAATTTGGGATAAAACGGTATTTAATGCCAAGATCTGCTTCCCAGCTGACGGTACCATGTTTAATCCCTCGCAGTAGAGAGTGGCTGGACAAGGCGTGAAGCGGTTTATGGTGTGAGCGTCGCTTCACGGCGCCGTAGCAGTTTCAGTCTGAGGGCCCCTCTCAGTGCGGTTCTAGGGTTGTTACTGGCGCAGTCAGGTTGTCTGGTGTAACCGCCTTTGGCTGGGAAAGCTTGAGTTGTTTATTGCTTTCTAGTGGTTAATGTGTAAAAATAAAGGTATCTTCCTGTCATCGAGCGTCCTTGTGTACTGCATGCATAGGCTGAGTGTACCAAAGAACTTTGCCTTTTATTGCTCACCAGCATAGTGAAGGTTTGTGACGTCACCAAACAATTATGTAGCTTTAATGCAGTGATGTATATATGATGGCCTGGTATGTGTAAGCCAACGTGTTCTGAATTGTTCAAAGATGGTGGGGCTGCAGCATGGACTGCTTCAGTCAGGGAAGCATTTAATGTCAACCCCCCCGCCCCCCAATCCGTTCCCCACCAGCAGAAGGCCACCTGACCCCGAGGCACAGCCCCCTCGAGGGCCACCGGCACGACCCCTGTCCCCTGAACACGAAAGGAGCTGGGGCCCGGTGGGGGCGAACACACAGCCTCGGTACCAGTCCCGCCGAGGGACCCATCGGCAGCGCACCTGGTCGCAGCATCTGTCTCCTTGGCAACCGGAGACAGATCCATCCTCAAGGCCTCACCATGGCAGCGCGCGCTGCGGATCCGAAGCAGCTTGGACCAGACCCCCTCCTGCCCCCGCGCGGCGTCGCTAGTTCTGTTCAAGTCTCTTTGTTTTCAAATGTGCCGAGAACTCGGGGTCCAGGGAATTAGAAAAATAAGGCTTTAAAAACACCCGCGTCTGAGGAGAAACTAGAGGCAAGAAGCACCGCATCACATGTATGCTACAAAAGCGTGTTTAATGCTAAGGAACCCGATGCGGTGAGAGAAGAATCGGTTCGCCCAAGATCACACAATTTGATCAAGCAGGATGTCAGATTAGACTTCAGATCAGGGTGCTGGGTGCAGGTGCTGTAAGGGTCCGTTTGTTAAACGCGCTGTTATTTAGCGTGATTTACTTGTCAGTAAGTGTTAGACTAGTACAGCGCCTAAACACACTCTGCCCGGGCTGGACGGCGCACAATGAAAAGGAAAACACACAGCATTTGGCGGACACTTGAACAGCGAGGGTTCGATGAAATGTTGGGGCACAAGGACAGACAGACTCCCCAGCCCCACAGACCTTGTGTAGGCCACTCCGCTTCCGGAGTCATTATGTACTATGGTGAATTGTTGTCATAGTGAAGGCGTCTTGGCTGCAGCTTCTGGTAAAGGTTTACGTGCTTAAGACGTCTGAAGACAAAACACTACACCAGGCGCTATTTGCAAATTCTTTCAAACTGTTATCCAGCAGTGGAGGTGACCTTGGCAGCCCAGCCCAGTGTGCAGAGCCCCCCAGACGCGGCCCTCGCCAGCCAGGGGAGTGTCAGACAACGTCGTGGCGTGCAGCAACACAACACAGTCTGGGATTCCGCGCCCAAAATGTGGAAATTCACGGCTGCAGACTCCAGGCCGGCAGACAGGAGACAGACTGCCCTGAAAGAGAGGGTGCAAAGTTTAGAGGGAGGCGGGCAAACTGCTTGGGATGAGAGAAATGGTGCCAACTTCAGTAAAAGTTGACGTCACAGGAAGAAGGATGCACATATTCATGGAAAGCGACGACAGACAGGGCCCAACATCTCCATCCAGCTGTCCAGTTCCTACTCTGGCTGCCTACTCCTTGTCGAAAGTTGTAAGCATTTGGAAAGTTCACCCCCACTTTTATCAATAAAGCCCAAATCGATCCACTGCATATCCCAGGAGCGACTGACTCTTCCCCGGCTCTAACCACATTGGATGGGACAGCCCTCCCTTGATATCCTTCCAGGAGGCTTGGCCTGTACTTAACGACTGTCCTGTTTGTGTGAGTGCAGATCTTTTTGAGGGTTTGTTAATGTGATTTATAAAACACTGACAGCTGCCAGGGCCCTACTTACACATCTAAATACCTAAGGCAACAATTCCCCCTGATATGGCTCAGCGAGCTGATGAGAAACCATGATCTTAGCATCATTCCTAAGGCTAAAGCTTGACTTCTGCAATGAAAGATATTTGCAATTATTATTATTATAGGTCAGTTTATTAGAAACAGTAGATTTAAACAAGTAACACACCGTCTAAAATTAAATTAAAAATCCATTACCACTAAAACAGTTCACTTTCAGCATAAAAAATACTAAAGCAACAACTGATCACATGGGAATTAAATCCGTCCAGTAACCAGCTTTATAATCATAGTGGGGATTACAATTGGGCTCTGCATTCTAAAGAACTTCGCAGGCCTAAGAAGTCTGCGTTCTAAGAGCTCTCGTCTTTGGCGCACAACAGAAATCGGTCATTTATAAAAAATTTAAAAAAAGGGATTTGCACGAGCTGAGACAATTCAATCAAAATAAAAAGCTGGGGTGAAAGCTCCAGCCTTCGTGCTCTACAATGCATAAGATAAACTGGAGCAGATCTCCACCAAACACACATGGAGAGATTGTGGCATAAAAATAAAAGAAGGACTAAGAGCGGAAGCTCTGAACTTACCTATTCTAACCCCAGGCTGTCATATCAGGAGCATACTAAAAAGATCGCTGGTACCTGATTTGGACTCTTACGGGGTCTGAGGCCTATATTGGGTTTCTTTGACCCAGCCACACGCCAGTTGATAGTACAGGCGACTATTTTGTCCAGACTGAACTATGCTAACTCATTGATGTTAGGCGCCAATAAGGCGGAAGTGAATCGCCTTCAACGAGTCCAGAATGCAGCCGCTCGAGTCCTGCTCAGGCTCCCAAGAACCTGCGCTACGTCGGGTGCTTTGCGGCGCCTTCATTGGCTACCCGTTCCTAAGAGGATCGAATTCATGGCACTTTGTCTGGCCTTCAAAATACTAAAACTCTCGTCTCCTGAGATTTTATCTAATTTGTTGGTCCCCTATGTTCCCGCACGCCAGCTATGCTCCGCTGAGCAATTTCTGGTCACGGTCCCCTGGCTGAAACGCATCAGAGCGGGGGGCCGGTCCTTTCGCTGTCTTGCCACTAAATTGTGGAACTCTCTCCCTGTTCAGATTCGCCGCTTAGATTGCCTGCTACCCTTCCGTAAGGCCATCAAAACTCACTTGTTTCCTACAGTCTAGCCCCTGTTCTCTATCGACACTGCTATCAGCGCCGGGACGCCCCTTCGCTGGGGCAGCTGCGCGCTATACAAGCTTACCGAACATGAACATATGGCCCGCCCACCGAATCTCCTCTGGTATTGACAAGTCAGGCCTGCCCTTGGCTTAGAGGTGCAGCTCGGATACCCAAGCCTCTCTGCTCTGGCTCCCTCACTCTGGCTGCAGGCCTCTGAGCTGGTTTCGGGCTGTGTGTGTGAGGCCCTGGCCTGTATCTAAGCGGCCTTACCAGAACTTCACAGGGTTAGAAAGCGGTTGGAAGCCCTCAAGAGGAGTGGTAGGAGGTATAAACTGAAGATTCAAGGAGGATTTTGTGAGTCAGTGGCTATGAAACAGTGAGGATTGAAGGGAAGGCGAAACAGAGAATGAGTTAAGTTTGCTGAGTGATGGAGAAAAGGTGGATGTCCACACCGAGACACCCAAAGAGGGGTGTATGGCCAGGTACAGCCTATACCCCCTCCCTCCTCCTTTAATGATACCCAGATAACAACATGGACTACCAATAGAAGTTTTTGGAGTAGGGGGTCGTAAACCCCCGGCCGTATTTATTAAACAATTTTAATAAAACATTTTAATAAAACATTTTATACCTTATTTACACAAAATACGCAGAATAAAATTGCATTCCATCGTTACAATGATATGTACAGATGTCAGATGGCTAACCTTAACATAATTCTAATACAAAGGTATTCCTATCTTAATCTAGCATACCACAGCAATTTACTTCTGCGCATTCCCCTTTGAGCCCATGGCAAGGTCACGTCTGGGGTTAGATCCTCCCCCAATTAAGCCCCACGCCCTCGTACCGAGTGCGCATGCGCGGGGGGCCCAGTCACCGTGAGGGTACTTACCCCTCCCGGTCACCCCCATACGCCCTGTATATTATCTCCAAGGGGCCCATTGCACCCGTGTGCCCGTGCGGGGTGGCCAACCAGCCTACTGGAAAGCGTGACTCCCCATCCCCCGCACCCATCCAGCCTACCGGCTGTAACCGCCCCTGGAGTACCATGAGAGACCACTTGTCCCTCCCATTGGGCGACCCCATTCAAGAATGGCGCCGCCCCCTAAGGACCTTAAGTTACTGCTCCCCAATCATGACCTTACCGCCGACCAAGGAAACGCCAAATACGACAATTATATACTTATCACAGAAAATTACAAAGCTGTCATGGGAAAGAAAAACCGGGACATAAAACAAGCAAAATACAACACAATGCTGATCCACACATCTATATTTTAACAGGTTACCCCCTACGTTGCCAGAAAACCTGCTTTAGGGGATGGTGGGTGGGCAAATTAAGGGCAGCCTCCTAGCGAGGCTGGTGCGTAGTTCGGCTGGGGAGCGGCGAAAAGAGATCCAACTCGCCGTTCCCCAGCCTTTTTAGGGGTCTCCCGATGACGTCACCAATGCGCGCCCCGGAAGCGCGTTTCTCTTCCGGGGCACGCTCCCTCAGCCAATCATTCTGCAAGGCGGGCCCACCGCGCCATCAGGGCGCGATGGGCCCGCCCCCCAGTGTGGGCAGCGTCGGGGGCCGGCTCGACCGCCATACCTTTGGCGTGGCCGAGTCCGGTCCCGCCTCTCTATTCTAGTGGTTCAGCAGTTCCAAACAAAGCCTTTCCTGAGACCGTTTCAAATGCAGCAGAACATTATATGGTCTGGTGTCATCACTTGTACGGTAGACTCAGGGGACATCTCCATGGTGTGTCATGGGTCTAGAAGCCTTGGCACTCAACCAGCGACACGTAGGCCAGTGCCCGCTTCACCCAAGGCCACCATCAGCATTTGATCCTTTGTGTCCTGGGGTGGGATGGGGTGATATTTAAGATCAGAAGATATCTCCCTGCCACTCGGGGCACAATCTTTTTAGATCGGACATCAGACAAAATGTTTAGATATTTGCAAAAATAAAAATGCATAATAATCTTAGGTGTACAGCCTTCGTAGTGTCTTTCACGTTCTGCTTCCGCCCACTAGAGTGTACAGAACCGTGCACAATCTTGTCACCCACAGAGATAGGTAGATCCTTTCAGTGCCGGACACTTTTGGGCCAGCATCTTTTTTTAACAATAGTTAGAATTTTTTTCTTACCTTTTAGAACTTTTATTTTTTTCCCCTTTCTTCAGCTTCCCAGACACCAATGCCCGGCCCTCGCCGCCACTTGCAGTATACCACATTCTGCGCATGCAGTGCTAGCTGCATCCTTTTTAATGGGCTTTAATCCCACCCAAACTGCTCGTTCGTGCACATGCGGGCACTTTCGGGTGCATGGGCGGCCATATTTGAATGGTATTCTAACTCATTCCAAGATGATGGCCCATGCGTGCACGTGAAGACAAAGCTAGTCTGTATCTTTGATACCTACCTCCTCTAAGCAAGATAGGTTTTCTGTGTTACCCCCAAGAGTCCATGTTATCACTGTTTTTGTTTGCCATGTACATGTGACCCCTGGCCAGATCACCCCATAGAGTAAGCGTCGAGTACTAGGTGTATTTTGATGATACACAGCTAATTTTTGGTCTATCGAAGCCCGCTATGATAACCGAGACACAGAGGCAGCCACCTCTTTCTGGCTGCCTGTCTTTTAACTGCTGGCAGTTCATAAAACCAGGACTGCACTCATAGCAAAAAAAAACTTTCTCGGTGGTTGCAACCAGGGCATGAAATTCACTCCTCCATCGTTGTGGACCGAATAAAATCTTCAGTAATTCTGAAAGTCCTCACAACCTGGCTGTTTACACAATATCTGTCTCTCGCTGCTGATTTTAGATGTTTTCTTTTCTTTTAAAGCTCCCATAGAATGTTGTTTTAACTATTGTTGCCTCCTAGAGCCAAGAAACAAATGTATATGCTGCACTTTATAAATACTATGGGGGTGCATTCATGTCAATAGCACGCTAAGTACTAAGGATGGAACATTCACCACCACTGGCAGATCTCACTCCCAAAACTCTAAATTACTCCTTATTAACACAACATAATTCTGCACGAATATATGTCCAAATACTAGTGTCACCAACGAGTGAGTGCAAGTCCTGGGGATACAGCTCCCCAGTCTTAGCTTTCCACTTACAAACAACTGGAATCGTCTACTTTTATCCAATGGGCTCTCATCTTGTGATATGACTACCGTTCCCAGAATGCATTTGTTTGAAGCAAGCTATAGATTCCAGAATGCATCTGCTTGAAAAAAAGCCTAAGAATCCCAAAATGCAGATGTAGTCGCCTAAAAGTGCAGGACTAGATGATTGTATCCAGGGTGACTTGGGGTCATTTTGTCCCATACACCAGAGGGTCATTCCGGGTCACCTGTAAGCCAGACTGGGCGGGAGTGTATCTTCAATTTAAGACCAGTCCTTTGCCAAAACTAAAGGAAAGGCGTCTGGCATTAGGGCTTTCCCTCTTCCTGAGACATAGACGCCTGCTCCCTGATGAGTGGGGCTGGCCAGGAGGCATTAATGGGATTAAGGCCTGGCAGAAGGATTACTACACAGGTTACGTGAGGACAGCAGAGCTTGGATCCATAAAGCATGCTCCACCGGATATATCTTTGTGGTTAACAATACTGTCAGCAGCCCTCTCCTGCTCGACTGTCTGTGCTTCCTATAAACCAGACAGTACGGGAAGTGGGGGTTGCTGCCAAAATGAAAGGCCTGTGCCAAGCCAGTGGGTTGTAAGTTTGACATGCGATTGAATGTACCCCAGCTTCACTGTCTTTCAGTGCAGCACTGGCCAGGCTAGATTCACCTAGGCTCACCTCTAAATCAGTGCCAGGCTAGGGGTTTTAGGGTCACTCTAAGTCCAGGTGCCACCACCTCAAAAGTCCCGGTCTGGTAACAACCCCTACCCCCTAGCCCCCCCCCCCCCATGCTGCCCCCAAGTTATCTATACCAGGGAACCGAGTAATTCTGTGGGGCTAGAGTGGGGTGGTGGTGTGAGTTACAGACTAGTAACTGTGGGCCCTTGGAGGGCTCCTGAGAAAAGGGGGAGAGGGGGTCAGAAGTCATGGAGTGAACGGTTTTGGAATCCGGGTTGGGCAGTGAGTTAGAGGGCGGGGAAACAGAGGTATTAGTACATGGCAGTGAGTTAGAAATCAGGGGGTGAAAGAGGAATCAGGGCCTGGCAGTGAGTTTAAAGTTAGTGAGTGATAGCTAGCGGAATCAGGGCCTGGCAGTGAGTTTAAAGTTAGTGAGTGATAGCTAGAGGAATCAGGGCCTGGCAGTGAGTTTAAAGTTAGTGAGTGATAGCTAGAGGAATCAGAGCAGGGCAGTAAGACTGAACTCAGGAGTGACAGAGGGAGGAATCAGGGCCTGACATAAAGGTGGAACTCAGTGAATAAAATTGAGAAGGAATCGCGGCCGGGTAGTGAGCCAGAAATCAGAGCTCATAGTGCGAGGAATTAGGGCCTGGTATACAGTTAGAAATCTGGGAATGCTATTGCGATGAATCCGTACAGGGCAGTCAGTTATAAATCAGGGAGTGATAGTGTGAGGAATCAGGGCCAGGCAGTGAGTTAGAAATCAGGGAGTGACAGTGAGAGGAATCAGGGCCAGGCAGTGAGTTAGAAATCAGGGAGTGACAGTGAGCGGAATCAGGGCCAGGCAGTGAGTTAGAAATCAGGGAGTGACAGTGAGAGGAATCAGGGCCAGGCAGTGAGTTAGAAATCAGGGAGTATCAGTGAGAGGAATCAGGGCCAGGCAGTGAGTTAGAAATCAGGGAGTGACAGTGAGAGGAATCAGGGCCAGGCAGTGAGTTAGAAATCAGGGAGTGAGAGGAATCAGGGCCAGGCAGTGAGTTAGAAATCAGGGAGTCACAGTGAGAGGAATCAGGGTCAGGCAGTGAGTTAGAAATCAGGGAGTGACAGTGAGAGGAATCAGGGCCTGGCAGTGAGTTAGAAATCAGAGGTAATAGAGAAAGATTGTCTGACTTGGCACAGAGTTAGCAGTTGGGGGTGATAAAGAAATCGGGGCCTGGCATACAGTTAGAAATCAGGGAGTGATAGTAAAAGGAATCTAGCTGGGCAGTAAGTTAGAAATGAGAAGTGACAGAAGAATCAGAGCGCAACAGTGAGAAGCAGCAGCACACTGAGGCAAAGGCCCTGAAACCCAGAGTAAAAGAGGACCCCTCACTATGCTCAAACAAACAAACTTTGTTCTGCGTCCCCCAGTTGATTAACTAATGATCTTTCAAGAGGATGAAACATGGAGTCTGGTTTTTCTCCGCGAGAGGTATCTGTGTGAACCATTCTACAGAGGGCAAAAATTATGCAAACTTGCATAACGCAAAATTTAGAGATAATGTAAATTCCTACAGCATAATTTACATTTTACAGAACAGATGCCTACTTTAAAGCTAACTTGGGAGAAAACAAGAATCCATTGTCAGTGTTAAATCTCCCTGTGACAATATATGGCATCTTGCTTAGAAAAATTATAAAAGGGCGTAGATCTGGGGAAAACTAGAAACCCAGAAAACCATGGGGTGGCCAATACCCAGAATCTATATGAGAGTTTACTGGTGAAGTAATAACTTTGCACCACAATCCTGCAGAGAACTTGTAAGTGGACCTGGTGCTGAGTGAGAGATGACGCCTCGGCCCTCTCGCTGGATGCGCATGGAGGCTCCTCGACTGTAAAACAAGAACATCACTTTTTAGGTCTCGCCTGGAGTTAGCAGCGCACATGCGCTGCTCTCGCCATGCGAGGGCTTCTTGGAATCAATACGGATTCCGAAGTCGTATTTCTGCTCCGCCTACAGTTTTGATTCGTGCGCGTCGTTTGGCGTCATGAATTATGCAAAAGACAGTGTAATGATTGCACCGGAGGCATTTTAATCCCTCCTGGTTGCCACCCTGTCCGCTTTTGGCCCCAACCACCGGGATTGGATCTTTTACTTGCGGCGGGAGACAGTGTCTCTTAATTAGCCGCTAAACACTTTTTTTTTTGCTATTACCGCGTTTATCTTAAACAATGGCTGACGCGCCTTTCATTTCTCTGGCGCGGCTCTTTGGCATTCAGCTCCAAGCGCAAGCGAAATGCTTTCACTTTCGCGCTTACTGAAGCTGCTGAAACACTCCTCCGTACACCGTGCTTCATCTTTTTTTCACGGCTCGTGTTTTCTTTGCTTCATTTCATCGGTAGGCACTATTTTTTTTTAATTATTTATTTACAATGCAGCGTGTTTTGTGTGCTTTCGGAGTCGGGGCTGACTCGCGTTTTCTGAATGCAGCGTTCCAGAAGAATTCCGATGTAAAAATCTTGAACATCTTCCCCATGTGTGATACGCTGTAAATTTCCATGCGCCCCTGACGTTCAGACCGCATTATTTCCGTTAGAACATTTCGGGGTGGGCACCGATTACATTCCATGGGTTGACGATTATTTCCCAGCCCTACCACCTGAGTAAGACAATGGTCTGTCTTGATATATACACACACACACACACACACGTGTATATACACACATGTGACTCCTACAGGCTACTGTGTGAGAGCTTCTGTGAAGTCACTTTGTGGCTCGTCACTATGGTTGTATATATGCACTAATCACTCTTTAAAGGTTGATTTAGTGTTGTCATTTGTAACATTTTTGGTTTTGTGTTTGTTAAGCTGTACTGTCTGCATGTGCGCTGCGAATGAAGCATGTGTTGGCAGGGGTGGCCCCAGATGCTCCTCGCGCCTCCTTCCCGGGTGCCGAGTCAAGACTGCTATCTTTTTTCAAGGCCCGAGGACAAAAGGGAGGGACAGCGTGTGCAGCAGCAGCTGGAAAAGCTTCCCCCCCCTCCCCCAAAGACTCCCGAGGCAAGCCTCAAGACCTCCCAGACCCCACCCCTCAGGACAAAGAACTCTCACTTGTCAGAAGGGCCTGTACGGGGTGCGGTGACATCATACGGACGATACCAAGCGAGCGCGTTCATTCGCAGCACACGATCTCGCCTCGCTCCAAGCTTTCAATAATGCGCTCCTATTTATGTAGCGCTTTCCACAGCGGAGGCGAGGCATAAGGCGCTTACTTTAAAAAAATTGCCATATTCACTAGAGATGGCAGCTGCCTCTCACGCCAGAGCATGTAAGTGCCTCTGATTGGAAAAAAAAGTGCTCCACAGGAATATGTGGTAGGGCACGGAACCCACCCTTTCCCAGAATACAAAATCGAGCTACGAAGCATATAATGCCGTCGGAGTCTCCATTATGCGAAATAAACGCTTTTGTAGAAAGTCTACCCCGGAGTAAACCACGCCAAGTTCTGAAGGAAGACAACTTCTCGCGGAAAAATGTTTGCGAGTTTATTTTTTTGCAGTTTTCTTATTATATAGCGTGAACTCGACCCGAAGGTATCAGGGTGCTTTACATGAGCACCAGTTGCAGGACACATTCGTTTTTTTAGGCACGGGGAGATTAATTCATTTGCCCAGAATCACAGGATGTTTGCGCCGACACCAATCTCGAACCCAGTTCGCCAACTTCAAAGTCGGCCGCTCTAGCCGTTAAGTCACATCCTCACTATTGGCAGGTCCAAAATGTTTAACAACAGGCTTCAGCACTGACAGGTTTCACCTACCTCAACCGCTTACCCCTTCAACACAACTTCTCACACCCCTAGAGGTTACAACAAAAACCTAGAACTACAAAACCCAGAATGCAAAGCGCGGTTCGTTCAAAGTGAACAGATACTCAACAATGGAACCATCATTGTTTTATTGTAAAGCGCTCTGACACCTTTGGGAAATGTCCACTCTATATACAATTGCACAAAAACACATAAATAAATACATGCAGGGCGTATCACAGTTAGCACAAGGCTACGTTGTGGGCAGGTGCCCACAATTTTTAGCGGAGAAGAAAACAGAAGCCCAAGTTGGTAGAACAAACGCATTCAAGGGAAAAAAAAGCATTGAAAATGCAATAGGCCTCGCCTTTTATTAAGTTAAAGCCATTTGCTTTGCTATACAATACCATTAGCAAAGCAAATGGCTTTAACTTAATCAAAGGCGAGACCTATTGCATTTTCAATGCTTGTTATAATATGGAAAGGAGTGAAAAAGTGTAAGAAGAGACCAGTTGATGGAGAAAGTTCTGGAATAAAACGTCAAAAATGTAGAAAGGGCCACGCCTCCGGTGACCAGAACTCCCAGATTTACCCGGACTGTCCTGGTTTTCAGAGGCTGTCCCCGAGCTTTTTTCAAATTTAAATAAATGTCCTGGTTTTTGGACAAAGGTAAAAGAAAGCAGAATTGAGGAGCGTGCTCTGTTTCCAAAGTCGGAAACAACTGAAGCAATTTATAATTTCCTTGCAGGCCGTGCAGGGGATGTCAGCTGCCTGCACCCAGCAGAGGGTATTGCTTGGGTGTGGGGGGGGAGGGTGTGGGGGGGGCACAGGGTGGAGGTCTTACCATAGCTAAGGATATGTCAATGTAGGCTTGTAAATGAAGAGTTCAAAAGAACAAGAGTGTTAGAGCAGTTTTCTGTGTCTCAAAGACACTGCCACAACTGTGCCTGCCTTGTCAGCCTTTAGTCCTACTTCTATGTCTGGCCTGTCCCAGTGTTTGCTTCTCACAAGCTGGACAGCCTGGCGGGCATGGCGCTTGCAGCTCATTAGACAAGGCCTCCTGCCGCCATGACAGCATCCCCTCGGACAGGGCCTGAGCTCAGGGGCCGCCTCTGCTGATAACAGCCCCTCCACCCTCCCTGCTGTCTCGGGGAGGGCAGAGCGGAAGCGCCCTGGAGAGCAGGTCGATGCAGGCCTGCTGGGGGAGCACGAAGGGTATTGACGAGCAGCCCATGTCCTTATAGATAGCTTGATGCTGTCCGCGAGGACAATATGACATCAATTAGGCGCTAATCTCAGGATCGGCGCTTTAATGCACCACTTCCTGCCTGTAATCCGCTTGTTAAAAGTGGAGGAGGCGGCAGTGCTGGCCTGTAATGAATGAGAGAGAGAGGGGGGGTGCCTGGTCGGTTGTCACTGTAGTGGGGAGGAGGGAGGAGAGGGCTGGTGGGGAGTCAGGAGTAGAGGCGAGAAAGAGATGTATGTCAGGGAGAGAGCGAGGCACGTGGAATCGGTGAGAGACAGAGGAGAGGAAGGAGGAAAACTGTGGCAACGAGAAGCCAGAAGAGACAATCTTAGAAAGAAATAGGCAGGCATGAAAAAATAAACAATTAAGGCAAAAAAGCAGCTGAAAAGGGCAAACATGGGAAAGAAGAAGGTGAAACCGTTAGGAAAGAGTAAAAATAAATAAAAGAGGTTACGGGGTGAAGACAGAATGGGTGGATTTATCATAATTACAATGAGGAGACTTTAATCATAAATTGGACCCCAGTAGAGTCGATCTAGGATGTGAGGAGTTACTGATGGCCCACAATATAAACACTGCCAGTTTCCCGAGGGGGGGGGGACTACTGCACGTGATATGGCCTTATGTAACTTTATGAGCGCATCATGCCTTGTCTGTGCGAATGGAAGAATTGAGTAAGATCGGCCAGCTAGTCGCACATTTAAGAGAGGCAACCAATTATGCCCAATAGATTACACGTTAATTCATGCTTGGAATTTTGTATTGTTGAGGGATTTTGAGGCGATGAGGGTTGGAGGAAGTGATCACTTTCCTCTTAGCGCTAAGATTGCTGGTGGGATTAAAAAACCAAGAGATACAATTATTCCGATACAAATGGGAGTACCCCAAAAGGCGGACTACTCGAATGACGGAGGAGGGCTTGGAGAAACTGAGAACTTTTCAACAGAGCCAAACACTAGATGATGTCCCACGGAATGGTACCAAAGGCTGCTTTGAAAATGTAATTACTCAAGTGGTCGAATGTCTAAAAGTTAAACTCACAGGGGGAACCGGTAGGGGAGATATGAACAAAAAAGGCCATAAAGAGAGAGATTGTAGGAAACTAAAGCCTAATATAAGAAAAGGGGAAAGAAGTTTGAGATTGAAGTATGATATAGAGATGGTGACTACTCTACAGAAATTAAAGAAAATGTATAAAAATGATTTAAGAGCTCAGAAGAGAAATTATAAAGAGAAATGTTGGGGTAACCTCCTGGAGGCAATAGAAACTAAGGATGGAAGAAAATTTTGGAAATTGATCCAGGAGGGGTCGGGAAAGACACAGGCAACCATGAATTGTGTAGTGACAGAAGAAGATTGGAAAGGTTACTTGGGCGAAATATACAGTATAGGAGAACGGCAAGAAACAATGGTACACGTAATATGGCCAGAGATGGGGGAGGATACCAGATTATTGTTTTCTGAAAGTAACGTTAATCGATTGTAGCAAACTTAAAATTGACTAGAGCAGCCGGTCCGGATAACCTTCCAGCAGTAATCATAAAGACTAAATCCGACTGGTGGGTAAAAAATTTTACAAATATGTTCTCCGGCATACTAGAGACAGGGAAGATGCCCCAGACCTGGAAAGGTGCGATCATCAGGCCCATACACAAGCGTGGAGATGTAAAAATGCCCAAAAACTATAGGTTAATTAACCTCTTGGACGTGGGAGAGAAGGTATTTTCCAAAATAATTTTAGAAAAACTGAGAGAATGGGCAGAGGTCAACCAAGTGATACCCTCAGAACAGGGGTTTTTAAAAAAGGGGCATTCCACTGTAGACCATTGTTTCTCCCTTTGGTCCATCGTACGAAAGTCAGTGGAGCAAGGGGGTAAGCTGTTCAGTTGTTTTATTGACTTTCGGGCTGCAGTTGACCTGGTCGTCACCAGCCGACTGGACTACGGCAACTCCCTCTACGCCGGAACCACAGCCAAACTTCAACAAAGACTCCAACGCATCCAGAACGCCTCAGCGCGACTCATCCTGGACATCCCCCGACACAGCCACATCGCCGGACACCTGAGAGACCTGCACTGGCTCCCCGTCAGCAAGAGAATCACGTTACGACTCCTCACCCACGCACACAAAGCTCTCCACAACCAAGGCCCCAGATACCTCAACGACCGTCTGACCTTCTACACTCCCACCCGCCAGCTACGATCGACCAACCACGCCCTCGCCGCCGTCCCCCGCATCCGAAGAGCCACAACGGGAGGAAGATCCTTCTCCTACCTGGCTGCCAAGACGTGGAACTCCCTACCCATCCACCTCCGCCTTACCCAAGACCACCTCTCCTTCAGGAAGCAACTCAAGACCTGGCTGTTCGAACAGTAGCGGACCCCCCCCCCCCCCCAAGCGCCTTGAGACCCTCCGGGTGAGTAGCGCGCTATACAAATGCTTGATTGATTGATTGATTGTTGACCGCAATCGGCTGTGGGAAATGTTGATAAAGATCAATATGCCTTAGGATCTTCTGGTTATTATACAAGAGGAACAATTGGGCGCAGGTCATCCTGGACACAAAGGGGACATTGTTAGAGAAAATACTGATCGAAAATGGGCTAAGACAGGGGTGTGTCTTGGCCCCCCTGCTCTTTTCCTTGTTCACGGCTGATTTACCTAATATACTAAAGCAGGTACGGGGTGCTAGCCCAAAAATAGATGGGAAACACATCGCTTGCTTACTCTATGCAGACGATTTGGTAATTTTAGATCAAACAGAGATAGGGGTGCAGAGGAAGCTGGTTGTGTTCAATGAATACTGCAACCAGAAAAAATTTGTTGTGAATCTAGATAAAACCAAGGTCTTAAGTTTTGGCAAGAAAAGGAAGACATTTAGTTGGTTTCTGGGCTCTACTAAAGTGGAAGAAGTAAATGAATACAAATACTTGGGGATATGGTTTGAAAAATCCCTAAAATGGGAACTCATTTGAATACATTAAGGATACGAGCCCTGGCCTCAGTTAGTGGGTTGAAAAAGTTTAATAGGAAGTACGGAGAAAGGTCAGATAAACCTGTCCTAAATGCTTATATGGCCATGATACCGCCTCAGTTCCAATATGGAGCCGAAGTATTGTACATGAGTGGTAAAAGAAGATGGGATATTGAAGAGGGAAAATGTATAAAAAAATTATTATCCCTACCTAGATCATCTGTGATACAAGCAGTAAGAATTGAAACAGGAATGGTATCTTGGGAGGTAATGGTAAGCATGGCATTAATAAGGTTTTGGCAACGTCTGGGAAATGGGGAAGAGCAAAAAATAGCAGATTGGTGCAAAAGGGAAATTTTGCAGAGTGAACTGAAATGGGCACTAGGGTTTAAGAAAATGCTAGAGACAGTTGGAAGGGAACTAGGAATAAAACTGGACCCGCAGGACTTGCAAACTGATGGTGCTGGGCACAGAAATGTCGCGAGACCAGGATTGCAAGTATCTGGAGGGGAAGAAATCGGTGGGTTTCTTGATTAATACTTGGAAATCCAACCAACAGTTTCGGTATATAGATATATTACCAAACCACTATTTGAGGAGGGAAATTTTAAGATTACAAATAGGAATTAACCCTTGTAATATGAATAACGGGATAAAAGAGGCTATGATGGATCCTGAAGGAAATTGCACCTGCAGCTTAGGTACGAGATGCGACATTTTACACTTACTGTTAGATTGTCTTAAGGTCCTTGATACACGGAAATTGTTTTTACGACCCGTATTTATAAAATATGGTATAAAGAACCGTGCACAGGCAGTAGAACTGTTAACGGAAATGATCTATTTAGATATCGCCTGTGCACTGGGGAGATTTATGTTGGAGGTTAAAAAAGTTTTTAATGTATATAAAACCGGGACTTTATGAAATTCATTTTAGGATAACTGGACAGATTAGGAAGGGTAATAATGATTTATTATGGTATTGTATTTTTTTACTGTGTACAAATGATTATAATATTGTATTATGGAAAGAAGGAATGTTTCCTTTACTTTTATGTTTAAGGACCAATGGTCTAAATAAACATTACCTTGACTTAACTTGAAAAATAATTACACAATTATATAGCGCTTCATATTCCGGACGAGGCGCTGAAGAGCATTTGAAGAGCATATTAGTGCACAGGAGTGCGCCTGTTGTGTGGTCAGCATGTGTAGTGTTCTGATTGTGCTTTCATCGTGTGTAAGTCTGAGGCAGAGAGGAGCGCGGAGTACCTTGGTTCAATATTAGGGTGCTGTACGAATAGAGCATTCCGGCATATGCGGGAAGTGTTTCCATGTCGTGAACTACGGCTGACGCAGCTCAGCCCGCGTCAATGCTGGTCTGAAGCTGCGCCTATACAAGAGTTCTTGGAAACATGAGAGAATAGATACAGTCATGCAAGCTGTGCTAAATTTGTGCCGATGTTTGCCGGTGCTCGGCCCCAGCACTTATTTCTTAAAACCAGCACATATTTTTAACAGTCCGCCCCATGGTGGTGCTGTTTGTCTACTTTTGAACATCAGCAAACAGTTTAACAATTCAATAACTTTTAATAAACTAATAATGTCGGAGGGCCCAGACCATTCCAACAGCTGTGGGTGGACAGGAGCAATCCACACTGTCCCATTTGAAAGGAGTGTAATGGTAAATCTGCAGCTTGGTCCTGGCGTTTGGCAATGTCGGCAGCGGCGGCGGAAGGTGACATCTGCAGAGGGTGCCTGGGAACATTCGTGGGCTCTGGCATTGTTTTTGTTGTTTACAAATGAAGCATGGCATGCAAGAATGCATTCACCTGTCACCTTACTGTGGTTTGCATCATACACTTGGTGCCCCAGTGGCGGTGTGTGTCCCCTATATAGTAGACCCCTGGCGCTCCCATACGAAACCGACCTTGTACATACCGATATGCTCTGGGGGTCTGGCCCAGAGATACAACCCACGTCACTAGGGTTTCCACCACCAGCTTTACTACAAGATCTGGCAGTCTGTCCAGAAGTGGCGGAGAGGTAGTGACGTTGATGGGAATATACCCTTAGGTGTGTTACATTCTGTGGGGCCAGACGACATGACGCGGAGGGCTTCAGGGGTTACGGGAGCTCCAGGATAGGCCCTCCAGGTGTACTGACCTCCTCTTTTCTACTTCCTCTGTGGTGCTTAGAGTCCCATAATCCTTTCTTACTTCTTCGCTTCATGTGCAGTTTGTTTATGTCTTCATTCACTTCCTGTGCGATGGTTACAGTCCATGTACTCCTTCCTTCCCCTTCTCCTGGGATGGCTACAGGTTTATCCACATTTCTTCTTTCTCTTCCTGTCCGATGGTTTAAGTTTATTCCTCGGGTGCATTCATCATTGCATCATCTTGGGAAGAGACAGGTCTTCACATTTCTGCTTTCCAGGGGTTTCAATGACTCTTATCCCAGACTGTTCCAAAGTTACCACTTGTACAGAGAAGGCTGTCCCACCGATGCGGTCCTTCATCTTCGGATGAAGGGCCAAAATTTATTTGATTGATCGAAAATATAATTTCATCATCAAAACATCATGATACACAGCACCATAAAAACTATTCCAATGATAACTAATTAAAACTCCAAAATACTCACCAATCTTCAAGTGAAGGGTCAGTTGTGGTGCCAGCCGGGAGTGGAATGTTCTCTTCGGTGAATATCTTTTGAGGTTGTTCAATATCACTTTTAAAGTTGTTCACTGTCACCCAGGCAGGTCCATCAAGAGGCCACTCAAGCCCCTCCCTCAGCTCTCAGTCCCTGCTGCAGCTCTAGCTTCTGCCCTGACATATTTTCAATAACAATATGCTGCCGCAGTCATTTTACACACACATTAAGAAAGGAAACAGAAGGAAAAGTAGAAAGAAAAATATGGAAAAAAGAGGACAAAGCAAGAAATGGCCAGGAAAGTGGAAATAAACAGGAGCAAAGGATGGCAGAAACATAGGGTGGAGAGGTGTGGTGCAGCGGCCAGGGCAGCTGACTTCGGAGCACAGGGTTCACGGTTCGATCCCCGGCTCCGGCGGCAGCTCAGCTCAGCACCATGTGACTCTGGACAATAGCTCACTTAATTTCCACTACGGCCCCCAGCGCCTTGAGACCCGTAAGGGTGAGTAGCTGCGCTATATAAAAACGGACTTACTTTACTTACTAGAAAGGACTGAAAGAAACTGCAAGGAAAGAACCTAGCTAGAAAAGGAGGTCAGAAATTGATAGAAAGAAGAAAGCAAGACAAAGAGAAAGATTATATAAAACACACACTAAGGCTACAAGATTAAAGGGCATGGGGAATGCCAAGCAAAGGTGATCTAACTGAAAAATCAAAAGAGAAAATAATGAAGAACGAAAAGAAAGATAAATCATCAAACAGTAAAAAAAGAGACAAATGTTGAGATGGCCAACAAATATGATATGAACCAAAGCTTAAAAAGAGGGACTGTGTTGGTGAGACAATGGGAAATAATAAAAACAGAAAGAAAAGAGCAGAGGAGTGAACAAACCCGGTCTAACCTGCAGGTCATTGTGCAATCATTGTGTGAATACTCAGTGGGTGGAGGAAAGTAGGATCTGTTTTCATGGTTACCCCCACTTTTTGCCTGGCGTCAGTGTGTTTTTGACCTATTCTGCTGGGATCCTGCTAATCAGGACCCCAGCAATTGTGCTCTCTCCACTAAATTGACATGGTAAGTACTTTGGTACCTCCACAATTGGCTACTGGTGTACCATTGTAAGTCCATAGTAAATGGTCTTGAGGTACCCAGGACATAGGTACACCAGGGGTCTCCCATGGGCTGCAGCATGTATTATGCCACCCATGGGAGTCCACTTAAACTCTGACTACAGGCCTGCCATTGCAGCTTGTGTGAGTTGGTGCTTGCACCTCTCACGGCAAATAGAAGTTTCCACATATCTGAGGTCACTGCACTTAAAACCTATAAGTCACCTCTAAGGCAGGCTCTTCAGTCCTGAGGGCTGGGTGCTTGCTTATAAGTGTGAGGGTGCCCCTGCATGAGTAGGACACCTCTACAAACCCCGGAGTCGATTGTCCAGGCTTTGTAAGTGCGGTCAACCATTTTTAGACATATAGGGGACATCAGTCATTACGAGATGTTCTACTATATAGTGGCTGCACCGAACCTGGTCATGTTTGGTATCAAACATGTTGGAATCATACCCCAACACCGATTCCAGTTTTGGGAGTATGATCCCATGTACTGGGGGGCCCTTAGGGGACTCCCCTGTACTCCTGATAACAGACTTTCAGGGTATGCAAGCACGCTAGTGCTGCTGCTGACCACAGACACAAATCTGCTCTCCTGCTGCTGAGCCAAACTCAAGCAGGGGAAGGTAGAACAATAGGTTTCCTGTCATAGGGAGGTGTGACCACCTCCCAAAGAGGACTTAGTGTATTGGGCTGGAATGAGGGCGCTTGCCAGCGCCACCAGACTGCTTTGAAGGACACATTTGGTACCCTCCTTGCATACTCCGGTTTGTGCCAGTTCAGGTAGGCGTCGGCTCCCACTTTGGTGCAAAACTGGACAAAGGACATGGGAGTATCCTCCCCTATGTCCAGCCCCTCCTCTGGGAGGGACCCTCGAGTCGTTCCAACCCTGTCCATAGCGTACTTAAAGGCTCCCTTGTGGGTGGCTCTTCAGATTCGTTGTGGGACAAGACTCAACCCTGAAACTACGTTGCTCTTTAATAGTCTGGACACTTGGACTTCGTTGGACTTCGACTGGAACCGAGACTGCACCAAGGAAGACTCCTGCTGCTCCTGGTCTCACGGTTCTTCAAGTCTTCTTCGTCATCTGTGTCTGTGCTTCTTCCAGGTTCTTGAAGAGACCTGTGGGCATCAAGGACACCTGAAGAAATCTTCCCTGCATCTGCAGGCACCGCAACGAAGCTGACTGGTCTGCTACTCCTGTCGTCCTACAGACTTCCCAAGGCCCAGCAGCACTGATGGTGGTTCTGCAGCTCCCAAGAGGCCTGACCTGTCTTCTCAGCAATTTTGCGGAGAGTATCCCTCATCGGGCCGCTGGGACGAACCCTTGTGCACTGCGTCGACTTGCTGTTGACAAGGCTTGTTGGCTCTGCACTCCAGAGATCTTCCGGCTACAAGAAGCTCCAGCCTCCAGCACCTCATCCCTCGAAGGTCAGTGTCCTCACCGCATCCTCTGCACCGGGGGCCTTCTTCTTTGGTGAGCTGCTCGAGGTCCTCTTGCGACTTCTGTGCCTCTGACCTGTGGGTCCTCTTGAGGGGCTTCCTTTGCTTCAGTGGGCTACCCTGCTTGCTCAGCGCCTGCTCTGACTCTCCTGCCTTTGGTGAGTCCCTCGGACCTTGCTGGTCCCAACATTTGCTCCTTTTCGTCTTCCATTCCAGTTGCGGCTACAAGACTTGTTGGTGCTCACGCCGGACACCGACATCCTAAACACCGGAACGTGCAACAGCTCGTGAACAACTCCTGGTCTTCCTCAGCATTGCATGGTCCTCACAGCTGCGTCGACAAGGTCACAGATGACTCTTTAGAACCTATCGACATCGGTGGGCATTATGCTTCCATGCCTCCTGGTCACCTCCGAGTGGCATAGACTCTGTCCCCTCTGTTTGCAGGTTCTTCACTTCCAGAATCCACCCTTGGATTCCACGGACTCCTTCATAATCTTTTCCAGAGGCATCTTCTTCGAAGTCTCCCATTGCTGTCTACGGCAGGTTCTGACTTCACCCCTTTGCACCCGGCTTCCCTGGTACAGGTAACCTAGTTCCTGTGAGATCCACAGGTGGGATGGCTTTCCAACCTTCTGTCTTCCAACGGGTTTCTTCTGGGTCCTCTGGGAAGGGTCCTTCTTCTTTAAAACTACAACTGCGACTTCTCCGCTGACTTCCATTAGGCACGCAGCTGTGTTTCCACTCTGAGCACAGCCTCCATGAGGTTCCTGGGTACTTACCTTGGGTGGTTCCTTGTGTCCCCGACTCCTCTGGGTCTTCTGGTCCAAGTCCTGTTCTCTTTTGCAGTTTGCATTCCACTTTCTTAATATATGGTTTGGTTCCCCCGGAAACCAGTGTATATTTTTGCTACTTACCTGATTATTGCGAAGTATTCTTGTGTATTGTGTTGATATCTTGGGGTAGGAGATATACCAATGTTTTAGTGATAGTGTGTGTAATAAATAGACTTATTTTTATAAACACTGTGAGGTTTCTTTTCATCTAACCTACACTACGGATTAAAGTTGGTAAAACAAGCGGCTTTACACTCCTCCTAGACAGTCTGAAGGCTGCTCACCACAGCTACCACTTAGAGAGCTTTCTAAGGTTGTCTAAGACCACTAAAACCACCATAAGGGTTGTCTGGGTTAGTGCAATGTGCACCACTTAAATAAGTGTGCACCATATACTAAGCCAGCCTCCTACAGTGGGTTAAAACAAAGACTGCAAAGATGAATGTAGGTTACAGATGACACGTTCTAATCCCATTAGGAAAACTTAGTGGGTAGAGGCTCCTGCTGTAGAGATCTGTTTGTAAGCAGTGTGGCACAGGTTCAGCCACACAGTTCGCTCCCTCCCAGCAGTGCGAGGACAGACCTAGCTCTTTACAAGAGGTCCAGGATTAAAAGGAGGAAACTGAAACATGTATTCCTAAAATGTAACAATACTGCACCTAAAACCTTCTTAAAGTATAACCCCTCACCCACATCCGAGGCCCTCTGTCGATCTTGACTTGTCAATCTTTTTCCTTAAATGTGCCAGATAGAAGTGGGAAGCAGAGAGAGAAAGATACCAAAAGAGAGAAATGGAAAACAATGAGTGGAAGCAGGGAAAAGAAAACAGAGGAGGAGGAAGAAAACGTTCAGAAATTCGTAAACAGAAAGAAAGGAATGGGAAGCAATTAGGGCAAAAAAGGGAAACTGCTCGGGAAGGGGGAGAAAGAAAAAATAAACAGCCTAGGAACAAGAGGGAAAGAGGGGAAGAAAAACAAAGCAAGAAAGGAGAACGATGATAAAACATGGAACTAATGAGGGCAGAAAAGGAAAATAGTGAGGAGTATGTGGTAAAACAAGGAAGGCAGAAAGGTAATAAAAAAGGTAAAAAGAGAAACAGTGGGGTGAGAAAACGGAAGCAGTGAGGGCAGGGGAGGGAAACAGTGGGGGTAAAAAAGAGAAAGAGAGGGTGGATAAACAGTGAGTTGAGAAAAGAGAAACAGCATGGGGAGAAAAGGAAACGTGGTAGAAAAGAGAAACTTTGACGATGGAAATGAGAAAAAGAGAAAACAGAAACAGGTGAGCCAGAAATTAAAACGAGGATAGAAAATAAAAATGGCAAGGTTACAAATAAGATACACTGAGCTGAGAAAAGGACAAAATGAGAAACAGAGGATAAAAAATGATAAATAGGAAACTAAGAGAAACAGTGAAAGGTGACGAGGTAAACTGGTTAGAAGAGAGAAACAGAGAAAAAGATGGAACTAGGGAATGAGTGAGGGCAGACAAGAAACATCAAGGGTTGGAGTTGGAACAGTGAGGGCAGAAGATGGGCAAAAAGTGAGTGCAGAAACAACGAGGCAGAAGAGAGAAAACAGTGAAGCAAGACAAGTGCAAGTGTGAGGGCACGAAAGAAACAGTGAGAACAGAATAAACAATGAGAGCAGAAGAAGGTAAAATGTGAGGGTAGAAAAGGGATCTGATGAGGAAAGAAGTAAACTAAAGGAAGAAAACAGCTGCAGCAGAAAAAGAAAACAGCAGAACAGGGAAAAGTGAGGGAAGAAAAAGGAAACAGTAAAAGTGGGGCTTAGAAAGTCCAGGCGAGGGAAAAGATGAGGAAGGATCAGGGAAACAGAAAAGGGGGAACGATACAATAAAACAAACAGTAAAAGCAGAAAGGGAATCAGAGAGGAAAAGAAGAAAATAGTGAGAAGGAAGAAGGAAATGGTGGGGAAAGAGTGAGGGGCAATTGTTGGGGACAGAGGAGCAAAAGAGTAGAAGACATGTTTATGGAGGGAGTCACCCATGGGATAGCAAGCACGCCAACTTACGCCGGGGACCTCCAAGAGCCAGGATCCCATATGATGGAAGTGCGGCTCCCCCCCTGAAGCCCAGGGCCACAGCATTGAGGGTTCTTCACCTCCAGGCCTGGGCTCCGATTCACAAAGCGAATAGTAAATCTGCCCTCGAAGAAGCACAACTCGTCGCGGGCACTGATCTAGGATCTCCCCTCATTCACAAAACCTGGCAGTAGCACCCCGGGTAAGCTGCCCCAGTCGCTCTGTCCAGGGGCAGGAGTGAGTGGGTGGGGTCGCTGTTTCAAGAGCTGCTGTTTCTCCAACGCACAATTATACAATCTGGCACAAGGTGGAGGTAGACGATGTGCAAAAGGACACTTTTTTTCTCCAAGGAGAAAACATTTTCCCCCCTTGTAGTGACCCCTTCCCTGCACCTCAGTAAGCGTTACTTGTTGTGAGTGGAGTGTGGGATATCTTTTACTGTGAAGTTTGTAGCCTACTGCATGTGTCTTGGGAGGTACTGGTCGACACCTTTTATAAGTAATAATAGCTTGTTTACTGTTGAGCAGAGGGTTTTATATGTTTCATTTTCAAGTTTTATGTTTTTGATTTTCAAGTTCTTGTGTCAATTGTTATATTTATTTTTATCCGTGGTGTATTTTGTTAGAGTGAAGTGTCTCTGTGCCTTCACTACTGTGTATGCTTAAATAAAATCATAAAGAAAGACTTCGTTTGGGGGTGATCCCTTACCCCTTTCAGACTGGAAAGGGAGCTGCTCCAACTGTGGTAACAGTGGTAAGGGGTCAGACAGGAGCGAGTGACTGCCCTCAAACCCAAGAGTTCAGCTTCTAAGCGCTAGCATGTAACGGCCGTGCGCCTCTGCGTCTCCCCCACTCTCTCAATGGGGCCTCTCCTCCTCTGTCAGTCACTCTAGCTCACTCCTAGACGCGCTTGCATCTCCCTCACTCTCTCCATGGGGCCTCTCCTCTGTCAGTCACTCTAGCTCTTTCAGAACTAATATTTTCACTCTCAGGCCCCTCTAGGAAGTTCGCTCTTCACTGTAAATTTGTACTTTTTCCTGTACATTCCTCACCCTTGCGTGCTGTGTTGGATTTTATGTTTGTGTACCCTTCTTTTTAAGTCTCCTGTTTAATTCACGCCCTCTCTACTCCCTCGAGGAAGTTCTTCCACTATAGGAAATTCTGTACTCCATGCCTATAGAAGTGCCTTCCCAGTGTGTTCTGAGTGACTGCCACTTATTGCAGTATTATACCTCTATTTGTATTTTGTATCTCATGTATCATGCACACCTGTCACTTTTTCCTCTTGTAACGCATACCTCTTTTTGTATCGTTTGTTTTGTTATTTGCACAATTGTCACTTTTTCCTCATGTAATGTAACGTTTGCTTTTGTAATATGCCCACTTGTAATCTTCTCCTCATGTAACGTTACTGTTCCTATTGTGAAGCGCTCTGACACCTTCGGGTAAAGTCCGCGCTATATAAAAACGCATTAAATAAAATACAAATAAAATAAAATAAATAGCTCACTCCTAGACGCGCTTGCATCTCCCTCACTCTCTCCATGGGGCCTCTCCTCTGTCAGTCACTCTAGCTCACTCCTAGACGCGCTTGCATCTCCCTCACTCTCTCCGGGGGCCTCTCCTCCTCGGTCAGTCACTCTAGCTCACTCCTAGACGCGCTTGCATCTCCCTCACTCTCTCCATGGGGCCTCTCCTCTGTCGGTCACTCTAGCTCACTCCTAGACGCGCTTGCATCTCCCTCACTCTCTCCATGGGGCCTCTCCTCTGTCAGTCACTCTAGCTCACTCCTAGACGCGCTTGCATCTCCCTCACTCTCTCCGGGGGCCTCTCCTCCTCGGTCAGTCACTCTAGCTCACTCCTAGACGCGCTTGCATCTCCCTCACTCTCTCCATGGGGCCTCTCCTCTGTCGGTCACTCTAGCTCACTCCTAGACGCGCTTGCATCTCCCTCACTCTCTCCATGGGGCCTCTCCTCTGTCAGTCACTCTAGCTCACTCCTAGACGCGCGGTGACACCCACAGGGCCTCAGTGCGCAGACAGAAGGATGAGGAGGCGAGACGTGCAGCCAGCCACGTACCCTGGGTCCCCCTCCCCAGAGGACGGGGGCTGGGGGGCCGTCAGCTAGAGGCTCAAGGCCGCATGAGTGGGCGGAAGGAAATTGATTGTTATTGGCCAATTGAGCGAAGGATTAGAGAGAAGCAGCCGCGAACAAGCCTGACCCGGGGGCACAGAGCTGATGCAAACCGGAAGCGCCAGAGAAGGGCTCGTTGGTGGCGGGGGTCCATTGCCCCCTCCGCGCTGGCAGAGTGTACGTCAAGCCATGAGGCATGTCCAGGCCCCGGGCTTGGAATGGGTCCTCGTGAACACGGCCCAAGTCACTGCTGACGCACCCTGTCATCTTGGACGCAGCACGTTCAGCTCTGGGGCACATCTGTAAAGAGGGAGCGCTTGGAAATGTGCGAACTCGATAAAAGAGGCAGTATTTGGGATTCGACCACCATGATGAAGCTCTTGTAACAGAAGTGCGTGTCGTTGCTAGTACTCATTAATTAAAGGTTTTATATAGCGCTACGTGTCTCCAGGGCCGGCCATAAATCAGATTAACTGGGACAGGGCCCTGGGCGAAAAGAACATTTGGTCTTTGTTGTGGGGGCGGGGGTCGTTGCGGTGTGAAGACGGGAGGTGAGAGGATGATGGGAGGAGGGCAGGGGGTTGATGGGGTGCCAACAAGGACCCTGAGGTACATTTAGGGCCCATTACAAGGTCTTTAACAACCAGACCCGATTGAGACCACCTGGGATGGATGCGAAATCAGGGGCAGCAATGGAGGATCACCGCCCACCCTGCCAGCATCCTCCAAATCATGAATAACAACAAGCATTGGCATTAGGGTGACCAACTGGCATGGGTGCTAATTCAGGACGGTGAGTGTAAAAATTCAGGACAAAGGGTCAAAATTCAGGACAAAAATTCAGGACAAAGGGTCAAAATTCAGGACAAAACTTCGGGACAAAAGGTAAGTTTTACAGACACGTCAGAGGATGTCGCGCAATAGTATATAAGTAAGTAAATAGACAGACAACCACTTAGGAACAAGTCAAAATAAGTTTATATTAGGTTGAGACAATCGTGCTTTCACGGTTTTTCAGTATGCCCGCAGCTTGCTACCTTAGACGATTCAAAACTCCCATCTCGCTCCAGCAGGTACATTAGTCACCAGACACTGGTGAACCACACCTGAATATAAGTGAGGCCGCTTTTATTGTTGCCTAAAAACTGCTGGATATACAAGGTACTTTGCAGTGTCAGCCCCCGGTAACAAAACCGCCCCCTTTCCAGCCCCCAGTAACAAAACCGCCCCCCTTTCCAGCCCCCAGTAACAAAACCGCCCCCTTTCCAGCCCCCAGTAACAAAACCGCCCCCCTTTCCAGCCTCCAGTAACAGAACCGCCCCCCCTTTCCAGCCCCCAGTAACAAAACCGCCCCCCCTTTCCAGCCTCCCAGGGAAACACCCGATGCCCGGTCCGGCCAGTCCGGCCTTGCTACCACCCTCCAATGGTGCCCCTCATCTTCACATAGACCGTCTCTCATGTGTATTTAATTTCTTTTATAGTGTTACTCATCCCAAGTATGTAGGGCAGGGTGTCTGAGTGCGTTACATCACACACACATTATATAGAGACAATGACTCATATAAACGTGAAAGTCAATGTATAGGAAATGTTACTTAAGATAATGAGTGCTACAAGGTGTAATCATTCTTTCATCTATCATTCAGTCTTTCACCATTCATTCTGTCCTTCTGTCTGTGTGCCCATCTATATCCAAACATATTCAACCATTTGCAAACCTATCCACCATGTATCCTTCCATCCATCATTTTACTCATCCATCCCTCCATCCACCCTTTCACTCATCCATCCACCCTTTCACCCCATCCATCTGTACACTCATCCATCCACTCTTCCACCCATCCATCTATTCACTCATCCATCCAGCCATTTACCCTTTCACCCATCCAGCCATCCTTTCACTTACTCATCCATCCACCCAGTCACTTATCCTTCCACCCATTCACTCTTTCAGTCATTCATCCTCCCTTTCTCTCTCCATCCCCCTTTCACTTATCCATCCATCCACCCACCCATCTACTCATCCATTCATGAATCCATCCATTGACCCTATTACTCATCCATCTTTTCAGTCATCCATCCATTCTCTCATCCATCCACCCTTTCACTTCTTCACTCATCTATCCATCCTTTTGTCCATCTACCCCCCTTTCACTCACTCATCAATCCTTACATCCATCCTTTCACTCATCCATCCATTAACCATTTCACGTATTAATTCATCAATCCATCCATCCTTTCACTCATCCACCCATTCACTCCACCCATTCACTCACCCATCATCTACCCTTTCACTGATCCATCCATCCTTTCACTCACCCATCCACCCTTTTACCCATCCATCTACCCTTCCACCCATATATCCATCTATTTACCTTTTCTCTCATCCATCCTTCCACTCACTCACTCATCCATCCATCCTTTCTTTCATTATCTATCCATTCACCCTTTCATTCATTCATCCATTCATCCTTTCACTAATCCATCCAGCCATTCACACATTCCTTCACGTATTTACTCACCCACCTTTTCACATTATGAGCTCAGTCTTTGTCTGCAGAGTTGCAGACAGAAGAGGCCCATCAAGAACTTCACCTTGGTGTAGTTCCTAAAGCAAGGGGTGGGGTGGGTGGGGGAGGGTTCAATATGCCCCTGCACATAGGCAATCTGAAAACTTAGAAATCATGAGTCATGCATGATGCACAGTGCCAGGACGTGAGGTGACTGACATGGTGTTGTTTCCAGGGCTTTAAGTGGGGTAAAAAGCTGGGGGGTCCCTTCAAAGGGGGTGTTCAATGTAATTAAGGGCGTGGCTTAAAATACCTAGGCTAAAAATCTGTGCTTAGCATAGTGTTCCGCCTGACTGGTATTATGTTGTTTCTGTCATTGCATCCAGATATATAATACAGCAAGTATCATTACACCAACAACAAGCCAGGACTATTGGCTTTGTCAATGGTTGTTAGTTGCTTAAAATAAAAAAGCAGCAACCATGGCTTTGTTGAATATAATATTGAAAATGCGTCAGTTCTAAAATGATGACAGTGAAAGAACTACAACCCGTTCTTTTTAAATTGTTTCACAGGCTTCTTTATATAAACTTTTCTCACATTGCAGCATGGGCGTTTTACCTTTTATCCATCTAACAGAATGCCCTGCTGTACCCTGAGGCTGGAGGAGGCCGCCACTTGCTTTATCAGCCCAGACTGCCCCATTGTCATTCTGTATGTGGCAATTAGCCGCAGACAGAATAATAATGGGCGGGGTAGGGCTGATCTTGTGCTCTAGGAGGAGTGCGAGGCAGCCCCATCAGGGGGCTGAGGCTTCTCACAGGGGAACAGTGCTGCTCCCTGTAATGGCCATAATTACGGACAAAAGGCGTCCGTAAAAGGGATCCTCACGGACAACGGACGTGAGGTCCAAATTACGGACGGTCCGTGAAATTTACGGACGGTTGGTCACCCTAATTGGCATAGCCAATAGGTCTCGCCTTTGGGGCCTTATAAGTGTTTAGCCAGAGCTATTGACTTTGCCAATGTCTTTAAGCTGTGCTGTAGAGAAGTGTGGCTGGTGGTGGGAGAGGGCTGCGGGGCAGAGAGAGGTGAGGGAGATGTGAGGTAGAGAGAGAGAGAGGGAGAGGTGAGGCAGAGAGGGGTGAGGGGAGTGAAGTGAAGTGGACAAGTATGAAGTGATCGTGAGGTAGATTGGTGGTGGGAGAGGGCTGCGGGGCAGAGAGAGGTGAGGGAGATGTGAGGTAGAGAGAGAGAGGTGAGGCAGAGAGAGGGGTGAGGGGAGTGAAGTGGACAAGTATGAAGTAATCTTGAGGTAGATTGTTAGGAGGTGGGAGAGGGCTGTGGGGCAGAGACAGGTGATGCATTGAGGCAGATGTGAGGCAGAGAGAGAGGTGAGGGGGAGTGAAGTGGTCAAGTATGAAGTGATCGTGAGGTAGATTGGTGGTGGGAGAGGGCTGCGGGGCAGAGAGGTGAGGGAGATGCGAGGTAGAGAGAGAGGGAGAGGTGAGGCAGAGAGGGGTGTGAAGTGGTCAAGTATGAAGTGATCGTGAGGTAGATTGGTGGTGGGAGAGGGCTGCGGGGCAGAGAGAGGTGAGGGAGATGTGAGGTAGAGAGAGAGGTGAGGCAGAGAGAGGGGTGAGGGGAGTGAAGTGGACAAGTATGAAGTAATCTTGAGGTAGATTGTTAGGAGGTGGGAGAGGGCTGTGGGTCAGAGACAGGTGACGCATTGAGGCAGATGTGAGGCAGAGAGAGGTGAGGGGGAGTAAAGTGGTCAAGTATGAAGTGATCGTGAGGTAGACTGGTGGTGGGAGAGGGCTGCGGGGCAGAGAGAGGTGAGGGAGATGTGAGGTAGAGAGAGAGAGAGAGGGGGAGAGGTGAGGCAGGGTGAGGGGATTGAAGTGTACAAGTATGAAGTGATCGTGAGGTAGATTGTTAGGAGGTGGTAGAGGGCTGTGGGGCAGAGACAGGTGGTGACGCATTGAGGCAGATGTGAGGCAGAGAGAGGTGAGGGGGGGTGAAGTGGTCAAGTATGAAGTGATCGTGAGGTAGATTGGTGGTGGGAGAGGGCTGCGGGCAGAGAGGTGAGGGAGATGTGAGGTAGAGAGAGAGAGAGAGAGAGAGAGGTGAGGCAGAGAGAGGGGTGAGGGGAGTGAAGTGGACAAGTATGAAGTAATCTTGAGGTAGATTGTTAGGAGGTGGGAGAGGGCTGCGGGGCAGAGACAGGTGACGCATTGAGGCAGATGTGAGGGAGAGAGAGAGAGAGGGAGATGTGAGGCAGAGAGAGGGGTGAGGGGAGTGGTGAGGTTGATAAATCGGTAGAGGGAAGTACGGTAGTAGAGACAAGGACCGAGAGACGGAGGTGACGTCAGTATGCAGATGGGGCTGAGTGAGAAGTGAAGGAACTGGACATACAGGGAAGACGGATGGAAAAAGGCCAGAGAGAGGCGGCACTGCGAGTATATGAAGTACAGGAAGAGAGAGATGACGGTGACTGTGTTGTACTGGTTGTACCGAGAGAGGGGTGAGGTAGCCAAAGCTACTTGGAGGGCTGAGATCGAGAGAAGATGAAGGTGAATAGAGCTGTAGAGAAAGTCAGAAAGCGGGTAAGAGAGAAGAGTAAAGTGCAAGAGATACGATGAAGTAAGAAAAGAGACTTGACACAGGAAGATTACATTGCAATTACCTCCCCCAGCTGCCTGAGTGCAAGGGTTGAGGCTGGGTCTGCCAGGCGTGCCCCCCCTAAGAGTCAGGTTTGACAACATTTGAGGCAGTGAAAAGTGACTCAAAATAATGCAAACCCGCACAAAGTGTCGATTTGGGATTAATGTTCGAATGCAAGGGTTGATTTGCACTGGAAAGTTATTATATTGCAGAGCAGCGGGAGAAAAAAAATCAGATGGTAAGAGTTACACACGGAGGCAGTTTCTCTTAAATATGTGTAACATGAGCCACATAATTGTCAATTCCTTACCCCAGTGTGAGGAAAGAAGTGACTGGCTGGCAAACACGGTTGTTTTTCATGGGCTGAATAGCGATGTGATGTACGATCGACTGCAGATAGGATCGGCCTGTAACAGGTGTGGGCGAATCCCTGTAGAAGGAAAGCAATGGCTCTCATGAGTGCTCAATTCATACAGCCTTGGCAAGTGACTGCAGGGGTTTAGTAAATGCCAGTGGAGGGAGCTTACCACAATCCGTTGTGCAGGTGGTGCGGCAGCTCCAGCCTGTACAATATGTATATTAAACCGAGGACCCAATCGTGCCGTCGGTGCAGGAATGAATCTGCAAAGGTCATTTCTCAAGTTAGTAAAGTGCCCAGTAGTTACACCTTATATAATAAACTAACGGTGTATAAAAACTGCGAAGGGAAGTTCTAATGTAACTGCGTACCGGCATAAGTTAGTTTAATCAATCTAGTGCTAAGCAATGAGGACACTATAATTGTGGAAAAAAGTATGCCGGAGAACATGTACCGCAGTAATTTAAAACTTATCATCCACGTATTGAGCCCGATAACTGTCGAGCGATAATCATGCAACTAGTGGGATAACTGAAAATAATGGGGCACTGAATGACCGTCAAGGATTCACGGGGCACCTATGCAGTCTGCCAAAGCTGGCGCTCACCTTAAGAATGAATCAGCAATGCGCCGAGGATAGAACCGCTCGATCCGTCTGCCTGGTAACAATGACGGTGAGCTCTTGAATGCGACGTGGTTAAATGGACTACGAGCCGACTGAAACCGGTTCGCACTGCAGGCATCACTTCGGATTGCCGCCTGAGGATGTTATCCGGTTCTCTGCTATCGCAAATAAAGAGAAGAATTGTGATAGCAAAGAAGCCGGGGGCAGAAGTAGATAGAAAGGTGATAAGGGAAAACCTTCAGAGTTGGAGATGAAGGTGAGAGAGGGGAAGGAAGCGGACGCCTCGAAGGGCGGTGGGGTCAGGGTGACGAGAAAGGCGCGCGCCTCGCGCTGAAGGAAAAACAAGCTGCGAGACGCGCTCTGTGGTGGGGGAGGGGCATTGAAGCGAGGCGCGCGCGCTTGGGCGAGCGAGAGGAAAGCCAGATGGCGCCTCTGCTCGTGCCTGTGCGCGTAACCGCACACTGTATGCCACACAAAGCTGTGGTCGGACTTTTAAAAGCCCACTCACTAAATGTCTCGCCAGAGCAGTGCATGCGCTGGCTCAGGCGAGACCTAAAAAGGGTTTAAAACCAGTTTTATTTTCCTTGTGCAGAGTCTTGGAGCGGGGCCACAGTGACGACAGGCACTGAGGGGAGTGGTATATGCACTCGGTTCACTGCGCATGATGGTTTGGCTGGCTGTCTCAGGCCGGCCAAACCATCATTCGCAGTGAAAGTTCTCCCTGAAACGAGCCGCGCCTGGACGCGCTGCTGTTGGCGTGACATTACATCAGGAAGCTCTCTGCTGAGCCCCTCGGAATATTGGCGCCCCGGGCCTGGGCCCAGCTCGCCCTTGCCCAAGGCCAGCCCTGCCTGTCTCCTTTCAGTTACTTCAGAGCACCAGGTGAAATGCAGAGTGGGAAGACAGAGTGGTCCACTCGGGCAGGATGGTCTCTGCCCTATATTTTTCTGTCGATACCACTGGGGGAATCAGTCACTGTTCGTAAAATCCACTTCCATATCACCTGCAGCCCAGGGGCGGCTCCTCCTCTAGGGCGGAGGAGTGTTGCCCCACTGCTTTCTCGCAGTGCGAGAAGCAGAAACATAAAATGGTAAAACTACCATTTTATGTTTCTGCTTCTCGCACTGCGAGAAAGCAGAAGTGTTTGGTTGGGGGCGGGGCTGCTCTAGGGCAGGGGAGGAGTGGCTTGCCCACTGCTGAGGGCGCTGACTGTTTGGTCGGCTCTCTTTGGCCGACCACACCAGTCACGCCCACTCTGCCTTTTCTCCATGTAGGCTGCATGCAGCCTACATGGAGAAAATGGCCTCCCCGTAGGCGCCTGGCTGGTCGGCGTCCCGACCAATAACAACGCTGCCATTGCAGCATTGTGATTGGCTTAGGGAAGGGGAGGGAGGCTTCCTGCTTCCTGTTCCTGCCAGAGGCATGAGAGCAGGAGAGGAGCAGACACGACGCAGGACCGGGCAGGTGAAGGTAAGTTAACTTTTTTAAAATATATTTTAAATTAACCTCCCGCGAGTTATGCCAGCCATGACTGCTGCAGCCACCTTGGGCAGAATGTAGCATTTCAGTAAAATATACATTTATGGCTAACAAAGGACATACAGAGGAGCTGGCCTAACGGCTAGGGCAGTCGACCTAGAATCTGAGGAACTGGGTTCGAGTCTTGGCAATGACGCTGAACATCCTGTGATTCTGGGCAAATCACTTAATCTCCCCGGGCCTAACAAAAATTAATGTGTCCTCATGTAATGCAACTGGTGCTATGTAAAGCACTCTGATACCCGATTCGGGTCAAGTTCGCGCTATATAAAACTCTGTAAAAAAAAAAAAACAGTATGTTCTGTGACGTGAAGGAGCTTGTGATGTCGCAGTGAAGCTGGATATCATTGTTAGAAGACATTACCCGCAGAAACCGCTCACATTTATGTTATCAGGATGTTACAGCGCCTACTGCCATTAATGTAGCATTGAAGCGCTTTCCTAATCTGGTCACACTTCTCATCGACTGTTGTTTATCATTATATTTCTTTAACGTCTCTTTTAGCAACATGTTGCCTCTTGTGCGCACAGGCAAGTCACTAACAGTGAGTGCAGCTTCACGCCAAACGTGTGCGACCTGCCTGTCATTTAGGGATATGGCATATGTACTAATGAGTTGCGTCGCAAATGTCCACCCAGAGAAGGTCTCAAAAGGACCTGCCTCATGAATATTAAATAAACCGTTGCAATTTGAGACTACCTGTGGATTTCTGCAAACGCAAGCATGAGACCTGCACAGGACTGCAGACATCCGTACCTTGGTTCCCAAACAGGAACATGTTATTAAAAGCAGCCCATGTCCATTAACGAGGCAGATGCTGCTTTTCCCGTGTCGGAACACACAGAGGAGCAAGCAGTTGTTTGCTGGACCACTGTCTGGTCCTGTATGAAACACTTCAACATGTTTCCCAAACAGGGACAGCTTCCCTTGTGCCAATCAGACCCCACCCAGGGGTGGGTGTCAGTACCAGCCACCCCCTGGGAGGTGTCGGTACCAGCCACCCCCTGGGAGGTGTCGGTACCAGCCACCCCCTGGGAGGTGTCGGTACCAGCCACCCCCTGGGAGGTGTCGGTACCAGCCACCCCCTGGGAGGTGTCGGTACCAGCCACCCCCTGGGAGGTGTCAGTACCAGCCACCCCCTGGGAGGTGTCAGTACCAGCCACCCCCTGGGAGGTGTCAGTACCTGATCCATGGTTTGCAACCACAATAGCGGAGGCAAAGAAATGATACATTCCAGTGTGACTCTAAAATGGGATGGAAATGCCCCTTTTCGCCATTTCCGATTTGTGACTCACAATGGGATGCAAAACTCCTTTTACGTATCAGAAAGTGTTTTCGGACTGGTAAAAAATGTTTGGACATGTCAAACTACTCATTTGCTGTCGAAAAGCCTGATTTTTGTGATTCAATGGCAATACAAGCACACCAGGGATTTGTACACACGGCCCATGATGTGTATAGTACGTCTGCAGTGCACACCAACTAAAAACAAAATGAAAGTTTTTTGCTCCCACTGACTTTCTGTTTTGTTGATGTCTTTCCACTCCCCCAATAAGACGTGGATCGCATTGTGCAAAGAACCACTCATGAGGCCGTCGCATCACATTTAAAATACATCAAACATTGCACAAAAATAGTATCTAACCCTATAAAATGGCATTGCATTTCAATGCCACATAATAAATGTGCAAACAGCAGAATGTGGCACGTGACAGTGACAGGCCTCCTCGAACTGCCACACTTGTCTTAGCGCCGCAACATCCCCATAAGGCTTCTAACTGGATAGAAAAAGTGCCCGATTCAGCATGTAACACTAAGATCTAGCCACTGGTGCCCACCCACAGGCCAGGTAACATCTCATGAAGCTTTACTACTTGCATGCTGGGACAAATGCAATCCAACCTCATTACATTTGCATATACGCATAAAGTGCTTTCAAATGGATGAGCTACACTTCCAGCTGCTCATCGGTCAGATACTGAAGAGAAGGAATTTTCCAAACATCTCATTTTAAGACAACTTATCATAGGCAGTGAGAGAGGACCGTCATGTTGGTCCCTTTGGAGCGCTGTGCGGCCTTTGCCAATGCTGATCACCTGATGGTGGTCCACTAGCTGGAATATTGAGCAGGGGGCCTCTGCCCTTATAACTTGCTCGCTTCATTTCTGTCCGACACAGAACACTAGGAGATTCCCGTCTCTTCTCATTGCAACCCTGATTGTCTCCATGCCGCTCTAATATTTCTAGGACCCCCCTAGACCTCATCAGATTTCATCTTCCCCTCGCCCACGGCCCACCATGACGCCCACGTGCGGTCTACCATGTGAACGCTTCTAACAACAGGCCCTTCAAAAATGTATAAGACAGCTTAGGACCACTTTATGGATGTGGCTTTTATCTATAATTGGAAGGTGATGACACCAAGATACTGATGATGGTGGCTGGGTGTCCCAGTCGGAATATTAATGTGCTTGAACCCATCCGTCGGCTTCAAGTGAATGTTCCAACACAAAGATAATCCTGTTTTGCTGAGCATGCTGTGGTGTAGGAGCCCACAATTTAGCTCAATCCCGATCTTTAAGCAGGAAGTGATGGTGACCTAAAAAGGAGTCTTTGAGTGCTACTTGATAAATCTTTGGTAACAGACCCCTCCCCCACCTCCTCCTCCCAAGGACAATTAATTATAAAATACATTATTTTTCATTCACAACTCAAAGATGAGATCGATTATGAAAGTCAGAACTTCCAGCGAATAATAATCAGATCACCTGTTTATTCGAGATTAGACTTTGCGATCATGCTGCACCCGGTGACCCATGAAACATCTGGACACAAACCAAAAGCACAGAACGTTGCACGGTTTCAAAGGACGGCTCATGCGCTGGAGAGTGTCGAGAAATACAATATCACCCTGGAGATGGTCAATGCTTCAGTTTGTACCCAGTACTTAAGTACTGAGCAGGAATCCCTTAGAAATGTCTGCGAGACAAAACCCCAACAGTACCGCAGCCAAAAGGCACTTCGGTGCGCATCTTGAGTTTGGAGGATGCCGGCACCAAGCAAGACATGACGGGTGTCCTGCGCACCAAACGGGAGGTTTCCCTACCTCATTCAGAGGCAGAGAATTGCAGGAATGCAACTGGTAGAACATCAGTTGGCTGTCAGCAGAAACCCTTGACCTGCCGAGCGGTCAGCCACAGGGCAGGGCGACAGTCATTGGCTTTCCCTGCCTTGGATGGCCTTGCCTGGCACTCCTGGGACGAGGAGTCTCTCGAGCTACATATACTGAGCGAGTCCCTTAACTGCTTGAAAAATGTCTCCAATTTCTTCCAAACTAGGGAAGGAACGAACCCGGTGCTTTGTAAATGAACAACTCCATGATAGGTATGTTCCGGCTCACCACTATCCGACTGTTGTGATCAAGCTGCAGGAGCACCCGGGCGCAACAGCCTGGCACCTGCATCAAAGGATATTCATTATAACAACATACATGGCTAGCCATTTCTTCTCTGCATTGACTGAGAGCTCCTTGAGAGAGCGCTTTTACAGCAGTGACGTCAGTGTGTTCCTGATCTGCACACTTAACTGCGACCAGCAGCGTTTGGGCACTGAGTGACAGAAAGAAAAGTGAGATTGAGTTCAAAGCCAATGTTCATATCTGTACGCAATGGTCCGCTTAGTTCTTAAAGTCCACAAATGCGCGCAGAGCTTTCTAATATTTGCAATAAATGGGACTGTATAACATCCATCTCTTTGAATACTAAACGAGTCCAAGTCGAACAGGTGTTCTTGAATGAAAAAGAATTTTGATCTCGCGATTTGATTATTTTTTACATTTCTAATTCTCAGTGGAGGGAGCGAGCGAGCAAAGCCTTCGCTCCTCATCATCATATGAGGCTTCACTGATGCGCTGCAAGTAATCTGTGCTCTTTCCTGGTCTATAGTTCAGACCTGCAGGCATCTTAGAAATCACTCCAGCAAATACGCTTATTTTCAGGCGGTGATTGGAATATGTATCTAACAAAAATACATAGATCTATTACCCCTAAAGACTTACAAAAATCAAGACTGCTAGAAAATATTCAGGTTATCACACACAATTTAAATTTAACAGACCTATGTCAAAAAATATAGATATGGGCCCCTAGGGAATAGCACTCCTTTTCCCGCTTTCCCTCACCCGCATGTTATTACAACGCGGTCATTACAACGACCGCGTTGTAACAACGCAATACCATTACCCCGCAAGTCGTTACCACGACTTGCGGAGGGGGGCGCTGGATGTTGGAATAGTATGATTTACTATTCCAACTCCAGTCTGTGCGGACAGTAGGGAAGGTGTTCGATTTTAAATCCAACACCTTCTCCCCCCCTCCGCAAGTCGTGGTTTCGACTTGCGGGGTAATGGTATTGCGTTGTTACAACGCAGTCGTTGTAACGACCGCGTTGTAATAACATGCGGGGTCACGGATGCGGAGTGAGTGATGTTTACCGCCCCAAGGTATACTTTTTTTTTTTAACATTTCCATTCTTTTTCACAAATTATTTTTTTAATCCCTAATAAGATCCCAATAAACCAGGTCAATATCAAAATTGAATTTAGGCACTTTTCTGATCAGAGTAACTCATATAACTGAATTTCAAGGTAAAATCTGCTACAACCTGTTGATCTGACAGCTATAGTCAGTCCTTAGACCAAGAGTTTGTTCAATATTTACAAATACAAACTGCTGAATATTTCAGAGATAAACTTTTATGATATGAGAGACATAAAAGGCAGTACTGCATGGGATCAATACTGACTACTCATTACTAGTATTTTTTGGAGACACTGATAAAAGCGTTTATTTTAGTTTAATGGAGATCGCATTAGGGTGTACTGGAACGTTTTCATTTATTGAAAACATTATTAATGAGATACACACCTTTTATAAAGATCCACACAACATGGTACCTATAAATGGGGAATTCTGGGAGCAATATAATATCCGGAAAGGTTCACACAAAGGATATCCCATGTTACTTATCATTCACAATTTTTAATTCAACTCTTGCAAACAGCCTGAGCAGAGATGATGCACTCACACGCTGTTGGCTTGGGGCATCCACACACAAGTTCAACTTTATGCGGAGAGACCTACTGATACTCACCAATAATACAAAAGTCTATCAACAAATTATATAGAGTTTCACACAGTTCAGGCAGTTTTCAGGCTACAAATTAAACAGCACAAAAACAGAAATCAGTGCTTGGTAAATGGAGTCTAATAACCAAAATGAAATACTTACATGAAAAACCAAGTCAAATACTTTGGCGTAGTAGTGATAAGAGACCCTGATGACTGGTTTTGGGCTAACAAAATGGTCCAAAATCAAACAATTATTGGACTTAAGACAATAACTGTTGTTATCAATTGTAGTCGTTTTAATTTTGTCAAAATGATAATTTTCCAAAACTCCTTTTTAGGTCTCGCCTGAGCCAGCGCGCATGCGCTACTCTGCGAGACATTAAGTAAGGGCTTTTGAGCGATGAACACACGCTCGTGCGTGTGCTTTTTTAAAATTAACCCGCGATTGGCCTTTGCGTGCGCCTTTCTAAGAAAGACAGAACGCAATTGGCTCAAGGCGGGTGCATGTCCCGCCTTCTCTGGTCCTTGGCCTAGGGTCCTCGGGAGCGCGTGCGACCACCATCTGTTTCCAATTATCTTAATTGGAAACAGATGGTGGTCGCACTGGCCCTGGTGCGAATTCCTTTTAGCGCGTGCACCACTCCTGGGCTTGTTTTTCTTATCCCGCCCCGCGCCCACGTGGCTGCTGAGCCCTGTAGTTCTCTTGTCAGGTCTTGCCTGAGCCAGCGCGCATGCGCTGCTCTGTGCGAGGCTTTTTGTAAGGGCTTCAAACTGGGACCACAAGCTCGTGCGTGTGTTTTTTGGGGGGCTCCCACGCTATTGGCCTTTGCATGCATCTTTCTAAGAAAGACAGCACGCAATTGGCCAAAGGCGGGTGCATGTCCCACCTTGCCTGGAATTGTAGCCGCCCACGGCCTAGGGCTTGCGGTTATGCGCAGCCTGCCACACAGCGCCATCTGTTTCCAATTAGCTGCATTCCAGTATCGGGTTACTAATTAACCCAGCGCGGTCGCTTTCACTTTCGCGACCGCGCTTATTCCATTTGGCTTTGGAAACTAGGCAGCTATGTTAAAGCAGTGCACCATACATAACCTTATCTCAGAGTCCGAGAAAACCTGTCAGGGAAACCGGAGCCCCTGTTCACTGCTCAGGTGACGGCATGGCAGTAGACACCCTCCTTCTTTCCTCCTTGCTTTGTTACACAACTTTCGCTTTCAGGGTCTGTTAAGACACACCCTTGGCATACCTTAAAGTGAACCTGTGCTTTCCACCGCACAGATCAGCCATTCGGCGCACACAATTTTTTCAATGGAATAAAGGCGTGTCAGATTTTAACTTTGCTTCCGAACAGTGGCGTAACATAAACCCCCGCGGTGAAGTGGGGGGGGGGCAAACTCTAGGGGGGCCCCCTCAGCAAAAGTGCTAGGTGGTGAACCAGGGAGGGGGGCTCCGTGCACTTTGCGGGGAGGGGCATGTTTCTTTACGTCAGTGCTTCCGAAAGATCAGCACTACGAGGTATTCAAGGTGTGTCAGTTCCAATTACATAGACCCCGCCCACTGTCCTAGGGACTTCTTCGACTCACACAAGCCATGCCACCGCCCCTCACGCAGCTGTCGGTGCGTACGTTTGCGTGTATTCGGTGAGTTCAACTGCAGTTCTTCGGTGTTTGTCTGCTCAGACCGGTCAGCAGGGTGGCTGCTCCCAGGGGCATGCTCTGCGGGCGCCCGCCCGCACCAGCTATGACCACGAGCGGCACAGACGGAAGTGGTGGTGGTTCGTAGCATCCCCGCGCTTATCTTTCATATGGCATCAGGGTGGTGCTTTCCAAACGGCAATTGTGAAAGTTAGGCCTGCATTTACAGCTACAATGTTCCATACTAGTAAACAGGATCAGTAGGCAACCTGCCTGCCATATTCGCAGACCAGGAGCCCAGCTGGCAGTTTTCATCACGGACATCTGAAACCCTCAGGCTTTCGTTTTACTGACTATCCCGCAGAGTATTTCCCTGCCTTGTAAAAGGCAGGACTGATATCTTGCACTTGAGCGCCTCTGCGTTTGTGTTCACTGCAGGCATATAAGTTGCAAGACAGGGAAAAGGTGTCAGGAAGCGCCTCTGCTAAACTTATTGCTGATCCAGCCAGACGCTGCCGTGAAATGGAAAATGTAAGTCGCGCTTTGAGCGAGCTTGCCCGAGCACGTATATGCCCAACACGAACATAATCTCAAACCCAATAGTTCTCTGCGTGGGTTTTCTGTAGTGCTCGGTTAAATATCAGTTAACCCCAGGCACACTTATATTTTAAAGGATGGACCATTGCAGAGGAAATACGAATGCAAAGGTTAGACGGGATGAAAACGCAGAGACTGACTTACACATGCCTGCAGGCTTGAGCAATACAATAGATAATGTTAATAAAAAGGTAAGATGCTGAGATTCGGAAGCACACGGTTGTGAAGTTAGTGTGGGAGACAACGTTATATCGAAATGCGATATGGTGAATAACTGCTGACAGACGGGATTGTGAAATCTGAACAGGATGAGGATTCAATGCAAATTATGGCCTGGCTTGGTTGTACTTTTGTATGCTGTCCTCTGACACCGTGATGGGATTATTCATGGTTTGTTGGGGTCAAATGTTACAAATGCTGAAAAATAACGTTATAGAATAACTCTAAGTTCATTTCAGAAACTCTGGGTTCCAAAGCTAGCTTTAGAACTGGTACCAAAATCATGTGATTCTAGGTGAAAGAAGTTATCTTCCTTTGCCTCAAACTATAAGTATGTGTTCTGTAGATATATAAAAAGCTAGTCAGTGACTTCTTCGGTAAATCAAAGATAACGTGATGGTTAATGTTCCTAATGGATAGAGATATAAGTTTTGTCGATTGCAAGTTTTGACTCACTAGCAGCACAGAGTGTTAATGTGCCTGCTGCAAAGAACGTATATTCTGCATATCACAGATACTATTTCATGTGGATAGTTCAGTGGGTTACTGCTTTTGCCACAGAGATTTTTTTGTTACTTGCATTTTATAAATTACAATACTAATGTTCACACTCTACTCAATGCAACATAAATACACCCCACATACCAATCTGTACCACATAATTACAAGCCACATAATTACACTCTACTCAATGCAACATAAATACACTCCACATAATACCACTCAGTGCCACATAATTACACGTCACATAATTACACTTTACTCAGTGCAACATAAATACACTCCATATAATACCACTCAGTGCCACATAATTACACGCCACATATTTACTCTACTCAATGCAACATAAATACACTCAACATAATGCCACTCAGTACCACATAATTACACGTCACATAATTACACTCTATTCAATACAACATAAATACACTCCACATAATACCACTGTGCCACATAATTACACTCTACTCAATGCAACATAAATACACTCCACATAATACCACTCAGTGCCACATAATTACACTAATCAATGCAACATAAATACACTCAATATAATACCACTCAGTGCCACATAATTACACGCCACATATTTACACTCTACTCAATGCAACATAAATACACTCCACATACCACTCAGTGCCACATAATTACACGCCACATGATTACACTATACTCAATGCAACATAAATACACTCCACATAATACCACTCAGTGCCACATAATTATATGCTACATAATTACACTGCACTCAATGCAACATACACTCCAAATAATACCACTCAGTGCCACATAATTACACGCCACATAATTGCACTCGACTGATTGCAACATACACTCCACATAATACCACTCAGTGCCACATAATTACATGCCACATAATTACACTCTACTCAATGCAACATAAATACACTCCACATACCACTCAGTGCCACGTAATACCACGCCACATAATCACACTCTACTCAATGCAACATAAATACACTCCACATAATACCACTCAGTACCACATAATCACACTTCACAATTACACTCTATTCAATGCAACATAAATACACTCCACATAATACCACTCAGTACCACATAATCACACGTCACAATTACACTCTACTCAATGGAGCGTAAATACACTCCACATAATACCACTCAGTAGCACATAATTACACTCTACTCAATGCAACATAAATACACTCCACATAATACCACTCAGTGTGACATAGTTACACACCACATAATTACACTCTACTCAATGCAACATAAATACACCCCACATACCACTCAGTACCACATAATTACAAGCCACATAATTACACTCTACTCAATTCAACATGAATACACTCCATATAATACCACTCTGTGCCACATAATTACACGCCACATTTACACTCTACTCAATGCAACATAAATACACTCAACATAATACCACTCAGTACAACATAATAACACGTCACATAATTACACTCTATTCAATGCAACATAAATACACTCCATATAATACCACTGTGCCACATAATTACACACCACATAATTACACTCTTCTCAATGCAACATAAATACACTTCACATAAATGCACTCTATGCCACATACCACCAATCAACATAAATGCACTCCACACCATGACACAATTTCACTAAGCATAATTTCACTCAACACCACAGTTCCAGGCCGCACAATTCAACTCCACACATTTCCAATACACACCACATAATTACACACCAAACAACATATTTCAACTCCACAATCCACAACGTACCTCCAATCCACACCATATAGTAGCACCACCTGAGCACCAAACATTACTCACCAACACCATTTTGCATCAGCGCATCACCTAAGCATCACGTCAGTCTGCCCTCGGAATCTGGCATCTGTTGATTCTCCCCTAGTGTTCGTCCGCTGCTCGTGTTCAAATTAAATTACTGTTTTCCAACCGCCACTCCCCCGTTATTTATGTCCCGCTCCCCCATAACAAAAAAAATTATAACAAACAAGCATGAGAACAGGCAGGAAGAAGTTGCCAGCAGTGCAAGTACAAAAAAACTAGAAGACATTTTTTATGTTAAAATCTTTTTTTAATCGGGTTGTTCAGTTGTATATAATGTCGTCTTGGTTTGTATAAAGGTAACAAAAATGCTTAACACTTTTTATTATAACTTTTCAACATGATGCACAGCAGCCACAATGCTCTACAACATAGCCAAAAGTTCTGGCTAAACACATAAGGTCCCAAAGGCGAGACCTATTGGCTATGCCAATGCTTGTTTTTTGTTAAGCACCTCCCAACCTATAACCGAGAATCTTTTTCAGAAATCTTTAAAGTTAGCATATAGGCTGATGAAAGTCTTACTGGCACGATCAACCTTCATACATGTTACTGGGCTTGCAGAACACCCTGGATTTGTTTTCTTCTAGCTACAGACAGATGGACTATCATTACATTTCGTCACTAGTCGGCAATGTTGTCTCCTTTATCTCCTACCAGCTTCCTTAAGAAACTGAAACATTCCAAATATTACAAGATTAATTAGAAATAATTCGAGACAGTGCATAAATGGTCAGAAATCCTGAAGTATTTAAAGTACCCTCGATTTCACTTACATACAAGAGTTTGGACTAGTTCAGAGTTTCCAATTCTGCAAATATGCTCTAAATTTATAGCCTTTGAGCAAATGATCATTTTAGCTGATTTGGTGGATGAGCAAAGAAGGTTAAAATCGTTGGAGGATCTTGCACCTTCTATAGAGCCAAAAATATTTATATAATCAAATTACGTTAGAAGTGAAGAAACTGAAGATACTGGACACACAACAGTCTCCTAATCCATTCATGTCAGCGCTATGTTCTTCAGAAAATTCTAAATGAGTTATTTCAAAGTTCCATAAGAAAATTCACAAAGTTGAGGCTCTTTATGATTCATAATGGACAGCTGATCTGCAGGTCAGAGAGATGGAGAATATCGATATAGGTAACATACCTTGAAAAAAGCCAATATAATTGAATGTATCTATGTTTTTGCCAGGTTTAAAACTAACGACTACAAGAAAATGGAAAGCCACTATTACTCTTCGTTTTGTCGACTCATAGAAAGAAAACAGAAAGATTATACAAATGGAATTACCAAAGGCGAATGGCTCAAGAATTCCAGGAAAATCTCATAGCAAGCAGCTGAGGATACATTACGAAGGGAACAGGACTAATGCTGAAATCCACTGGAAAAGGGACATGTGTGGCCGATTCAATCATGCTGGCTAGCTGCTTTTAAAAAGAGAGACAATGTGGGAAACTTTATGTCTCCTTTCCTACCTGGCACAGCTCTCGGTCTCTTATGAATGTTGGCTTGACTGGTGGTGTCACGAATGTCAGAAATATGGAACATTTGGCAAAAGGTGGGTTGCTTAGTCCACAAGGGCGCCCAGTGAGATGTTTTTTTACCTCCAATCGAGATCCAGTGATTACTTCACCTGTTGGGTGAAGACTAAGATTCTTGAGTCTCTGCTTTCACTTCCCGAAGAGGATTGTTGCCTCTTAGAGTGTATATAGAAATTTTAAACATGAAAAAACACATTTTTTGTTGTTGTTTTTAAACTCCCAAGTAATCCAAGTAACATTTTAAAAACGAATGGATTTATTTTGTGAAAAAAATATGAGGGACATCTTTGTTATAATAAAAAAAAACTGGAACTTTGATGATTGTTATAGAACTTTAAATAATTAAAAAAATGATTTCCAAAATATACTTTAACCATTGTTTAAAAAATATGTAACTTTTAAAAATCATGCGACTATCAGGTAAACTTCTGTTAAATCCTCTATTAATTGGGTCCTTTGATTTAGTTGTAACTGGGCTAAGGATAGAAGATCTTTTACGTGTGCTTGGAAGAGCGAATAAGGGCATCCGTTGTACTATACGGTCGTGAGCTTGCACACGATGGTAGCCTCCTTCATGCCGGCTGCCAATGTTCATTTTAGATATAATGTATGAGAGAGGATTTGTCATCTACCACTGGTGTTGTGGGTCACAATAATGTTGTATTGACTTTCTCAGGGTGATTGGTCGAGCAGTTTAAGCTTCCTTCAGGGTGAGGTGTGTAGTTAGAAACTAGGAAACAGATTGACACCAAGAAAAAGGACCTGATTTAGATTTCGGGGGACGCGTTACTCTGTCACAAAGGTGACAGATATCCCGTCTGCCAAAATATAAATCCCATAATATCCTACGGGATTTATATTTTAGCGGACGGGATATCCGTCACCGTTGTGACAGAGTAACCCATCCACCAAAATCTAGATCAGGTCCCACCTCTTAATAATTTCAATGTGCAGGTAGTGCTTTAATTTCTAAAATGAAAATAGTTTATCAACTCATCTGTGGAAGAACACAGATGAATATTGAAAACTAGAAGAGCATGGTACCTTCTGGGCTATAGAACCAATTCTAAATGTTTTAATTCCTTTCTGCTTGGCACTAGATTTTAGTTTAACATAGAGCCTTGTTGCCATTGTTATTCTATCGGCACTCTTGTGTCTCTTACGAAGCACTTGGGTCTTTTTAGAGAGCAGGTCAAAGGCAAAATCAACAATTCCGTGCCGGTATGCAGTCATTTTGTTTAGGAATGTGCTTAGAAAAGCCCTGACACACATGCAATGATCTACAGAAAGACTTTGCCTATGAACCCACAACCAAAAGTAATGATGTGCCCACTCTTCTAAGTTATAGGTAAACCGTTTTTTTGGGAAGTTTCCAGTGGTCATTCGGTATCTGCTCACCAATTGTTACAGGAGTCCAAAATCCAGTAGCAATAGGGCAATGGGTGGGGGAGAGTGGTTGTCGGGGTGCCTTTTTACCTGGGATGCCTCAAAGTTGTTGATAAAAGAGGCTTGTATATTGAAACCCTCTAGTTGTGGTTGAGATTTTTTGTGGTGGTGGCACCCCGACTGCCACTGGAAACACTCACGGCCAGTTATCTGCTGGCATGGACAAGAATGTCTTGACTTTAGAGTCAAACAGGGATGTCTCAGAAATTGCTTGACCTTGAAGAAGGATTCCAGTGTTTCCATAATCGTGGTAATCTCCTCCAGCTGGTCTTGTTAATTATCGTGTCGGAGGTTGGAGTCAGAATTTCTCAAGAATCCCAGGAGCTGCGGAAGGAGGACCCCATAGGTACTGGAAGTGTCAGGGACTGAGTTGGGGCACCCCTCTATGACTAAAGGTAGTGGAGTCTCGTGGTCTCAGATATTGTGGCGCTTGTCTCCATAGTCACCGTCAGCTGCGGATCTCCCTTGTAGGTAGGTCCCTCTAGGCAGCTGAGCTTTAGTGGTTGCATAAGGGGTAAATATTTCCTTTTGGCAGGGGCACTTTAGTGCTTCGTGTCAGCAGAGGAGTTCTTCTCTCCACAGCTTACAGCAAGGCATCTGCTTAGGACTTCCACACTTAAACCATATTGGGAGAGTGACGACTCCACAGCAATCCCACTCGTGGTCTGGTATCTTCTCTTCTTGTACAGAGCATTTCCTTCCAAGTCAAATGGTGAACGTTGTGCTGGTCGACGAGACCAGGGTTTGAATCCTTTCACGACCAGGCATGGTAATCAGGTGGTCTGCACGTGTAAAGTTTCCAGGGGTCCCTCCAATCCCTGAAGATACTGTTGAGATACAGTACCGCTGCCCCTCTTGAACTCAGTTTAGGCTGACTCAGGTGAGTTGTCAAGTGGGAGTCCATCCCCCAAAGGAACGCAGATCTCAGACAGGAAATGACCTCAAAGGTCCTGGCAGGCTACCTCACCCTATCAGTCTAAACAACTGAATTCGGTGAGGGGTGCAGGCGGTGGCCGGCAACACCGGTCATAAATGGTAAATGACAGTAACTATCTCAGTTATTTCTTAATTAGGTCCGATTATCTGCAGGCCTGAAGACCAGATCTCACAAAGGATTTTTTAGTTTTTTCATGAAGCCTGGAGAATTTTCCAGCGACTCAGTAAATTAGCCAATGGAGTAAGAAACACACACTTTTTTAATTTTGCGACTTCCCAAAAATATGCTGAAGAAAAAAACCCCCAAACAACTGTTTCCGTCTCCATGGTGAATAAGATTACTGCTTAGGAGAAGCCTTCAAGTATGTAAATGCTCTATATCCGGCCAGATTTTAGTAAAAATAAATATATGCATCACAGCCGAGACCGGCCACTAGAAATCAGCATCACAGCCGAGACCGGCCACTAGAAATCAGCATCACAGCCGAGACCGGCCACTAGAAATCAGCATCACAGCCGAGACCGGCCACTAGAAATCAGCATCACAGCCGAGACCGGCCACTAGAAATAAGCATCACAGCCGAGACCAGCCACTAGAAATCAGCATCACAGCCGAGACCGGCCACTAGAAATCAGCATCACAGCAGAGAGCGGCCACTAGAAATCAGCATCACAGCCGAGACCGGCCACTAGAAATCATCATCACAGCCGAGACCGGCCACTAGAAATCAGCATCACAGCCGAGACCGGCCACTAGAAATCAGCAACACAGCCGAGACCGGCCACTAGAAATCACAGAATTTTCGGTCTTTGAGATTTCCATTGAGAACAATTTTCGTTCAGGAAGGTGCTCAAGGCGGACTAGTGATGCAGCTCACGCCTCACAGACATGCCCACTACTTATCTACTAGCATCAACAGATGCTCGTGGTGAAAGCACCTTATGAAGAAACAAACCCATAGAACACACCATTTATATGCAAAAGAAAACAAATTGGTGACGTCAAAGGATGCTAATACAATTTTAAATGCCACAACAATTTTCATGAACAACTACCCACATCGGACTTCCAGCACAACGAGGAAATGAACGTATGAAATTTACACTTATTGGCACCAACATATAAACCTTGTGCTGCTGCAGAGTTCTTGTGTAGATGGTACTCTGAAGGGGCATGGGTGAATCTCTCTCTCTTTGGGCAATACTATTATAAGTAGAACTTCCTTCGTCCACATGAAATGGGGCCTTAACAAGGTGCTGGAGTTTGATGATATATGAGAATACGCGCAAGACCTTGAAACTAACTCGTCAATAATACAACATTTTAATCTTGTTCTTTATTGTAGAACTGTGCAAGTAGTTTAGAAAAAACAACTGCTCAAGGAATTAAAGATGTTGATCTTTTAAGCTATGAGATAAGAAGAAAATCAAAGAGAATTTAATTGCAAAATTATAACCCAAGTTAAGTACTCAATGCAGACTGCCACAGGCTTACAGCCAGCGAATGACTCCATCTATCAAAAGTAAAGGCGGCTGCTTCCGCAGAGGTAAGGCTCAGCGATGGGAAAGCGGAAACAGAGTAGGATGAAACACTTCCTAGGATGCATGGAAGACGTGCGAGCTTTACATAAACATCCTCCCTTCGAGCATTCTCAACAAGACAGAGTACAAAAAACACACTGCTTGCACCTTCGAGGAGACGCCTTGGCGGGTTCCCATTGAATGTATGCTTAAGCATTTACGGGGCGCGCTCCACTTCCAGCATGGTCACATGTGGTGGGTCTCAACACCTTTAAAGGTCAGCCACAGTGTCATATCACGGAATGTTTTACGTAATTCCCGCAATGATGAGATGAAGGTAACTCTGCAGAATTACACTACTTAAAGATTATGCAGTGCCCAATAAATGTTTGATTCCGACATGTTAACTAAAAAGGGCTTTTCATATCCTCAACCTATTGCCTGCATGTAAACACAGAGATCCAGCTCCTGGTGGCCTTCTGTACTCGCCAGCCTCCCAGATCTCGCTGCCGGCCTGCAGCTTGGCCATTATTTTAGAAAGTCAGTCTTGTTTTCAGCACAAATCGCCAAACTCTTAGTATCACACCACCTAGCTTGAGTCCTAAGGAAAGACCTTCCTCTTCTTCCCGTCATGTCAGAAGAACATTGCTCAAGCTCGGTTTCTTCCAATCTTCGTTAAGCCCACACCCGTTATATCAGTCTCCCGTGGTACTCAGTCCAGCACATGCAATTACTCATGCGGTATTAGAAATGCCAAAGTATCTGAAGGCTTTGGACTGGCTACCGGTGCCTGCACATATTCTGTTTGAGTCTATGTGCATTGTCCACAAGGCCATTCCTACACCTCGAGGCCTGCCTGCCTGCCTTGCCACGTTTCTGCACATCTACTCCTTGAGTGTTCATGACCTATCCTTTACACTAATTTCTCTACCGTGCATCAAAAGTATATGATTTGCTGGCAGTTACTCTTCTTTCTTGTAGCTAAATCCTGTTATTACTTACCTAATTCTATTAGGCGTATCCCCTGGACGTAGAGTTCTGCAAGGCACTATAAAACTTGTTTATTTATTACAGTCTTTGATTTCTAGTTCTGCAGCTGGTTCCTCTTTTTCATGTGCATATGATCCTAACATCCGAACACCTCAGTGAGGTGACTGCTAACGCTTTAAAAATAAGTTAATTCATTCCTTCAGCTGTCCATACAGTGTCAAATAAACTCTTGCTTACATGTAAACACAGCCGCCATTTTAGTTATCACAACCAAATATAGGCAACTAGGCTAAATTTTCCAAAAAAAGAGGCACTGGAGGAAATCCAAAGATTTTGGAGTAGATGCCTCACCCACTTAATGGTGGCATGCTTCATCATCGGCGCCTGTCCACACTCTGGTAGGGTGGCACCACCAGGGCAGACACAACTAAAAATATGGGAGTACTCATATAAATCGTGACTGGATTTTTAGCAGGAATCCAGAAAACAAGGGATAAAAAATGTCTTGAGGTATGCCCTACGAATGACAACAGGCGCCTTAAGTGGGCGCGTGTAGCTATTGATGTCAGCAAGCTTGTATCCATAACACAAGCACTTCTGGATAGCACTAGCAAACTCTACGATACACTAGAACAGCGGGATGAGCTTCCAGCAGTCAGGACCATCAATACGTCTTTATTCACTCAGCTAGCTTCTCACTTCAGCCTCCCGAGGTCTTACGGTAAGAAGCCGTCTGACAACTCCCAATTCGCCTGGTTTATCAAAAATGCAAGAAACTGCGGATAGAGCTGGCAGTTGCGATCAAAGCAAATACGAATAGCACTCGTTACATCGCATAGAAATACCACGCATGCCTTTACAACGCGGGTATTACTACGCGATGTCAATTACGAGTACCATTACAACGCAAAATTTTACCACGACTATACCTTTACCACGCATGCCATTTCAACGCCAAGGCATGCGTGGTAAAGGTATACTCATGGTAAACGTTTGCAAGGTAAGTGACTCCAACCTACCCTACCCTAATGTAGTTCCACTGCACGAGCCTCCCCCGACCCCCAGTCCTCTCCCTACAACAACACTACACTACCCTGCACAACCCCCCCGACACTACACTAATTCCTAAAACACTACCCTACACTACACAAACATCACAACACTACCCTAAACCCTAAAACTCTACCCCCTGCACGACCCTCCCCCTACCCCCAGTCCGGTCCCTACACTCTAACACTACCCTGCACGACCCCCGACACTACCCTAAACCACTACACTACACAAACACCACAACACTACCCTAAACCCTAACACGCTACCCCCAGCACGACCCTCCCCCTTCCCCCAGTCCTGTCCCTACACTCTAACACTACCCTGCAGGACCCCCCTACACTACCCTAAAACACTACCCTACACTACACAAACACCACAGCACTACCCTAAACCCTAAAACACTACCCCCGCACGACCCCCAGTCCGGCCCCTACACTCTAACACTACCCTGCACGACCCCCTCGACACTACCCTAAACCCAAAAACACTTCCCTACACTACACAAACACCACAACACTACCCTAAAACACTACCCCCAGCTCGACCCTCCCCCTACACACAACCCTACACTACACAAACATTACTACACTACTTCGACACTACCCTAAACCCTTAAAAAGTAACCCCCACCCCAAGCACAATCCCCCTTACCTCTCTCTCCTCGTGGTTCCTCTCTCCTGGTTTCAGCGTCGACAGAGGGGCGGTGCACGTCGTGAGGAAACGGAACAGCCCAGTTTTCTCACAACGATGTGGATAACCATTACATCGCATGCGTTTTAAAAGCGCATGCGCTATAATGGTTTGCGTTGTAATGGTAGTCGTTGTTACATCGCATGCGTTGTTACGCATGCGCTGTAACAACTTGCGTGGTAACAGCCTCGTTGTAATGGCTGTTTACCAGCAAATAATGTAGCAGGTATAAGATTGGCCAGGAGGTCCTACAAGATTGCGTAGGCAGAAGCAAAAAGGAGTGGGCTGAGAACAGTTGGTTACAGATTTGAGACGCCTGCCTAAGGAAAGATTCTCAGCAGTTCTGGTTGCTAGTCACCAGGGGTGACGCCGAAAACCCAAATCTCCAACCAACAATATTGCAGAGGCTGCCTGGTTTCATTATTTCTCTGCAGTTTATACGGGATCCGGAGTGACGGACATTGAAGACCTCCTTAAGGAATTCACCAGTATTCAGCTTAACAGTGACTTATTTTCTCTAGACAATATAATGAAAAGCATCAATTCCATAGTCAGAAACAAAGCCTCCGGGCCTGATGGTGTACCAGGAGATGTCTTTCTCGCTGACACTCTGAATTGGTCAAACTATATTCGGACACTAGCGAACGGAATTGCTGCTGGGGCCCCGATACCTCCGTCATGGATGGGAGCCGAGGTTATCCCGGTCTTCAAGAAGGGGGATCGTTCACTGCCCTCCAATTATAGGCCGATCAGCCTTATTGATGGTGTACAGAAGGTCTTCTCCTGTGCTCTTCTAAATAAAATCATTGACTGGATGGAGGAAAATAACATACTATGCCCCTTCCAAGCGGGGTTCAGGAGGAAAATCAGCACCATTGATCAGGTCTTTTGTTTCACCTTGCTGGCCTTCATTGACCTAAAGTCAGCTTTTGATCTTATCCCCAGGCCCAAACTATGGCTTGTCCTACGTGATCTGAGGCTTCCACCTGACATCTTAGCACTGTTAATTCGATTGCATGAGGATAACTATGCAAAGGAGCGCTGGGGGGGGGGGGAATCAAGGGCAGCTATCAGATCCAATTAAAGTTGTCAGAGGGGTACGGCAGGGCTGCGTTTTAGCCCCCACTCTATTCTCGCTTTTCATAAACGGAGTGGTGAAACACCTAGCAGAGGCCCCCACAGATGCCCCCTCAATGGGGAGAGCAAAAATAACAACTTTACTGTTTGCGGATGACACTCTGTTGGTTTCTAAGACCCCCAGTGGCCTCCAGTTGCTACTTGATCGTTTCATGGCCTTTTGTGGATTGAGATGATTGGATGTCAATACCACGAAAACAAAGTTCATGCTCATGAACCCCCACAAATCATTAAGGGGCTAACTGCTGTTGGGGGGGACCCCTCTTGAGAGAGTGGACACCTTCGATTATCTGGGTGTAACCCTCACGGAGAGAATGTCCTGGAAACAGCATATTTCAAAGCGAATCATTCAGCAGAGGAAAGTGTGGGACAGAGCAAGAGCAATTGCAAAACAGAGAGAAGCTGCTGTGTAGTGACGCTTTAGGCTCGGCTTGGAGGCTGCCGAAAGTTCTAAGGACCTGGGCGCGTGATTTGCCGCGTTCCATCGGCCAGCTGCAACGCGGAGAAACTCCGAGAACGCCGCCCGGGTGACGGGGGGCTCTTCCGGGTCGAGGGAGACAGCGTCGGCTGGGTGAGGCGGAGGATTTCGAGGCAGGCTGCAAGATGGGAGCAGGAGCCCGCGTCTGAAGTTGAGACAGCCGAGCGTCATCTGCACCAGCGGTGGGAAAAGTGGTGAAAATAGGGTGAAGCAGGGGTGAGTGGCGTGAGCGGCGGTGAGGTGGGGAGGCTCAGGCTGCAGGAATCTCGCTTTCCAGGGCACCACTGTCACCCGCTAATCCCCGCTATTCCCCGCGCTACACCCCATCCCCCCCGCAGCGTCTCGCAGCCCTTTTTCCCACAATAAGCAGCAAGATCTATAAGGATCAGCCAGAGCTGCGGTCACGCTATCGAGAATCAAAGAGCACCTCAGAGCTATTGGAGACGGGCAGCTCCCCAGGGAGGTAAAGATCACGACCGGGAATACAGTTCCCGACATTACACGGTCTGCATCCGCCCCCCTGTACAACAGCCCTGCCTCGCACTCTAGTCCCTACTTGCGTCCCCTATAGGGGTCTGCTGCAGGAAAAAAAAACAGTGATCTGTATTAGCACCAGCATTAGACCCAGCTGCCTTTTGACTCTCTCCAGGCGGCACCCTTTTTGGTCAACTGCTGGTCAACAGCTACAGCAGCAGCAGCGTCGGGCGATTGGTGCAGCAGGGGGGGGGGCATTTGAAGAGAACTTGAGGGAGACACAGGGAGCCCGGCCATTGATGATAACATCGCCACCCCCTCTGGAATGGATAGAAGAACCTTATGTAGAAGCTGAGGCAGTGCTTAGTGGGCAGAGCATTGTGCTGATCCTCACTGTTCCTCGCCTTCCCGCCGCTGCTTTCTGTTATAGAAACAGAGGTAGCTGAAGCAACAAGCTAGCATTGAGTCCCGCCGTCGGGGGTCAGGTTGTCAACTGAAGCACACAATCATTGAACAATCAATTGAGTGGAGGTGGTGGCGGAGGTGAGAGTTTCTACTCTCTGGCGCAAGATGTCCTCTAAAAAATTACGCTCTGGGCGTGTACTTACCTCGTCACCAAGCCGTACAAGTAAATTGAGGAGATCACATAGTGGAACCAGACATCTACAGCATCTTTGCTATATATCCCACCCAACCATTACTGGCTTCTTTCGGAAAATTCCCCGGACTGCTCCTGTGGAGGCAATATTGGGTCAAGAAGGTTTGTTTTCCAAGTCCATCTTAGTAACGCCTCCCCCCCTGTCTACGGGGGAAGCACGGGGAAACTCTTGTGGTCCTGCGGGGAGCCAGATAATGTCCTGTGAAGGGGCCAGGGCCCAGGAAAAATTGGGTGCGGAGGATGGCCTAAGTGGACATTCATTTGACACCTCCTTACGTGCAAATCTGGGTCCTGGCTTATGTGTTAACCATCCGATCCAACAGAGCCAGCAGAGTCTACAACACATCCCCTTGAACCAATTAAAAATAGAGCGCCCACCTGTTGGTACACCCGCCGCATCGGGCGTTGCCTTGTATGCAAAGTTGAGTCCAGAACATCTCCCTAATCAGCAAATCATTTCCTTGAATAGGGAAAAACCAAATTGTACGACTGTGGCTGCATCTGTTGCCCCTACGGAGGAGGGGGCGCCGACAAGGGAACCAGTGATGATGGTGCGCTTGGGTGTGCCAGAGGATTCCGGGAGGATGCCGGAAGGGATGTCTCTGCGATGGTGGAGAAGGCAACAGTTTGTGAAAAATGTAATCCAAGGGAAGACTTTACACTCCCAGACATTGATATTGAAGCTCAAACAAGGGGCTGGGGAGCCCCTCGCGATCATGCTGATAAGGACGGTTATCCAATGAGTAGATTCAGGGAGAAGAACACTCCAATTGTTAGCTCCTCCCCTAGGCGTCTCTTTGCCTCTTTTATATTGTAGTACAAGTCACTTGATTGGTACTTCTTTGGAGTCTGTTTATGATGTTCATGATGTATTCCTGCCTTGTTCACAACCGAAGCTGGGAAATGAGAGGGATGGTGCGCCTTCGGAATATTTTGTTTGTATGGAAAGAATATTAAGTTCCATTTTGTCTTTACTGGAGAAATCTGTATTAAGCTCAGATCATATGCTGGAAATGATCTCCGTAATGTTGTGTGAAGTGCAAAAGGCAACAAAATTTGACACCATTAAACCCTCGCTTAATATACCTACGCAATCGGAAGAACAGTCAGATGTTAGGCCTGTTTTACTCGTTCCCCGGGGAGAGCAGAGAGATGCGTCCGTGCAAGCAGGAATACCTCTTTTCTCATTGCCCCCCATTGAACCTTTGTGTAATCTTGAAAATGAAGAGCTTTGTCTAAGCTCACTTTTTGGGGAGGCTGTAGTGGGTCCCCCTTCAGGAAATGTCATACTAAAACATTATCCTTTGTTCATTAAGGGAAAAAAGGGGGCCAGTAGAGCCATTGAGAAAGAAGAGAAAATTACGGGTCATGTTGGGCGAAAAGGCAGGGGAGAGACGGAGGGGGTGGTCCCAACCCCATCCACCTTACAGGCCCAACTCCCTAACTCATCAGTGAAAGGAGGATCAAAAGCAGGGAAGAGGGGAGGTCCTGCAGCAAACCTCGAAGGGGAAAATATGAAAAAGAAACATAAAAAGACAAGACGACTCCCTAAACGAAAAGTGTCAAAATTGTATTTTCCACAGATCCCAGACAGCCAGAGCGATGTTCAGACTATAATAGAGGAGGGTGGCCCCAAACCGCCAGCTGAGGAGGGGGCTCCCAGGAACCCCAGTACAGTGCATCTGACTCCTGTCGGGAGAGTGGGGGCTACTGGAACAGCAGCAACTCCATTAAGTCTACTGTTCCAGTCTCCACAAGTAACTCATTCTCTCCAGCTTAGTGAGCTGGGCGATCCATCGGGAAGGGGAACGCTAATGGGAGGTGGGGCTCCGATACACCAGACATGGTCCAGAGCTTTGGGGGCCAGAGTAGATGGCAACCTAGAGGTGGGGCCTCAAACGCTGGGCAATTTACAGATGGGGTCGAATAGAACTTTTATAGGGTCAATAGCTTCGGATAATAGAAAGTCAGAAGTCCCAACCACCTCCAATATGTCGCACCTGAAGATTAAGTCCAACGAGGAGGTGCAAGTGGTTAATCGTGGTGATAGGGTGCCTCTATGGATCCCTCCAAGAGATGCTGTAAAGAAAGACAATGTGGCGCAGAATGCTTCATCGCCCATTGTGGATCTCATTTGGCTATTTGAGAGTGAATCCTCTCCGATAAACAGAGGATTCATTCTCAAACTTTTTTCCAAAATAGAGGCACTGAAGTTGATCGAAAGTAGGGATATTTTAAACGTGAATATTATCCAGCATGAGAATTTTTCCCAGTCTGGAGTTACCTTTCGCTCCCCGATAGTGGCCAATTTGGCTCTGCAAAATTGTGAGCACTTTTTAAAACGAGGGCTAGATATAACGCCGGTATCAGATTTTGAGGAATATTCTACCATGTGTCCTACAATTCAGTGTCCAAAAGCTCTGAGGGCCGGTAATTCTGTGGTGTTAGACGCTATGCGCCCCGACTTTGAGTACCCTTTGGGTAATGCCAAAAATATTATGGTCTCATTAAACAAAAGGGGTCGCTTAATAAATTTGGTGTCTGATTCCGTAGTTGCCCAGCAGGCCCCTGACATAGAAGATGATTTGGCCCAGTGGAGATGGGTAGCAAAAGCCCTGAATACCAACTATCTGGTGGTAGAAAGAAGCGCTCCTCTGAGGTAGCCAGGGGGGGGGGGGCTACTTATGACTTGGAATATGGCTGGCTTGGGTCATAAAGAGGAAAAATTGAATTTCTTAAAATCCCTAAATCCTCGGATTTTATGTTTACAAGAAACCTGGTCGTGCAAAGATTTTGATTGTGATGGTTTTTTATTTTCTCCTGTCACACTAAGCACTCCGAAAGGGGACATGCTAACGGGGGGGGGGGTCTCCATTCTGCTCAAGAATTCGATTAATTGGAATCAGAAAGTCTTTTGCCATCCATCAAATCTCTGCATCTGCCTGAAGCTGGCATGTTTGGGAGAGTCTGGCAGGCCCACCTTCTTCCTGGTGGCAAATCTTTATACCCCCCCTGGGAGAAATTTCGACCATTTGTTGAGCACACTCTTTCTATATAATAATGAGATAGCTACCATGGAAGAATGCCACTTAGTTGTATTAGTGGGAGATTTAAATGCGAAAATCTCCAATTCTGCACTGGAGATTTATGCTAATCCAGATAAAGAGGAAATCTGGCACATTCCTGATTCCTTACTACCGAATAAAATAAAAACGGATAAACAGGGATTTCTCCTGCTTGATAGCATCAGAAGTACAGATTTGGTCATTTTAAATGGGAGGGTGCCTGTCGACAAAATAGCACAATTTACTTTTCAATCCCATCATACATAAAGCCTACTGGACTATGTGGTTGTTTCCTATCAAATGTTTGGGGCCTGTGAAATCATAGATGTCTCTCCGTCAGTATGGAGTGATCACAGCGTAATAGGTTTGACATTGGCCTTTAATCTACCTGCACTGAATCAAGGGAACTTGGGCCAGGGCTCGGTGGTCTTTAACAAAGCAAATGGAAGTTATTTTTGGACGCAAAAAAATACCTCCGAGGTAGGTGTGATAGTGAAGAAAACTTTTTGTAGAACAGCAGGGCCATGCTTATGCTAATATTATTCAGTTCTTTGAGGCCCAAATGAGGGAGATAAAAAATGTAAGCTCTGAATCTACTGGTCCCCGTCAGGCAAACCAGGGTACCCCTTCACTGAAAGTACTAAATCAAGAAATTAACCGTTTAGTCCGAAAACAACATCTAAAATTTTCCACGGGCAAACATCAGGAAATTAATCGCCTTAAGCGAGCAAGAAGTCGTTATAAACTTAGAGAAAAGAGAAGGGAGTTTGATGCTAAATGGATTGGGTTGAGGGAAGCCGCGAGAGCCAAAGATTCAAAAAAGTATTGGCACCTGATTGCAGAATATTGTGACTCAAGACAGAGGGCTCTCCCTATTCCGATCCCAGAAAGGGAGTGAGTGGACTATATTTCACTATTATATAAATACAACAGTTCAGTGCCTTTTCTGATGCCTGTAACAGAGGAGTCTTCCTTTATTGAATATGGTCCCCCGTCAAGGGATGAAGTAGTAGGTCACATAAAGAATGCCAGAACCTAGGACCGGAAGGCATCCCGATTATGTTAATCAAAAAGGAGTCCGCTGCAAGGGGAGCCTTTTTGGCGCCATTGTTTAATTTTTGCTTTCGAACGATTAGTATTCCCTCCTCCTGGAAGGGGAGTATTATAGTTCCTTTGTTCAAAAAGGGCCCAAAAAGTTTACCTACTAGTTTCAGACAGATTGCGCTGTTGGATGCATCGAGCAAATTATTTGCAAAAAGTATACTTCATCATCTGCAGCAATGGGCCCACGACCAGAACATCTTACCACCAGAACAGACAGGTTTCAGAAAGAACCATGGAACCCTGGACAACATTGCGGCTGTCCAGACCATTGTAGAGAAATATGTTTTCTCACGAAGCATGCCAGTTTATACGGCATTCATTGATTTCTCCACGGCGTTTGATAAAGTGGATCGTCAGACGCTGTGGAGAAAGCTCTCCCATCTTGGTATGCCATATCACCTCCTGGGCCTTATAATAGAATTACATACAGACCCTTGGTGTCAAGTGATGATGGGAGGCTTGCAGGGGTTATCTTGTAGGATTAAGACCTATAACGGGCTTAAGCAGGGTTGCCTGTTGGCCCCTCTTTTGTTTTCCCTTTATCTATATGATCTCCCCGGCAAGTTAAACTCAGTGAGGGGGGACGCCCCTAGAATTGGTACAATGTCCATTGGTTCCCTATTATATGCAGATGACGTTGCAATTTTTGATTTAACTCCTATTGGCTTGCAACGTCGTCTGGATGCCCTAACCATATATGCGGAGGACCACTTTCTGAAAATCAATATTGCTAAAAGCAAAATTTTAGTCTTCCGCAAGAAAGGTCTTAGAATAAAGAAAGGGTATAGGTGGTTGTTGGGGCATGAAGAACTTGAATTGGTCAACTCGTATCTGTATCAGGTTTTTTCAAAAAACGCGCGAGACTCAGAGCATATTAAACTGTGTGTTGGTAAGGCTGCCACCCAGGCTGGAGCTTTAAACAGATTTTACAAAACCTGTGAGAGACGCCATTTTAATCACGTTCTGTCAGTATTTAAGGTTAAAATTCCTCCTTCTTTAACATATGCTGCAGAAGTACTGGATAGGAACTATTGGCTCACTTTTGATAAGGCTGAAGGCCGGTTTTTCCGCCAAATTTGTAATTTAAACTCTTTGGCTGCCCCACATGTTCTACGCTTGGAATTCCATCTAGTCGCTTCATATACTTCATCCTTGTCAGCGGTCCTGAGGTGGGGGAACTCCCATTTTTGGGGGGACGAGGGCACCCTTAGGGCCGCTTTGAGAATGGAAATCTTTGTTAAACTAAAGGATAAATCAGCTTTCTTCAGATCATTTGCTTATGCAAATGATTTATTTGGGCTCAGTTTAAATTGTGATTCACCCATGCCAAAGCCTATATTGAAGTCATTCTTAAAGAAGTCCGCAAGCTCGATTAGCACGGCAAGAGACACAGTTTTAAGTCAATCCAAAGCCCGTAATGAGGTGGTCTATGGGAGTGCCGTGGGGAATAGACCTCAGCCCTATCTTTCATGGAATCTCCCACATGGGATTAGAAGGTTGATACTACTTCTGAGAACCAACCTGTTGCCTCTGAGAGAAGTGACTGGCATATGGGGAAAAATTCCAAGAGGGGAGAGAATCTGTGAATTGTGTTTTTTACAAATTCAGGATCTTAATCACGTGCTATTTGTGTGCCCGGAACTTCAAAGGGCCAGGCGCATGTTCTTAAGATCATCAATTATCAAATTTAATATTCATTCTGCTCAGGAGGCCCGATCTTTTGTCTTGTCCCCACCAAATGAAATGGTTTGCCATAGGATATTTCAATTTTTTAAAACATTTCTGGCTATTTATTAGGAAATTTTTAAAAGTTTAGTTTGTATGTTGTAACGTCTGATGGTTGGACATTGTAGAATTTTGCACTATATACAGAGTATGTCTTTCCCTCTTTTTTAATTTACTGGTGTATTTAAAAAATAAAATATATATATATATATTTTTTTTTGTATGTATTTAAAGTATGTCCTTTTATTGTATTGGTGTATTTTTGTGGACTTCCGTAGGAGTTCCATAACAAATTGAATTGAATTGCAGAGGAAAACCACGGGGGCACTGATTATGGAACACAGGGCTTCACAAACTATGCCAATAGCAGCCCCGCTCCAGATATATGATCAGAAGGTGGTAGGCTCAGCTCTGCACGGGGCTGAAATTTGGGGGTTCGATAATCTAGAGGGCCTTCTCCGTACAGAAAATAAATTCTTAAGGTCGCTCTGCTCACTCCCTCAGAGTACCCCGCTTCTCCCGCTAAGGTTCGATATGGGCAGAACCACCATAGTGCACAAAGCAAGGCTACGCCCCCTTCTTTTCTGGCTGCGCTTAAAACAAACACCTGAGCTTATTCATTATGGGGTCGCCTTTGAAGAAGTTCTTAAGCTGGATCAGTTAAAAAAAAATTGGATGGTTTAGCAATATCCACTCATTGCTTTCCGCGATACGCCTGGGGAATTTGTGGGATGAGTCTGATGCCAGCTTACTGCCCAGTAGAGACCATTTAACACCCACTATTGGAATTGGGTGGAGCAGAGAAACGCCACACATACAACAGGAGGCCGTCTCACATCAGAATTTCTAGAGTTTAAGCAATTTGGCATGTACGAGCAGTCATGGAGGTCATCACTATTCCGTGTGATAGAAAGTGGTTAATACAATTCAGATTTGGTACCCTCCCTTTGAAATCGTTTACAGCGGCATGGCAGCGGGGAGCCTCGGCTGCATCATGTTGCTGTCCTAGATGCCCAGGGGTCTCCGAGACGATTAAGCACGTTTTATTTGTATGCCCATCATATAAAACCCCGAGACTTAAATGGTTAGCGCCTGTCTGCAGACAGATGGGTACCCGTTGCCACCATGAGGCGTTACGCATCTAAAAAACAGACTCCAGGACATTAATAGCTTGTGCAGTAGCCAAATTCTTGGGGAAAATGTGGTTTATTAGGAGGTTTGCACTGCAGAATGGTTAAATTGCACCTATAGTTTTTATATTTAAGTTTTATCTAGTTCATAGCCATATTTCATGGTTCACGTATTATTAGCATTAGAAATTATGTCCTTGCCATTGTGACCATGTACAAGGGTCACCTGTATAATATCTTTTGGGCTTTTTCCGTACCGTGGTACCATTAACCAATTGCTCTTTATATATATGGCTGCATTTTTTATTGGAGCTATTGCTTCACTTTTGATGGAACCAAGTGACTAACAATGCACGCTGTGACCTCATCGTTTATTCCAACATGTATGCTACATTGCACCTTTGCATAAAACGCACTTGCACTTTCTTCTTCTTCCCCAAGAGCTACAAACCGTGAGAGCCTTTTTCTCTAGTACATTCTTGTTCAGGTCTTATTCTACGCGTATGAAGATTCTCATCAATGTATTGCTTTTAAGAATTGCTGTTTTTATCTGCTAGGCTTACTGTTTTTAATTGATAAAGCTACTTAATTGGATTATGGACGTTGCACTTGTTTTAATACTATGCACCCAATAATGTATTTTTGCACTACATGCACTTGCACTTTTATGTAATCCTTTCAGGGTTCCAATGTGCGCAAGTTACTTGTCTGGCATATCCAGCCTGTTACATCTCAATTTTAACTGCTTTTATGTAGTTGATGTATTTTGATCCATCAGTTAACTTTGTCTGCATAAAGAATTATGGCAATGTACGCGTTGGTGAATCCCTTGTACTTTACATTTTTGCACTTTGATGGTCGTAATGACTGAATAAAGTTTTTGGACTGACTGATAAAAATGTCTTGGAGTATACTCCAGGAAATATCCTTTAATAGGTGGGTACCCTAGACATGAATAAAAACAAAATGTGGGGTTTGTTTGAGTGTCAATGTCTCAATTACCCTTTTAAAAGCCAACATGTTTTGGCCCACATTTAAAGGCTGTCTCGATCTAAGGACTTCATCAGGACTGTTAGCGTCCCTGCCTGTCTAAGCAATCATGTCATGCCTATGAATGAAGCCAACGGTTCTCATCTTAAGTAAAGATTCTTTACTTCAGAAAACCCTATAATTGTGTGACTCAGGAGTCATGCGCATATGGCAGGAGGCACCCTCCTCTAGTCAAATATTCGTCAAGGTAGAGTGCCTTCTTTTAGAACCTACAGCTCCCTGCCTCAGATCGCCGCCATGTTAGTTATTCCTATACGTCCAAGTAGTCTCTTGCATTTATGTAAATACAGCAGCTAAGAAACAGCCATTTTAATTATCCATATCCTTGAAGCAGCCTCTTGGCTACATATATCTATGGCGACCATTTTAGGTACTCCTGCACTGTTAGGTAGCGCCTGCCCTACATGTGAATACAGTACCCATTTACTTATCAACACCTTTAAATAGTCTCTTGTCTACATGCAAACAAAGGCGCCATCCCAGTTATTCATATACTTTCAAGTAGACTCTTGCCTACATGTAAACATAGCAGTCATTTTAGATACCCCTATACCCTCAAGTAGCTTTCGTCTACGTGTAAACATGGGGTTCATTCTGAAATGACTAATGCTCACTAGCTAGCAAAGCATCATTTCTTAATATGATTTCTAAGATAATGTCACAAAATAGGAGCGATAATTAGAATGTCACAGGACTGGTTTTACAACATTATGTTTCATACGTCTGGCAACAATAACTCAGAAAAAACACCAATTTAATTAGAACCTTCATTAAAGAATCATAATTTGCAGGTTGCTTGTTGCTTGTTGGCATATCTCAGCCTGGCAACCACACCAAGAAAATATTGCAAGGATGTGCAATAAGGGTGACAACATTGACTTTGCACAGAAAATGTGATTTCTAAACGAAATTTCAAGAAAGGGCTCAAGGTTTGTTTTGTTTTAGATAAATTTGCTTTCTTTAGATTTGTACAAAAAATAAGCACAAGAATTGCTAAGGGTACAGCACCGCAAATATCTATGGCCTTGACTGCTAGTTCGATATGCCAGAGTGAAAGGGGTATTATGAAGCAAGATTAAATAGAACTAAAAATCTCTATAAATATTCAGAACTGAATTAAAGAGGTATAAAAGCTGGCAGTTCCATGTTTTAGTGTTGTCTCAGGAGTCTAGTCTGGTAACAACTACTTTTAAAAAGTGTTGCGTAACTCTTTTTTTCCTTTTCCAGTTTGACTCGCAGCCAGATAGATAGCTGTAACATAAAATGGTACGAAGAAGTCGCTGTGTGCAGTTTGAACAACCTCTGGCATTTTTTGGTTGCAAGTTTCTAGTTTGCTAAGAAAAATGGGGGTCCATAGTTAAGGCACGTCCTACTCATCTTGGTATTACAAATTTTGTAGCACATTTTACATCCCTTTACTGTCTGAACACTATACACCTCATTTTGTCTCCAACAGAAGAAATGAATAGCACTTTAGAGGGTCACACTTTATTGTGCTGTGACTTTTCATAAACCCCTATGTTAGACACCTATGTGGACTATTCACCAAGATACATTGTCGTATACCACCTATGTCGATCCACACCGCTTCGGACTGGCTCCCTTCTAGAAAGCCTTTCTTTCGTTTCTCACAGACGGCAGTGCCATGAGATACTGCACGGCGCAGTCATGTCTGAGACCACAGTGCAGTGTCTCAACCGAGAAATGGAAACGAATTCCACAGTCCGGTCTCTTCGCGACTGTCCCTGGAAACGATCCTATGCTACCAAGGTAGGGTTGACAGCCTTCTGAGAAGCTGTTCCAATGTACAGTTCCAGGGATCTTCACTCTCATCGAGGGCTACAGCTCTCCGGCCAGAGGCTTCCAACGGGCCCGCGAGCATTCACTTAAACTTAGGGAAAATTCGGATGAAGAGGATCATGCTGATGAAGATGAAGCACACGATGATCAGCATTATCCACAGCAGCCAGTTGACCGATTTCTTGGCGTTTTGTTCCAACCGGTCGGACTCGGTCTTCAACTTCTCAAAGTTCTGGTCGGCCATCCGCAGAGACTGCGACAAGGTCTAGGGATGGGGAGAGACAACGGGACATCTGTTAGTGTCATGTACATTCAAAGGCTGTGTTCATGGCATGCGCTTCAGTATCAAGCTAGGACTGATCAGCACCTTTGGGAAAGATCCTTCTCTTGTAAACAAAAGTACATTTACGGAGCCATAGGCTTAGAAAAGCAGTGTTGAGCTGGTCGCCTACAACGATAGAACCCAAACTTGGCAACTATTTCTAGCCCTGGGGGCACCCACACTTTGTGCCCGAGCCGCCATTTTGAGTTGAAAAGGCTGCAATGGTGGAGGAACGCCTGCAGGCGCTATGTCCCTTCTTGTGCAATCTGCAGCAGATGCTTAAATATTCCATCGGTGCAACACCTCACAAGAAGCAAGCATCCTTCACTGCAGGACAGACAGACAGGGTGTGAGGAGAAACACTGGGAGTTAGGATGCCTCCACGTGCTCTCAACTCTGCCAAAAGGGGAAGTGACGACAAAGAGTCCAAGTGTCTCGGCCAGGATCACACATGGGCAAGCGAGGAACATGGGTTAGATCCTCCGTGTAACGCTACCTCTAGTAAAACACATTCAATAGAAGTGTAGAGTTTGGTGTACACCACTTTGGGCGCCACGGTGACATGGGAGGGCCATACAAAGAACATGCACAAAACAAACTCAACACATCAGTGGTGACGTAAAAACAGCGCAGGTTTTGGCACGATCCCAGATACTCCGGGATTACAAACTGCTCCTCAGACCAGAAATAATGTAGCGTTTAGGGCTAAACCAAGGGTCTCCAACTGCTGGAGAGAAGGGAGTAGGAACGGCCTGAAAGCTATCTTTGAATACAGGAACACAGTGGCAAGAGCTGGCAGACAGAGAGCTTTTCAAACGCCCTTCACATATCCTACTGACCACACGCTCTAGGCGCTATTTATTTATTTTTGGTTGTAGATGATTATGGGATAACTAGGGGCCAGAGCCACTGAATTATATGCGTCAATGCCAAGTTAACTGAAATGAGCATACAATAAAACCATATATAAACTACGGAAAGGCATAGTGTCATAAAGATAAAAAAAACAGGAGAGGCTTCCAAATCTTTATTGGAAAAAACAGCTTCTGGTCTAGCCCTCGGCGAACAAATATTTTGTATCACTGTAATCTACGGAGCATATTTTCAATTTTCGCCACTGTCTACAAACACCGCAAGGCTTAAAACATTGGCAGCAGCGCCACCGTGTGGCCAAAGCAAAACAGGTCTTCAAATTTCAATGGGAGGTTCATTTTTTTATTAAGGTCTGGCATCAGTCGAGTCTATTTGATTTTAGTAAAAATATACATATTCACTTACAGGGGCTTTCTACCAGCCCTGTTCATCCACTGGTCTGTAGCTGTGCAGGGGGCAATGGTTCAGCCCACTCAGTCATTGGCTCTCTGCTCTTTCACAAGGAGCACATCCGCACACGAAGTAGATCCCTTGTTTAATATTGGCTCCAACAACGTTTTATCAAAACCGTAGCAAAACAAAACAATATTGAAACTCCAAAAGCCTGTCTGTCAGCCATCGCCAGAACGATTTGCTATGCCAATGTTTCTTTCATAGCTGGAGTCCCCTTTCTTTCCAACCCCCCAGCGCAGTCTTAGGTCTGGATTTTGACACTGCAGCGTACCAACTGCTTACAAGATGCATTGAGTGGAGGCTCAACCACGGGCTGTCTTTGACCAGCCTCTTTCAACCATAAGCTTCAGACTTTGTCCATCAAGGATCAGCTCCGCCCAGCAGAGTATTCATCTCTCACCTAAAGCTCCTGAATGTTTGAGTGTATCCTTCCGCCTCCACCCAGGTGCTTGCACTGCACTGTATGAGGGACTACTTTAAATTACAGCCCCCTCTGCCTCCTCCTGCTGGCGGCCTTCCAGTGTGTCTCCCTTTCATTTGCTTCAGCACTATATACCTAGGTGTATTACATTGCCAACGCTTGTTTTAAATTCCAGCTAGGACATGATAAAAAACACCAGTTATGGGTCGGAAGTTGACACTAACGTTTAATTAAATGGATGCTAGACTTCATCCTATGACGTCACCCAGTAAGTGATGCCCAAAGTACCGGACCGAGCAGTATTATAAATTCAGATTGACAGTACCAGGCTAGCACCCACGTTCAGGCCAGACTTCCAGGTAAGATTTTGAAAGGGGGAGTATTTCACTCTTAGTTTTGGAAGTCAGAAGTAACATTTCTTTCCTGGGAGTCCTAAAGTATCTCCCAAACCAGTACAAATAAAGTTTCATTGTATTTTCGATGAAAGTCAAACTTGTAAGCTTCTCACTTCAGACGATCGCCCTCTTGTGGCAGGCCAAAGGCAGGGCCACCGATCTGAATACATCCTAAAGCAGCAGATGGGCGGAAGGAAGCAGGGTCCAGCAGGCGTGTCCCACCCGAATGCCCTTTAGCTGACGCTTCGTTACTGGTACTACAATCTACGTCACCACACGGTCACCTCAGTCTGAGCTGGTTTTTGTAGGTTTGTCCTGGTTTACACCAGTAAAAGGGCCGGTGCTGCCATCAGCCGAGGCCATTTGTGGGGCTGTTCAACCTTGCAATATAGTGTATTCCATCGGGGGTGGGGGCACCTTCTGAAGATCAATTAATCAGGTTTTTTGTGAAACGTGCTACTCACCTGTGAGGGTCTCAAGGCACTGAAGGGGGGGGGGGGCTCTCTGTTGGGGTCATTCGAAGAGCCAGGTCTTGAGGTCCTTTCTGAACTGGTGCAGTGTCGGGCTCAGTCAGAGGTTTAACAGACGGATGCCCTTGACATCAGCCCCATCCCAAACAGTTATTTCATGGGCAGTTGCAAACTTTAATAGGCACTCTGTTCCAACCCACCCCAAAGAAAAAAAGCCTTCCTGTGAGACAGACCACCTGTAGCCTGAGGTCCCTGCCACTGCGTCTTCGTTGTTTTCTATGACAAAGTTCTTGCTTCGTTCCGGGGAAAGATGCAGAGCTATGGTCAGGAGCCTCTGTATCGCACTACACGTGGCATGGGTACAGACAACCAATAGCAAGGCTAGGTTTAAAACTCAGCGCTGCCTTAAAGGTGCAATGATCCTGCCTTTTCCTCAATGCTTAATATGAGCCAGTGGTTTCAGGTGCTCTGCACCACCACTTATATATCAATACCTGCACCACATGGTGGCGCTGTTTGTCCAATATTCAGATGAGCACAACAACAGTTGTTTAATAATTCATATACATTACAAATGACTAATGCCTGCCACTTGAGCCATTCGTATAGCTTAGGGTGGCCTAGACTAGTCTGAATTGTCACACTTGTAGGAGGTGACGTTAGTAGTAGTGTTGGTGCTGTAGTTGGCAGCGCTGGCAGGGGCAATGGGTGGTACAAGCTGCAGCGGCCTGCTGACAAGGGCCCGGGCACATATTTGTTTACAAATCAAGCACTGCCTTTCCTCCAAACCTGGTCTAAAGATAAAGCCCCTTCAGGCCAGACGTACGACATACTCAGTGCTTGGCCCACTAGTTTCCACCTCAATGCACACATGGTGGATTTGGCAAACCCTTCAATGCCCACAGTTCCCGATGGTCCATTAACATTGGCAGTCATGATCTACAGCTGCCAGCGTCAAAGATGCCTTTGCGTGCATTACCTGATTATCTTGTTTAATGACATTCTGTGCTGCCAGGCTGTTGTTCTTCAGGCTGCGTGCCAAGCTCAGCATCTCCTCTGCCAGCTTCTCCTGCAGGTTGTGGTGGTGCTGAAGAACGGCATCGATCTCGCTGGCCGACTGCTTCTCCTCCGCTTCCAGGCCCCTGGAGATCAGACACGGTCACTTTCCATCCAGCAAAAACAGGAACCGCAAGACTTCTATTTACTAGTTTTGTTTATTCTAGATCCCAAAACCTTTTAATGCTGTAACTGAATGTGCTCGGGCAATTTTTGGCAGGGACATTTAAATGCACAAATATTCCAATCTGGAATGACAGAACGTTTTGGACCATGCTGCAGCAATGTAAAACTAAACAATACAAAACTGTGATGGATGGAATGAATGTATGACGTTACTATGCATACATTTACAACGCGGTATTTTACATCGCGTTCGTTACAACGCAAGTCTTTACAACGACTTGCGCTGGAGGGCGCTGGACTTAGGCATAGTATAATTTACTATTCCAACTCCAGTCTACGTACAGTAGGGAAGGTGTTGGAATAGTAAATCATACTATTCCTTAGGTTAGAGCGCCATCCAGCGCAAGTCGTTGTAACGACTTGCGTTGTAATGACCGTAACGTAAAGGTATTGCGATGCAATGCCCGCATTGTAATGGATGTTTCCCGGATGGAATGCTTGAATTAGTCTCAGCCACTGGTAATTACTCGGGCCGCATCCCAGTCCATCGTTTTTTACCCACCCTGGTGCATGGCCCCAGCCATATGCAAATCAGTCTTGACCCTGCTCCAATGGGATCAGTCCAGCCCTAACTGCCAGGACAGGTCCTCCCTGAACCGGAACACAAGCGACCTAGGACCTGCTTCGCCCTAGATAGTAGGTCTCTCCAGCCAGGCAAGCTTGGTTCCAGTGACACAGTGTGCACAGGACCAACGTCTGGGTATACCTGTCCCACTTAGGGCGACCTACTTAAGTATACAAAACAAAAAAATAAATATCCACCCCTTTTTTGTATACTTCAGCCAAGTAACCAGCATGCTGCAGTCTTACAGAAATGACAGAGGTGACGAAGGGTGCACTGCTTGGCAAAGGAGGGCTGGGTATAGCGGGGGCATGTAGGATGACGAGGGTACAACCAAAGTGGACAATAGGGCAGGCAGGTATGGGGCAACAGAAGATGGGTGCCAAGGAGGTGTCTGCAGTGCAATGAGGCAGGAGGCCAGACAGAGGGACATGACGATATGAAAAGGGGCAAAGGGCTGGAGTAAAGCAGGGAAGCAGCAAAGTGACAGGTTCAGAACTAGACGACGCGGCAGTGCGCGCTCAGGTTCGGAAACAATGCATTTTCAGGACATTACTGGACAGATTTTTGAATTATGATAATGCAGAAGCAGTTTCAATTGTAGCGTTCGTCAGAAACAATGTGCTGTATGAGCAGCAGCGACTGCGCAGATTCGCACACTTTCCCCCAGTGTTAGCAGGAGCCTACTCAGACACTCTGACAGCTGCACTGCACCCAATCTGACCATCAGTCGCGTCTGCATAACCGAGGAGCTGCACTGTGCCCACTGCACACCTGCTGCTGGACTCACAAGCCTTCTCAGGGAAGAGCTGGTGGCCTTGTAACTAGGGACGGATTTCAGAGGTGATTAGGGAAAGCAGCCGAGGATTACACGTGTGTCATCTCTTTAACACACACTCTTCCTGCTCTGTTCCCCTGAGAGCGGAGATCACTCTCCAGGAGGAAGGGTTTACACAGCAGCCATCCAAAGAAAGGCTCTGTGCACTCGAAAACAAGAATTCAAGCAGGTGCCTGAAATCCTGGGGTGTGACGCAGCTCGTGGGAAAGACGGGAGTGGTGGGAAAAGGCACCATGGACGGAGCCTCGACACTCCGGTAAATGGCCAGACGACAAGTCCTCAACTGGGGGTGACTGATACAAACTGGACCCACCTACTGCCTGCCCCCCACACTCCCACCCACAACAGCCCTGCTAACAACCTCTATCCAGATAACTGGCACTACACAAGTCACAGGAGGAACTCTAGCCATCAATCCAGCATCCCAAATATATTCATACGCAACACAACTTTTTATCTTAGCGCGTCTGAAAGGTGGCGCGCATACACAAAATACAACACTGAAATAGAAAACAAAATCACACTTGAAGAGCTCTGCTGCATTTGTAAAGAGGTGCAGATAAACAAGCAGTGGATTAACGCTACAGGCTAAGCGCTTCTTTGTGAAGTACGTCAATGGTTTTACTCCACGCCAGGCCCCTCCATGCAGTCTTTTTATCATCCTCAGTAATCCAATCACAACTGCCTGCCTTAGCAAGCAAATCCAGAATCAACAAAGCCTTCATCTCAAGAAACAGTTTTTGAGAACACCTTTCACTTACTTTCTGTTTCTTAAGCCTTCTGCACCTGGAAAAATAAATATTCTGAGTTACAAATAGCGCTAAGAAATGAGATTTTACAGGGGAGAGAAAACAGTGTTTAATGAACATTTTTTAGGGAAAGTGGTCACAAAACATGGAAAATAACCAGATATTACCATAGGTATTGTAAGAGCAATGTACAAACAAGGCAGTGATGTTCTGGGAACACTACTCCGCTACAACCCAGGAGAGTAGTCGTCCTCCGTCAGCATCGCTGTCCAAGCCACCACAGGGGAAGATGTCTGGACTATGCAGGTGATTGCTCAGGACTCCTGAAGAATGCAAGTACTTTACAGAAACGTACAGACGCATTCACGGCAACAGACGGCGTAAATTAAGGCGTGAACTTTTTTTGCCGTCTCGAGGACGGAGGCAAATGGAGGTACGTAATTTCCTCAATATCACATGATGTCGTCAGAGCCAGGATTAGAGCTCAGGTCGTCTAGGTCCACAGATGACATTTGAGCTACCTCCTTCCTGGACTCTGCTATGTGGGGGCCCTGCTGATGTCTGCATAAGAGGCCAATCACTAGCTATTATCGACTTTCGCTACACAACCTTTCGTTCATTTCATCCAATTCCTCCCTCTTGGCAGAAACAAGTGCCCAGGCTCTCCTACAATCATCAGAGTTCTCATTTACCTCGTGAAAGGCTACACAAGTACTCTTTCTCAGTGGAAGAATACACCTACCGCCGAACAAAAGCTGCAGAGTGGAAATCAACATATGGGTACTCTCTCTCAGTACGGTTTCTGAAAGCGCTTTATCAGATGATCACATAAGGTATGGGGTAGCAGCTTTGTGAAACCAGACCTAAAATGTAGGCATCCACATACTTGACAGTTTCTGACAACTCTCTGGATTGGAGCACTGAGTCCGCACTCCTCTCTCTCCGATTAACTCCAAAGAGCCCTCTTTCAGCTGAGGCTAAATGCCCATGGCAGTAACAGCAGTGACTTCAAGGTATACAGGACAGGGATATAAGGCAATACACAAAAAATTCATGCTTTAAGACACTCTACATGGGAGAGACAAGGTTATATTGAATCGGGCAACTGGGAAATGCCTACAGTGCACTGGCCCCAAAGTGTGAAACTCACAGCGGATGCACGAGACCTTGGGGGGCTGGAACAGGACCCCTTGCATACATGTCGTTACCCTCTCTGAAGCAGCAATGAATCAAGTGACCAAGGACAGTCCCTGCTTAGACACTTCCTCACCTTGAAAAAGGGGAATTGCTGTCCCGCCCTCACCCCTCCCATCTAACAAGATGCTCACGAAGAAACTACTGAGCATCCCCTTACTTACAAAGGTAATGGGATTTCATAACGTAACACTACAGCCTCCTCACTTCAGTGCCTGCGCCTCCATCCTCCAAGACTAGGAATGCCGGCAGTGCGCTTCCACTGCCTGAGCAAGCTATACCCACTGCCATCTTGTGCAATGCCGCAACGAGGGGCATCTAAAATGGAGCCCAGTTTGCTTTTGTCTGAGCCAAACATTAAGAGTGATCAAAAGATATCCGCCCCCGCATTTGCAGCATTTCCTCTTCAATGTTTGCATTTTTTACCCGTATAGTCTCACATTGCTATGATTGTGAGGTGACTGCTGCTTATGAGCGCAGCCTAGAGCTCTCCATATTTCCCGTATGTGGGTCCAGCCAGTAATTTATGCTTCCAGCCCCTGAGCTGATCAGCTGTTCCTGATGAAGCCCCATGTAGGCAAGCACCTCAACGCCCCACACAGGGGTAGTAAACGTTATATAAATGATGCAATGCAACACAACACAATACAGTACTTACTGGGACCTTCGGGAGTTACCCCCACAGCCAATCACTTGGTTTTAGGTAACAATCAAAGCACTGATTTTTTCCATGAAATATTTGTTCTGGAGGCCAGACTCGAAGCGCTACCCCTCTTACCGAACAGCTGACCCCCGTGCCTGCAGGTAGACCAGCACTGAATCAGAAGAAATACTACAATTGCGATAGTTGACATATGCTGAAATACAATCCCAACGGCGAGCAGAGCTAGCCACAAAGTACCTGCCACCAGCAGCATCAGTGACCAATCAGAATCCTCCTTTCTTTTTCCTCCATGACCCTTTCCTGTGTTACATGCCCAGGGCGCACTCGCTTCAGCTTCCACAGTAAAAAGGTGAAAGAAAGCAGGTTTGATCTGCGATGAGTCTTGTCAGAACCTGGAACAGCCAAGAGTCAGAACACCTGCCTCATACACCTCAAATAAGATACCTTTAAGTACCGGCTTCCAGAATTCCCCAGCAGAACCCCCACGATCGTACGCACACGCCATCACTCCACACACACCTCAGATCTCAAAGAGAACTCATTCCTACTCAAAAACAAAAAACAGAACAGACAAGACATGCCCCATCAGCTAACACCCACGTGCATCCACCACATATTCCGTCCCACGGACTACATTAGACAACATCAGCTGCACACACAAGAGAAGAGGAGGCTGTGCAGGTATCTACAAACCTCTTGCCTGGTGCCCTCCGTTAACCCACAACTCTCTGTAATGCAGCCTCTGCAATCCCCCCCCCCCCCCCAACAATCACCTTCTATCTCATTTTCATACCACAAAGGCCTGCCAACCCACCACATTTATATTATTGCAAAAACTTTTCTCCCATTAAACTTTCATCAGTAAAATTAAACATCATCACCATGAACATCAAAGAACGCAACCCAAAAGCAAAGGCAGCTCCTTGAACCAAGACCTCTTCTCCATGCCTTCACTGAAGCGACTAGTTCCAACAGCACTGGACTGGCCAGACGTCATTCCACTCACGCTTCACCCACTCACCACTGACCACCACAAACTAACACATTAGTTCCACGTGATCAAAGACTTTCTCCTTTGATCTTCTGAAATAAGATCTAAGCACCATAGCAACCAGAACTGACGTCACCACACTCCTGGACTCAACGCTAGTCTGAAAATCAACATTGACGTATATGCCTCATTAAAGCACCACTTCAAAAAACCAAAGCCATCTGCACCCTAACACAAAAAAGAAGCTGCTGACTGCAATCAACCATCAGATAACATGGCACAAAACCAAATCACTAGACGACCCGACTCAAGTGAGACACCGCGGGTTCTCACAGAAACCTCATCCCCACAGCCAGAGCAACACATTACACTGTGGTCTTTATGGAAGCTTTCGCCAGAAGCAGGATCGTCTTCGAAGCTGACAAATACTGTATAAATCCAATTCAAAGGACCACCTGTACCAGGCTATCAAACATGCAACGCCATTAATCAAGTTTACTAAAATAATCCATGACTCCAGGCAAAACAACAGGCCAGACAATACTCCTACAGTTCAGATGACCTATAATCACCACTCTAGAAGGAGCACATGATCAGCCATCAATACGGACGGGTCAGCTCTTCAGGTGTTAGACGCAAACTGCAAATAAGATGCGTCCCTCCCACCTCTCAATGTACAGGTCACAAAATCTTTCACCATCTGGCACCCAACCTCAAATTGTTCCAGATTAGGAGAACACCCGGTGCGTGGTGCGCCCCCGAGTGGGTTTGCATGACAAGTATTACACACATGTATGCTAACTCAAGAGAATGCACCCCTCGCTTCATGGCAGAAGCACTACTAACAGATAACGTATGGCATTTTTTTTTTTTTAATAAGAGAGATCGATGTTTTACCAAAAGTTCCACAAACTTAAGACCACAGATCTGAAAATATGGAGAAATAGAAAGAACTCTTACCGTTAACGGACAGGGAACCCTGCAATAGAAAAAGAAAGGTTGAGCATACCTTTTCCTCTAATCACTGACTCAAGAGTTTGATGTGTTGCGTGCCTTCTTGTGTCACACAAATAGCGGTGAACAATGAATTCAGACTAGTACAGGCCTTGAACATCATTTCAATACTGAAAAATATTATTGGTAAAGAACTTATAAAGGAAACATCAGCAAAGTGTTTTCACCCTGGGAGGGATCATTAATTTGGCGCCATTGTTTCGTATTCTGCAGCTAAAACAAGTTGTATGGCATTTGTTAAGAAAAAGCTTTAGCGGCAAGGCAGAATTCGTCACACATCACTAGAGTAGGCATGGTATCAGCTCAGCTATGCCAGCACTCTTTCAACACTTGATCGATGCAACTCATTCCGCCTCTGCCTTGTCCCAGCTATCCATGGTGTTGTTACGTGGCCAAAACAATGCACCTCAGTAGCAAAAGACAATATTCCCAGATTTGGCAGGCATTCTCACACAGCTAGGCCAACACAACTCAAACCAGACCTGCAACATTCAATCTATCACCGGCTCTTGTATCCGTCTCAACCAACAACTCATTCTCGCACAGCTAGGCCAACACAACTCAAACCAGACCTGCAACATTCAATCTATCACCGGCTCTTGTATCCGTCTCAACCAACAACTCATTCTCGCACAGCTAGGCCAACACAACTCAAACCAGACCTGCAACATTCAATCTATCACCGGCTCTTGTATCCGTCTCAACCAACAACTCATTCTCACACAGCTAGGCCAACACTACTCAAACCAGACCTGCAACATTCAATCTATCACCGGCTCTTGTATCCGTCTCAACCAACAACTCATTCTCGCACAGCTAGGCCAACACAACTCAAACCAGACCTGCAACATTCAATCTATCACCGGCTCTTGTATCCGTCTCAACCAACAACTCATTCTCGCACAGCTAGGCCAACACAACTCAAACCAGACCTGCAACATTCAATCTATCACCGGCTCTTGTATCCGTCTCAACCAACAACTCATTCTCGCACAGCTAGGCCAACACAACTCAAACCAGACCTGCAACATTCAATCTATCACCGGCTCTTGTATCCGTCTCAACAACAACTCATTCTCGCACAGCTAGGCCAACACAACTCAAACCAGACCTGCAACATTCAATCTATCACCGGCTCTTGTATCCGTCTCAACCAACAACTCATTCTCGCACAGCTAGGCCAACACAACTCAAACCAGACCTGCAACATTCAATCTATCACCGGCTCTTGTATCCGTCTCAACCAACAACTCATTCTCGCACAGCTAGGCCAACACAACTCAAACCAGACCTGCAACATTCAATCTATCACCGGCTCTTGTATCCGTCTCAACCAACAACTCATTCTCGCACAGCTAGGCCAACACAACTCAAACCAGACCTGCAACATTCAATCTATCACCGGCTCTTGTATCCGTCTCAACCAACAACTCATTCTCGCACAGCTAGGCCAACACAACTCAAACCAGACCTGCAGCATTCAGACTACCACTGGCTCTTGTATCCATCTCAAACAACAACTCATTCTCGCACAGCTAGGCCAACACAACTCAAACCAGACCTGCAGCTTCAGACTACCACTGGCTCTTGTATCCGTCTCAAACAACAACTCATTCTCGCTCTCCAATACCTCCAGCAAAGGCTGCAATCTCACCTGGTTCTTCAAATGTTCTCAAATACAGCCCTGCAATACACTGGCTTTCCCACCTGTTCTCACATGGCTATGCTAAACCGGTTGATTCTAGAATCATGCTACTGCTATAGTCGCATCTCATATTTTTCCAATCCTGTATCACGAGTGCAATGACACACAGCTCGACCTCTGCACCTCATTCCAAACAGTTCTCACTCCATCTATTTCATGCGCCCTTAAACTGTTCAACCGATGCGCCTTATCCCAGATCAGTATCCTGAAAGTTATGGCATGCATTCACCCAGAGCTTAACTGATTCACTTCCTTCTGCACCTTCTTCAGATTATCTTAATCGACCAAGGCACTGCATACATTCTCACACAGCTCCAATGATACACCTCGTTCTCCTACAGCTCTATTAATCCACATCATTCTAGACTTGTACCACTGATCTAGTCCAGTGACATCCGTCCCAAACCAAGAACATAATAAACCAAACCTCATTCTGCTCTGATCTACACAAGAGAGTTGTGGTCTTTTCCTGTGTAACATCAGACGTTGAAAACGCACCAGCCTCTCAAGACGACTCTGCATAGGTGCACATCTTACTTTTTAAACAAAAAAGTCTTGTTCTTACAAGCAGGCTCTTCGCTCCCCTCTTGCTAATTAAAGGCAGGAATATCCGAGCTCCTGTGCAGCAGTTTCCCAGAAATAACAAATACACAGGCATTACAGGCAGAGCGGATCTGGTGCCTGCTTAGAGCATGGCAACCTACATGACAAGACACTGTGCTATTCAATGAATCTCCTGTGTAGAACTCAAGAGGTGGTAGAGCCTTCCAAGCCAGCTTCGCGGCACTCTGGAAATGGGTTCTTACAATGCATTTCACTGGCGAACTTCAGCAGAGCTAAACACTGCTATGAAGGAGAAAGGACGACGGCTGGCAAAGAAGCCAGTAAAGAGAAAAGAAAAAACATTCCCAGTTTTAAATTTGCTTGTATTATTTGAATATCATTTCTTGGTGCCACCAAATAAAATAATGAATTACCAGACTTTCTGTGATAACATTTTGGGGCTAAATTAGGAGTTCCACAGGAATTTGGCATGAGGAAAATGCACCTGGTAAAGAGTGACACTGTGGGGTGCGGCATCGCAGTATTCTTCCATTTCCACCCCGCAGAAGACTAAGAAGTGTGAGAGGCCCAAACCGAATCAGAGTTTTTGCTATTGGCACAGATTCTGCCAGGTTTGACTTGGCGAAAATCACGCAGGCAAAACACACCAGTGCAGTAATTGCCAGAAAAAAATGTATCCTGATTTGGGTCAAACTCCTGTTTGTGCCCAAATTGCAAAATGTGCGGTAAAAATAATGAGAGGCTTTCTGTTTTATACCAACCACCCTAAGACTCCCTTACTGATGACATGTAGGATTTACTGAAAGGCGAGACCCACTACTACTGCGGTTATGACATTTTTTAACACAAGAGTCCCCTCCTGAATGTGGGGCGGACAAGTAGAGTTCCACTTAAGTGACCTTAATAAGTTAAGGAGGCAAAAAAATGAATACTTGCATAATTTAAACAATAATATCCCAATTAAAGCAGAACTGCTTACAAAAAGCAAAGGTTTTGTCTTGACCTACTGTGCCCAGCAGCTCGTTCCGCATCTCGCCCGTATAGCGAGCTTTCGCCTGCAGGTGGACTGTTTTCGTGGCTGGAGTCCGCTCTTTACTGGTGGTTGGAATGCGCCCTGGGGCCAAGAACTGATTCGCCAATGCCTTTTCTGTTGGAGTGGCCTGGGAAAACATACACAGCCATGAGAACATAAAAGTGTATTTTCACAAAGCACTGATGTTAGAAAGACCTCCGGCCCAATATTCAAAAGCAGCAACAGTAAGTGGGCCAATGAAAGACCTGTGTTATGAAAATGCTCTAGACTCAAATGAATTAAGCAGGGTACAGTTTCACCTTTATCACAACAACACACAATGGTTGTTACAGTGTAGATTGACTGACTACCTTTTACTAATATAAAACCTTACACAATAAATTTGACGTTCGCTGCAAACCATGCACCTCTATTGGATATCCCACAATGTGGCAATGTTGAACATGTGGCACAGTGTTCAACTCCATACAGGGACGAACACATTAGGCTGGCCACGGAAATAAACAACCCTCATAATGATTGGTTGACAAGACAAGACTGTGAATTTCACGCACCAGGTGCAATATGTAACGTAGTTAGCTCTGCCGTGTTCATGGTATTTATTTTTGGACATTTCCGTCCATTTATTCACAAATATTTGTACTCATCTTCCTTGTATTCACAGAATTTCATTTTTATATTATATGAAATAAATAAATTGCATCTAGTATGTTTCCACATATATTGAACCAATAAATATAAATACAACATTGGATGTAACAGGGTTTTTGAGCTACAAGCAGCGTTCAATAATACACAAAAACAATCATTTGAAAACTACAAGCAGTCCTAAATAATACAGCAAAACGCTCATTTGTCAACTACAAGCAGTCATAAATAATACAGAAAAACGCTCATCTGTAAACTACAAGCAGTCATAAATAATACAGCAAAACGTTCATCTGTAAACTACAAGCAGTCATAAATAATACAGCAAAACGCTCATCTGTAAACTACAAGCAGTCATAAATAATACAGAAAAACGCTCATCTGTAAACTACAAGCAGTCATAAATAATACAGCAAAACGTTCATCTGTAAACTACAAGCAGTCGTACAAAATATACAACGCTCATCTCTAAACTACAGTCGTAGACAATGAAGCAAAACACTCATCTGTAAACTACAAGCAGTCGTAGATAATACAGTAAAACGTTCATATGAAAACTACAGCTAGTTATAGATAATACACGAAAATGCTCATCTGTAAACTACATGCTGTCATGGGTTATCCAGCAAAACGCGCATCTGACAACTAGTTAGTCATACATAATACGGCAACACGCTCATCTGTAAACTACAGTCAGATAATATACGAAAACACTCATCTGAAAACTACAAGCAGTCCTAGATAATACAGGAAAATGCTCATCTGTAAACTACAGTCAAATACACGAAAACGCTCATCTGTAAACTACAGTCAGATAATACACGAAAACACTCATCTGTAAACTACAAGCAGTCGTAGATAATACAGTAAAACGTTCATATGAAAACTACAGCTAGTTATAGATAATACACGAAAATGCTCATCTGTAAACTACATGCTGTCATGGGTTATCCAGCAAAACGCGCATCTGACAACTAGTTAGTCATACATAATACGGCAACACGCTCATCTGTAAACTACAGTCAGATAATATACGAAAACACTCATCTGAAAACAAGCAGTCCTAGATAATACAGGAAAATGCTCATCTGTAAACTACAGTCAAATACACGAAAACGCTCCTCTGTAAACTACAGTCAGATAATACACGAAAACACTCATCTGTAAACTACAAGCAGTCATACATAATACAGCAAACGCTCATCTGAAAACTACAAGCAGTCATACATAATACAGCAAACGCTCATCTGAAAACTACAAGCGGTCATAGATAATACAGCAAACGCTCATCTGAAAACTACAAGCAGTCATACATAATACAGCAAACGCTCATCTGAAAACTACAAGCAGTCATAGATAATACACGAAAACACTCATCTGTAAACTACAAGCAGTCATAGATAATACACGAAAACACTCATCCAAAAATGGCTATGCACCGGATTTTGCTTATGTAGTAAAATAGAAATCCTCCTTTAATACTAACACATAGAATAACAAAAAAGAATGCATCTTACCAGTTTTTCATTCTCCAGTAAACCCTTTAAGAAATCCACTTTCCTCGAGTACTCACTGAGCACTTCTAAAATAGGTGAACTGAAAACAAATCAAAGTTTAATGTGTTTATGTTAATATTGCTTTTAATAATTCAATAATATGTCTTGACATTTTACTCAGCACGACCAAGATATCACATTTGTCAACGAAACCAGAAGAACAACAATTGGGGAGCAAGGGGAAGGAGGACAAAGAAATATCGAGGGAAGTGAATGTGATGCAATGTCACGCATCTCTGGGCACCCACAAGTAGTACTAATTGTTATTCTCACAAAGGTAATACAGCGATAACTCATGGTTGGTTTGCAGTAAAAATAAAACTCCAAAATCGATGTGTTTACCATCTTTTTTTTGGGACTATTTTCAAATTGCCCAGTGGAGTATTCATTTTTCTGCTAATGCTTTTGGCTGCTAGAGTAAATCTTTGGAACTGGATAAGGGACTACATTATAACAATAACCTTTTATTTAAAACAGAAACAAAAACAGGACTGTATCAAAAGCAATGGTCTTTAATATAGTCCACCTTTTGTTTCTTGCACGTCTTTGATATACTTATGCTGCATGCATTAGCTCAGTAAACATAGACCTGTTGGCTTTGCCAATGTTAGTTTGCTGTTTTGTTCCCTTCTTCTGTCTTTTGACCTAGAAAGGTGAAATCCCTGCCCATGCGTAAACCAATCTTTTTTCTTTTAGCTTTACTGCACTGTATTTTTTGCAATTTGGGGTCCGTACCCCTTTATTTTACTATGACATTTGAACATAAACCAAACGGAATTTGGCAAGCAGAAAATGGGACCCGTCTCCCCTTCCTACCACCTTATCGAAGTACTTGGGAATGACTACTATGTATTTTGGCATATGTTGCCAATTCATATAAATAATACATTATTTCTGAGCCTTAGAAGAAAAGCTATTGTATACGTAGTTTCTTACTGTGCCCTGGTCTTCTCCGTCATCCCATTCTTTCCATCGTCACTAAAACCTAATCAAGCTCCACTAGTTCTCTATCAAGCACCAGAATATAGTTCAGGAAGAACAATATTTCTAGCCTGCACCGAACAATATTCTGCTTTATCTTTGGAAATAATACCGACAGGATGTCAGTTCAAAAGGCATACTACAGAACTTCAACACTCCATCCACTCAGGATATAAAAGTACTTGATATTTCTATCACACTATGGGCTGTATCACTCAAAAATTAATATCTCTTAAATCTATACACATACGAATATTGCTTCTACATTCAGGGCAACCACCCACGGTGCTGCTCACTTGGGGACTCTGTCTAACACAATCCTTCTCCAATTCCTTGCCTAACAGTTTCTCCAATCAATTCTGTGGCTAACAGGCTCTGTGGATTTATGAATTTCTATTTTTATTAATATGATCCTGTGCGAGATTTCCTAAAGTATACTCAGACAATTAGAAAATAAATGGGGAAGACTCAGACTGCCACCTCCTTCTCAGTACAGCTTTTCAAAGCCATCGCCGGCTCACTAGCATAAGCAGCCCTCGTTTCAAGTTCTCTTTCGTGCTGCTAATACTGAATCCTTCCCCTTCAAGTACACCTTAGCCATCATCTGTCAATCTTGAAGGTTTTATCAGCCTTTTTTCGTCCTCCCTTTTGCTACTTAATACACTTACATAAGCTGTGTGTGACCTTTCTTTTAGTGACCTAGAGCAGTCACAAGTTACTGGCCTTTATACTGTGCGGGTAACATTGTTTAATGACCGAGCTGGGACAGAGTCAGTCACGCTGAATGCAAGTTTAATATATGGCTGATTCTACCACAGCCCAGCCAATCCGAGATGGTACTGAATATGTCCAGCTCTACTAATCTTAAAGTGACATGACTAAATCTGAACCAACACAAAGCCTTTCAGAAGCAAATCTGTCATGCCACTGACCTCGACCCACAGCCTCTATCCTTTACGTGTGATTCTGACATGCGCCCAACTACTTCTCAGTCCTTCCAGCCTGCCAACAGTAAGGCTGACAAGGGATAGACTCTGGTTCAAGTCTGCACCATTTCAGAAGCGATCCTGCCAACCAAGTTGTCCCTTGTCATGTAACAACTTCAGCCTTAGAAGGCTTTTTAGCCTGCAGCACACTACCTTCTGGAATTTGTAATTCTGTATTTCCCCCGTGTCTCAATATATGAACTTTTGCTTTCTAATAGGCAGCAAGAGGCTAGAAGTTAATCATCCAACAGGGGACCACTAAGCACATATAAGACCGACTACTCCTCAGCCCTACCAATCTTTCATTGACCGGATGGAGACAAGCAACCATGAATGCATGAACATATGAGTTATGTTACTAGCAAAACACACTTAACAAGTATCGCAGGGGTATGTACAAGAATTACTACAATTTTACCAAAGGGCAATTTTCTGCATGCTATTTCTGTACTTCAATCCATGGAGTGTATTTATTCCTTTTCAGCACATGAAGACAAATACACATAGAGAAGGTGAGACCCATATTACTGACAACTAGCACTCAAAGGTTCAAAGCGCGAAAAACTTTTGTATGTTCATGGGGAAACGGACTGGCAAATTATTGTACTGGCCACTTGGGTCAAGTAGAGATCAAAGCACTGGGACTTTAAGAAATCCCTCGCTACTGTGGAAGGTAGGCATTTCGAGGCTTGTGACCAAAACACCTTAAAGATAGGGAAATAAGAATATGCAGAAAGATTAGATAGGATATTTAGTTGTTTTAACAGGATTTGTAATGCACGGCAATGTGAGGGTCTCAAGGCTTTAAACTGTGGGCATGGGGAGATTATGTGATTTGCTCAGAATCACAGGATGTTGATGCGGGGACTCGAAACTGGTTCCCACCGGCGCCGAAGTGGGTAGCTCAGGCCGTTATGCCACATCCTCTCCCCTATGCTACGTATGGAAGGAGGCGTATAAATATGATGTGGTGTCCTGAGAAGTGAGCCACTAGCGCTTTAGGGGTGGTCAAGAATGGATAGGTTAATGTTGAATTGCACGACTATGGGAATGTAAAAGATGAACTATCAGTGCTCGATGAGCGATTCCTGTTGGGTTCTAATTGGTACCTCCAGCATGTCACATAACGGTGTTGTGCAGTGGACCACCAGGGTTACTTGGGGAGACGTCCTGCCAAAGCAGAGAGGCAACCCTTGAGGTGACTTCCATAGATGAGACAGTTGAAAACCTGGTGAAGGATCCTGAAGCATGCAGGCAAGAAACAAAAAAGAGACAGATAAGGCGACAGTGTCCCAAGTGTGTGCCCCGCAAATCCTGAAAGAAGTTATCACTGGAAGTTATTGGATCACTGGAAGTTTTTGGATCACTGGAAGTTTCGGAGGACAAGGGCAGGAACTGTTCTCCCTGGAGACTAATGAAGCTGGTTGATTGGTCACGTGACCATGAAAACCGTGCCTACATTTTTTTAAAGGAGGAATTGCTGAAGAAAGGCATCATCAATGGATAACATCACGGATAACGGGATGCTGTGCCGCTAAAGAACATTTTTCGATTTTTATGTGGTTGAGCAATTAATTGGTCATCAGAGGATGCTGCTGGTTTGCCCATGAGCTAATAAGCTGGTGAAGAGAAAGTAAGCAGAATCAAGGAGTGTTCGCGGACGGCTCTGGAGAGTGGTAAGGTGAGGGAGTATGCATTAGCTCTAACACAGCAAGCATACCATAGGACAGATCGGAGTGATTCGAAAGGCTGTGAACCTGGTAGCAGAGTTTTATTGATATGGTTCACGTGTTCAAGATGAGAAGTATAATCAAGGACATTTAGCAATTGTAAGAAAGGAATGCGATTAAAGAGTGTGAATTAAGAAAAAGCTGTTGCATAGTGGTGCATAATTCAAGTAAAGTGGTGAAGGCCTCACTGTTTATTTACTCAAAGAAAGTGGCAAAAGTGAATCTTCATTTGGTATTACTGAAGGAGGAAGGTTTCCGGAGCAATCAGGAATGTGCAAGAGATGATTTCTAAAGAAACTGGATTGCAAGAAGAAACCAGGGTGGTGTCGGTGTCGATGGGAGGGTTCAGTCGTGAAACTGCACAATCGTGAAAGGATGCATGTAAGAGGATTGCCCAGCTGGATAAAGGAGTATCGATGGCGTCTGTGGCTCTGGGGTATACAGTCATACGTTTTTCTCCTATAGAGAAAAGATATATGATGAATTTAGGTACGTGGAAAATGCAGCGACTGAATCTTTGAGATTCCTGGATGAATATTGAAGCGGGCTGGTTTTGACTGACAGTTTTATTCCCAATCACTTCCACCCCCCCTCCGGGAGATGTCATGCGTGCACCAAATATTCCCAGGCGTGGATCAACGGCTCAGTAAGCCTGGGACAGGGGCTGCTCCTCACAGCTGAGGTCCAACAATTGATATTGTTTTCATTCCACTATTAGGGCATGCAGCTTGGTAGTTCAGGCTGGGTTGTTCCTAATGGAGCAAGTTCAACTCTGACTTGCATAAGGTTAGATTTTTGTAGACCAAAGACCAACAAACGGTTTAGGTAAATGTAAAATAAGTGAAGTGAGATTCATTCGTTTTCTTACCTTAATTTGCAAACCACACAAAGGTGCCACTTCCCCGCCTTACCAAGATGTCCTCATAAAAGGTCAATTTACCATGAGTGCGATATTAAAATCCTTACCCACAATACAGTCCTCAGTGTACTACAATGAAACACTGCCCAAGAGTGAAAAAATGTGATTCTGGTAAACTCAGTATTGCACAGTAAGGCTGACACTTCAAGGTAGAGAAAATGTAATTCATCAAAGCATCTAGGAGAAATAGAATCACAGAATAACAAAAAATGTTTGACTTCACACAAGAATGTGCTATACACCACACATTTATTTCAGCATACTTCTGCGGCCCTGTCCTGCATACAATCACTTCAAGCGGGAGGAGAAAGCCTTGTTATGTATCTACTTGGCTTATAGATATAAAACTCATATGTTATTTAGAGGGGGATAAGCCACCTTTCTTTTATTTTGATATTTGGCATACAATCAATATCTGCATATGTGCTCCAAAGTTCCCTTATACGAGTGCCCAAATGTTGGCGGCATTAGTCACAGTGCCTCACCTGGGGTGCTTCTTGAGTGTTGTCAGCATGTGTTCCAGAGCGCCCACATACTGTAACAGAGAAAACAAGCAACATAAATCTCACAAGGGCACAGAGAAGGCGAAAGCAGGGGCCTAATCTGACGAAAGAACTTCGAGTCTGCTTCACATCTCAAAATATCTTTCGAATCCAAAACAATATTCCTAGGATCTTGCCAATGATCAGTATCTTCAGAGGGATTGTTGGTCCTGGAGTGTCCTCTGCATGTTAAACAAACATGTTCCCCTGCCCCGAGTGCGTGTAAAACTTGTATCATAACTGTTTGTTTGACCCTGGCATCACATGCTAATCTAGAGTGCCAGGGCCTGTCTTGTGCCCCCCCACACACACAAACATGGTGTAAAGTTTTACCCCCAAAAGTCTGAAACTGGCACGGCAGCAGACCCTACTCGTCATTTTTAAATTTTGCAACAGGCAGTGTGAATTTGTTCAATTCTGGTGTCTAACGTCAAGAAATCGAAAAACGGAAAAGCTTTTTTTAAAATCTATGCAGCACAGGTCACTTCGAGTAGGTTTCTGGGTCCCAATGAGAGCTCGTTTGTAGCACAGAGAAGCATCACATGTTACAGGACCTCACCGGGGTTGCTTATGATTCCCCGGTTATAGAGGGGACAAGTCCCAGCAGCTGAGGCTCGACTGATTGGTTGGGGTCCCTGCCAGCCTGAAGTACTGCACACATGCAAAAAACAGATCGGAATACTACCCACGAGAGGTTTTAGGGGTTACAATCATTTCCAACTATTACACTAGCATTCAAAACATGTAATAGTGGTTTGTTATAAACAAACAGGCAAAATGAATAGGTCATGCTAGCATTTGGAGTCCCGACTAAAGAATTTAGTGAAAAGTTAGCTACTGTGTAAAAAACATTGCTTTCTCTTTTCAATTAATCTGAGAGAGAAAGAAATTAAAGAGTGATGATACTTTGTGTTTTTGAAATGAACAAAAGATCCCTCTTACATTACAATGTAAGCACTGCAAAGTAGCTGCCATGATGCACCACACACCCAATTGCAGGAGGGGAGCTATATTTTAAAGACTTGTTAACAATGGTGCACTGCCAAGCCACACCTTAAAACAACACTGCTAAACAGTAAAAAGAGTTTTGGGCGATTAGGTGCCTTTAATTCACCTAATGTAAAGGAAACAAAATGATTTTGTGCTCACTCACATAGACGCCCGATTACTACGGAGTTTTGGGACACAGAGTTTTGCATAGCTGAAGACACAAATGTGTGGTAAACAGAGCCATCTAGTGGCCAATTTAAGCGAAAAGAAACGAAACACACCGCTAAAATGGTAAGTACATGTGGAATCCTATCACGTTTAGATCACTTAAATCAAATCACTGATCGGGTCCTCAATGTAGAATGAACACATATTTTTACAAGGAATTACTCTGAAAGAGGATTACACAGATTTATTGACCGGAGTTACATTCAGAGCCATCTTAAGGATCCAGGGGACCCTGGGCAAGTAATATTTTAGAAGGCCCTGTTTGGAACAATACTGATTTTTTAACGCAATATTGAATTGTACGTTGAAGGTTAAGATGCAGAAATACACAGAAGTGAGCCAGAGAGAACGTTCCCTTTCCCAGGAGGCCCTTGTAAGGTGTAAGCCCTGGGCAACCGACCTTTTTTCCCTAGCCTTAAAACGTCTCTGGTTACTTTAGAGAATTTTTTTTTTTTTTTTAAATTTATATGGCGCACAGCTACCCAGAGGTTTTCCGGCGCCTACAGACCCGCACTATAGAGAAGAGGACAAGACTCTAGTGGTTAAATAGCCACGTTTTTAAATCTTTATGAAATTTGTGGTAGATAGTTTCCTGGCGTAGTTGAAACGGGAGTGAGTTCCATAGAGATGGAGCTAAGTAGGCAAACGACTGTCCGCCCATACGTGCTCGTTTGATCCTGGGGACTTGAAATTTTAATTGATTAGAGGATCGCAGGAGGCGTGAGGGGAGGTATGGATGTACCAAGGCACTAAAATAATGTGGTGCTGAATCCATTTTGATCCTATGCATGTAGCAAAGGGCTTTGAATTTGTAGCGATTTTCCATCTTAAGCCAGTGAAGGTCACGGAATTATGTATGAGTTAAAGAAGTCAGGTTAACAGGTAAGCTTGATCAGTAACAGCCTGCAGGATCAATTTCCTTCTAGGCACCCAACAAATTATTTTAGCAGCTTGGCTTGCCTAAACGAAACATATTTATTATCAAAGGATTAAAACCATTGCAGTCACTTCTTGTCATACTCTGCCTTAGGTGTGACTCTGGTGTGGTTTTATCAGGGTTTTCTCATACATAGTCTGGCAGATGGTTCGGTGGACTAATGCATCCATTCTAAGAGTCATTGTTTGACCTCATGGTTACAACTTCAAATACTGGTGGATACTTTCAGACTTTCATCCTTCTAAGATCGATAAAATGTACCACTGAGTTGGCTAACAATAAACATCTGTTATTTCAGCACCAAGAGACCCAAGAGTGAATGTGTGCTTTATGAAACAGGCTATGTTATGCGGTCAGGGACAAAACAGATATTCCATCTTTTTCTACGTCACTCTGCTCTTATCTGGCAAAAGTGCATTCTTCATCCCGTGGGGATTGTAAATCAGTCGTGTGCCTTCTAACAACAACAACAATTATATCAGTATATGTTTTTGAAGCACAATGACATTGTATCGGCCAAGCAACTCACTAAACAAACAAGTTTTACTACTAAATTGAATAGCACTCATCGTTGAGGACAGGCTGACTCACTCAGTGAGATCTGGACATGCAGACTGCAGAAACATCTCTGCAGAAAGTGCTTGACACATTGAGATCTTAAGGGCATCTCTTTACATGATCGCCAGCTCGAAAGTTCTCTCCCTGAGGCTCAAGCCTGGAACTCATAAAATGAGTCGTGTTTAGTAAACAAAGGCAACCCTACTCATACGCAACCAGAGCATATGAGATATGCAGAAAAAAAAACAATGGTTCTTGTGGGAAATACAAAAATATATTTGGTTTCTTGATGGCATTTTTGTATGAGCGTCTCTCTTTTAACATCCTTTACAAGCATTATTAGCCATTATGCTTAAATGTTATCAAATATTTTTGTATTTCCCACAAGAACCATTGCACAAGTTACTAACTTGTGTAACGATATATCTGTAAGAGACAGTAGTTAGTGACAGATTCCTTACCTTAGAATATCCCCAGGCGTCAGGCTGGATCCGGAAAGTTTTTTGCGTAGCAGTACCCTTGAGCGTCGGTAGGCGGCGTCGTGCGGCTCCGTGTCCGTCGTCGTGGTCGCCGGGATGACGTCGCGGGCAGTACTTAGACGCCGCCCCTGCGCGCTGACGTCAGTTCTGTACACGACTTTCCGCGCCAGGAATGCAGAGCCATGCAAGAAGCTGACATAGGTGTCTGAAAAATACTAGGGCCCTGAAAGGGATGTCCTTAACCCTAGAAATCAGTTCGCAGAACGGGGAGGATGGGGGGCGGTAAGGAATCTGTCACTAACTACTGTCTCTTACAGATATATCGTTACACAAGTTAGTAACTTGTGCATCTGAAAGACACACGTTAGTGACAGATTCCTTACCTTAGAATAGATACCCCAGCAATACCAACCCCGGTGGTGGGTCTGCGAACAAAGATCAGACAAGGAAGTCCTGGAGGACAGAACGGCCAAAGAAGCCGTCCCTCCGGACCTGACTGTCAAGGCAGTAATGCTTTGTAAACGTGTGCAGCGAGGCCCACGTAGCTGCCTGACAGATATCCTGCAGCGGAGCACCGCGGCCCAAAGCCGTGGTAGCAGCCGTTGCCCTGGTGGAATGGGCACGCAGCCCAACAGGAGGCTCCTTCTTAGCCAAAGAATAGCAGGCTTTGATACACAAGGTTACCCAGCGGGAGATGGTTCTCTTGTGCACCGCCCGACCTTTTTTGGCGGCCACTTAGCCAACAAAGAGCTGGTCATCCACCCGGAAATGGCGTGTGCGGTCGATGTAAAAGGAAAGCGCACGTTTAGGGTCCAGACGGTGGAGGCTCTCTTCCTCTCTGGAAGGATGCGGAGGCGGAAAGAAGGTGGGCAAAGTGATGGTCTGCCCAATGTGGAAGGCAGTAACCACCTTTGGCAAGAAGGACGGACGCGTCCTAAGAACAACCTTGTCTGGATGGACAGACAGAAAGGGAGGTTTACATGATAGAGCCTGGAGCTCACTCACCCGCCGAGCGGAGGTGATGGCCACCAGAAAGGCAGTCTTCAGAGTCAGAAGACGAAGAGGACAGTTATGTAGAGGCTCAAAGGGAGCGCACGTAAGAAAGGTAAGAACCAAGTTCAAGTCCCACTGAGGCATCACAAACGGAACAGGAGGGAAGAGGTGTGTAATGCCTTTTAGAAACCTGTTAACAACAGGGGACTTGAAAAGGGAGGGCTGATCAGGAAGCCTGAGGAAGGCCGAGATGGCACAAAGATAGCCCTTGATGGTACCCAGGGCAGAACCCTGTTGGGCCAGGGAAAGAAGGAACAGGAGAACCTCAGAGACAGGGGCAGAAAGGGATTCACAGCCTTTGCTGTGCACCATGCCACAAACTTGTTCCACCTGCAGGCGTATACCACCTTAGTGGAGGGACGCCTGGCTGCCAGAATCACATCACAAACTTCGGGAGGCAAGTCGAAAGGAATCAACTGCCGCCGCTCAATCTCCACGCAAGCAGGTGGAGGCTGGACAGGTTCGGGTGGAGGACCGTCCCCTGCTGCTGCGACAGAAGATCCTCCCGAAGAGGCAGACGGATCGGGGGATCTACGCTCATACCAAGTAGCTCGGGATACCAAACTCTTCGAGCCCAGTCCGGAGCCACAAGAATGACTGGGGCCCGGTCGTGCCGAATCTTCTTCAACACTCTGGGTAGAAGTGGTATAGGCGGAAAGGCGTACAATAGACCGCAACTCCACTCGTGACGAAAAGCGTCGCCGGCGAGTGCCGCCTTGGAAATTCCAACGCGCAGAACTGATGACATTGCGCGTTCTCTTCGGTGGCGAATAGATCTAACCAAGGCTCTCCCCACTGTAGAAAGAGTCCTTGCGCCACTTCCGAGTGAAGACGCCATTCGTGATCCATCATGCACCTGCGGCTGAGTTCGTCCGCCCTGGCGTTCAGGGAACCTGCCAGGTGTTGAACCATCAGGAACATGCCCTGATGTTCCAGCCATGTCCAGAGGCGCAGAGCCTCCTGACAAAGGGTCCACGACCCCACCCCGCCTTGTTTGTTGCAATACCACATGGCGGTGGTGTTGTCTGTGAACACCTGCACTACCTTCCCTTTGACAGAGGGAAGGAATGCCTTGAGTGCAAGTCGGATCGCCCGGAGCTCCAGAAGGTTGATATGGAGCCGGGACTCCGCCCGGAGACCAGAGGCCTCTGATCTCCGCCTCTCCCATGTGACCGCCCCATCCCAGAAGGGACGCGTCCGTCACAACTGTGTGCTCTGGCTGGGGAAGGGAGAGGGATCTGCCCATGACCCATTGCCGGTTCGAGAGCCACCACTGCAACTGTAGTGCAGTCCCCTCCGAGATCTGGACGTGATCGGACAGGTTGCCCTGGTGCTGCGCCCACTGGAACTTCAGGTCCCACTGCAGAGCCCGCATATGCCATCTGGCATGATTGACCAGCAGGATGCAGGAGGCCATGAGGCCCAGCAGCCTCAGGGTCATCCGTATCGAAACCCAGGATAAAGGCTGAAAGATCGGAATCATAGCCCGAATATCCCGGACTCGCCGTTCGGGAGGATAGGCCCGAAACTGCGTCGTGTCCAGAACTGCTCCGATGAAAAGGAGCTGTGGAGAAGGAATCAGATGCGACTTCGGCACATTGATGGAGAACCCCAGCGAGTGCAGGAGTTCGGCCGTAGTCTGGAGGTGGGAGACGACTGCCTGGGGCGAGCCCGCCTTCAGCAACCAGTCGTCGAGGTAGGGGAAGACTGGAACCCCTGCCCGGCGCAGATGAGCTGCGACCACCGCCATCACTTTCGTGAACACCCGAGGGGCACTGGTAAGGCCAAAGGGAGCACGGTGAACTGAAAATGCTCGAGGCCTACCGTGAACCGCAGGTAACGCCGGTGGGCCGGCAGGACGAGGATGTGAAAATAAGCGTCCTGCAAGTCCAACGCTACCAGCCAGTCTCCAGGGTCGAGGGCAGTCAAGACCTGAGCTAGGGTGAGCATCTTGAACATCTCCTTCCGGAGGAAGCGATTGACGTTCCGGAGGTCCAAGATAGGACGCAAGTCCTCCTTGTCCTTTTTGGGCACCAGGAAGTAGTGGGAGTAGCAACCACGCCCTACTTCTGGGGTCGGAACATGCTCGATGGCCCTCTTGGCCAAGAGGGCCGTGACTTCCTTCTGCAGAAGTACCAAGTGATCCCCTGACATGCGGTGGAATTGAGGTGGCATGGCTGGGGGGGTGGTCTCGAAGGGGAGGGAGTAGCCCCTTCGGACAATGTATAAGACCCACCTGTCCGAGGTGATGGGACGCCAGTGGTGAAGGTGATGGCGGACCCTGCCCCCTACTGGCGTGCTGTGCACCGGAAAGGAGGGACTAGGAGGGCTTGGAGGCCGCGGACGGGTTGTAGGTGGTGGCCTGACCCGCACGCTGGTTGCCCGAACCGCCACGGCGGTATCCACGTCCTCGGCCACGCGTAGACGCTTTCTGCGCGGGCCGGTGGCTGGGCAGCTGACGTGACTGGGCGCCCCTTCCGTGGCCACGAAAGGGGCGAAAAGCAGAGGTGAGCGGAGGGCGTACAACAGAAAGGCCCAGGGACTTGGCCGTAGCCCGTGAGTCCTTAAACCGCTCCAGCGCATGGTCTGCCTTTGAACCAAAAATACCGACTCCATCAAAGGGCATGTCCATGAGTGTATTCTGGACATCACCCGAGAAACCAGTTGTTATCAGCCAGGCGTGGCGACGTAGCGCCACCGTCGTCGCAAGCGATCTGCCCAGCGAGTCGGCGGTATCAAGGCCACAACGGATGGTGTATTTAGCCGCATCTCGCCCTTCCGCAATGGCGCGGGTAAGCAGTGTCTGGACCTCCTCAGAACACTGCGGCAAAACAGCCGCCACCGAATCCCACAGGGAGTGGGTATATCGGCCCAAAAGGCCAGCGGTGTTGACGGACCGCAAGCCAGCACTGGAGGAAGAAAAGCCTTCTTCCCAAATTGGTCCAGGCGTTTGGATTCCCTATCCGGAGGGCGGTAGGGAAGGCGGTTTGGGAGGCAGAGGCTTGGACAACCAAGCTCTCAGGGGTGGGATGTTGGGAGAGAAACAAGGGGTCGCCCGGAGCAGGGCGATGGCGTCGGGCCACGTTCCTATCCACAGGAGCCCCTGTGGTGGGTTTGGACCAGGCACCCAAAGAACGTCAGTGAGTGCATCATTAAACGGCAGCACAGTCTCCGAAGAGGAAGCCGCCGGCTGAAGCACTTCTGTCAGGAGGTTAGTCCTGACGGCCACAGTAGGCAACTGGAGATGTAAGGCTCCAGCTGCTCTACGCAACACCGTTGCAAAATTAGCTCCCTCCTCCGTAGCCACGGGAGGAGACAGCATGCCAGTGTCTGGGGAGGTGTCTAGACCACTGGCATCCCCAAGTTCCTCAGCCCAGTCCGGATCAAACTCACACTGTTGTGCGAGAGGGTCCTCAGACCCCTCCCAGCTCTCCTGGTCCTCCTCTTGTTCAAAATATGGAGGAGGAGGGACATTTGGGACCCAAGGTCTCACCGGAGCCGGCGTCGAGCGACGTCGGTCCGGCTCCATGTCCGGAGCCGGAGAGAGCCGGGGACCGACGCCGTCCGGAGCCCCGGACGGCGTCAGGAACGGCACCGGGGACATCGGCGTCGGCGGAGTTAGGTCAACCGGCGTCGATGGGGGTTGCAGTACCACCGGAGCCGGGATCGAGGCCGGGGCCGGAGCCGAGATGAAGGCTGGTGGGACAGGCGGCGCCGGGGCAACCCCATCAGGGCCCGCAGGGCCCGAAGGCGCACCGGAGGGACCTGAAGGCCCGAAGAGGGGGGCCATGGCCGACAGGAATTCCTGTATTTCGGCCGGAGTCGCCCCCGAACCCGGAAAGAATGGGTAATTCGGGGCGGCTCTACAGGCATGTCCGGGGCCGCGGGGACGGTGCCGACTGGGGCCTCAGCCGAGTCGCGAGACCGGCAGGCGAAGTCTTAGAGCGATGACGCCTCTTAAGACTTCTTGTGCTTCGACTTACCGGAGGAGCGCGAAGACTTGGATTCCGACGAACGGCGGGGACTCCGCGACCGGCCCCTCGACCTCTCCCGGGACCGGGGCTTGGTGCGGCGCGGAGCCGACTGCCGGACCTCGAGTAGCTTTCGAGACCGCTCTCGCAAAGCCTTCGGATGAAGTTTCCGGCAGTCAGGGCACGACTTCGTGTCGTGGTCTCGGCCGAGACAGAAGAGACACTCGAGATGCGGGTCCGTGATCGACATCATGCGACCACAGGCCTCGCAGGGCTTAAAGCCGGGCATCCCTACGACACCTTAGGAGTCGTGAAGACTCGATGAAGAAACAGTGAAAAAATTCACAAAAAGGATAGTCAAAAAGTGACTAGGGCACTGCTCTTCCCGGATCTGCGCTTACTGGCGCGGAAAAAGAAGAACTGACGTCAGCGCGCAGGGCGGCGTCTAAGTACTGCCCGCGACGTCATCCCGGCGACCACGACGCCGACGACGGACGCGACGCCGCCTACCGACGCGCAAGGGTACTGCTACGCAAAAAACTTTCCGGATCCAGCCTGACGCCTGGGGATATTCTAAGGTAAGGAATCTGTCACTAACGTGTCTCTTTCAGATGTTTCTTTCTGTATAACTCATAAAATGTGGGCTTCACCAGCCTCCTGGTCGGCTTGACGTCATATGGGCCAGCTCGTGGTTTGTGAACTATCGATGCTAAACCTTTGGCAACTGTTCAAGGCCCATTTCATTACAACGATTTTTGCTCACTGTGTAACAGAGGAGCAAATAAGCCTGGCAATCCCAAATGGACGGTGTATAGATGCATGTAAAAACAGCTCTTGTGCCATTAGTGGAGGAAGGTGTTCGAAGGTTGGGCAACTTAAACTTAAAATTAAGATATGGAAAGCGCTTTGCCTTAGCAGATGAAAATGTATGTGTTTCAAGGACTAGATCTTTTGCCACGACGCAATCCAGAGTACTGGCCCATCCCTTATGACTTCACACTTTTCCTTTAATTTATTATTATTTTTTTTTTAAGCATGACATTTCTTATATTTGGACGGACATAACACAAAATAATATAGTGGTGGGAGTGCAGGTTCACTCCAAACAGGAGTTTCGAGGATGCCGGTCAAATAACACTAGCATGGCGAATGCAAGCTCACAGTGAGACAACAAAATGTTGGTCTTTGGGAAACACAGGGATGTCTGATCAGTCTCATGTTCCGTCCCATGGTTGGATGTCAGTGATGAGAGCTAATGACCTGTCTTTTAATTAGTTAACCGACCCAGGATCATAACCGGGTTGTACCTATCAGTTTAGTGTCATCCGCTGTATTCGGTTTGGCCTAATGAGCCCGGCCGGGGGTCTCGATGCTTACGACTTAAGGCCATACCACTAATACACGTCACGTTCACAGTCAGTGACATCATACAAGAGGAGCGGAAGTGACGTCACCCACCTTGTCCAGCCTCCAGTCCCCGCGCTCGGGGCTCTCCGAGGCCATGGTCTCGCAGCGAGACAGCAGCCGCAGGAAGTTAAGCTCCAGCCGGGAGCCGGCCATGACGCCAGCGTAGCACCCGCTTCCCATCACCGGAAGCGGCCTACTAAAGACACGATAGCGTCATGGCACCGAGCCAGCCCTTGCAGAGGGGGGTTGCGCGTGCGCATTTCCCAACTCTATACCCCGCCCCTCTTCAGGCAGCGCTTCTCTGATTGGTCCATAGGTTCCACCGTCTGCGATTCACCATTGGTAGATACGACCGCCAGGAACTTAGCGCTGACAGTCAAACCAAAGAGCAGGTAGGGGGAGGCCAAAGCGCCGCTGGGAGGAGCCGTAGAGACGAAAGCGGCCTAGAGCGTCTTAACTTAAACCTATAGAAAGAAAGAGGGAGGACAAGCATCCCAGACAGAAGCAGTATTTGAACAAAACAAAAACACATACTGGAGAAATCACATTTTAAATATCATGCTTTAATACTTTGGCTGCCATTCAATTGGGTGACTTTGAGACATTAGCGCTATGGTTTTCGTACGCCTTATCAGGGCTGCAGCGAAGTGCAGAACTCTGCACCCAGGGGCGTATCTTAGTGAATAATGTTTGGGGGTGTGAGTCTGAGATATCCCAACAAGCAGTGTAGCCTACCCAAATAATAATAAAGGGACCTGGTTGCCCACAGTCAGGTCAAGTACTGGCTTCTTGGCAAGGTTCTTAATGGTGAATAAGTACAGCATACATGTCAGGCCCGGTTCTAGCTGGTGGGCCAGGCCCACCTAAACATGAGCCTGGCCCACCCAAACATGAACCTTGGCCCTCGCAGTGAATCTGCCACCGATGTACAACAACAATAAAAAATGTTCAGATAACTGGTGATTTAAGGTCCTGCTGGAGAGCAATCATTTGTCTGTTGGTAGTTTTTAAATGCAGAAAAACTGAATTTTATGTGGATAGCTCAGTGGGTTACTGCCTTTGTCACAGAGATCCTTGTGTTACTTGCAGTTCAGAAGTTACAATCCTAAAATAGGACAGTGACCTATGAACTGTCATCAAAGAGCTGCATGCAAACTTTGCTTTTTTGTGTTGTGATATAGTTAGAACTTCTCCAGTCTTTCATTATTCTAATGTTGCTAAAAAGAGTTTGTTTGTGCAGTTATACATTTTTATCAGTAAAGCCAGCCCCCAACAAATGGAGTACTCTTTAAATCCTGAGTTTGTGCTTCTCCAGACCAAACCCTCGTAAAATATATTGCCCACCAGTATGGATGACATGTGATTCCTATACCTTGTAATCCTCATTGGCTTATGTGACATTCCCCGTAGACTGATTTATTGTCTCTGTATAATGTGTGCGTGATGTAAAGTACTGTGACACCCTACTCTGATATGAGTAGCGCTATACAACAAATGAAATGCATATGAGAGAGGGGCAACGGAGAGATGATGGGCACTAGTGGAGGGTGGCAGTGAGGGAAGCCGAGGAGGAGGCCATGGGATGAGGGGCTATGGAGCGATGAGGGGCACTGATGGAGGGTGGCAGTGAGGGAATCAGAGGAGAAGGTCATGGGGTGGGGGAACTACAGAGAGATGAGGGGCACTAGTGGAGGGTAGCAGTGAGGGAAGCCGAGGAGGAAGTCATGGGGGGGAGGGGCTATGGAGCGATGAGGGGCACTAGTGGAGGGTGGCAGTGAGGGAAGCCGAGGAGGAGGTCATGGGGTGGGGGGGGGGTGGGGACTACAGAGAGATGAGGGGCAGTAGTGGAGGATGGCAGTGAGGTAATCCGAGGAGGAGGGGCTATGGAGCGATGAGGGGCACTAGTGGAGGGTGGCAGTGAGGGAAGCCGAGGAGGAGGTCATGAGGTAGGGGGGAACTACAGAGAGATGAGGGGCACTAGTGGAGGGTGACAGTGAGGGAATCCGAGGAGGAGGTCATGGGGTGAGGGGCTATGGAGCGATGAGGGGCACTAGTGGAGGGTGGCAGTGAGGAAGCCGAGGAGGAGGTCATGGGATTGGGGGAGGGACTACAAAGAGATGAGGGGCACTAGTGGAGGGTGGCAGTGAGGGAAGCCGAGGAGGAGGTCACGGGGTCGGGGGGACTACAGAGAGATGAGGGGCACTAGTGGAGGGTGGCAGTGAGGGAATCCGAGGAGGTCATGGGGTGAGGGGCTATGGAGCGATGAGGGGCACTGGTGGAGGGTGGCAGTGAGGGAATCCAAGGAGGAGGTCATGGGGTGGGGGGAACTACAAAGAGATGAGGGGCACTAGTGGAGGGTGGCAGTGAGGGAAGCCGAGGAGGTGGTCATGGGGTGGGGGGGGGGGAACTACAGGGAGATGAGGGTCACTAGTGGAGGGTGGCAGTGAGGGAGTCCGAGGAGGAGGTCATGGGGTGGAGCTACGGAGAGATGAGGGGCACTAGTGGAGGGTGGCAGTGAGGGAATCCGAGGAGGAGGTTATGGGGTGGGGGGGAACTACAGAGAGATGAGGGGCACTGGAGGAGGGTGGCAGTGAGGGAATCTGAGGAGGAGGTCATGGGGGAGAGCCTAGGGAGTGATGAGGGGCACTGGTGGAGGGTGGCAGTGAGGGAATCCGAGGATGAAGTTATGGGGTGGGAGGGAACTACGGAGAGATGAGGGGCACTAGTGGAGGGTGGCAGTGAGGGAAGCCGAGGAGGAGGTCATGGGTGGGGGAGAGCTACAGAGCATGTGGGGCACTAGTGGAGGGTGGCAGTGAGAGAATCCGAGGAGGAGGTCATGGGGTGGGGGGGCTACAGAGAAATGAGGGGCACTAGTGGAGGGTGGCGGTGAGGGACTCCGAGGAGGAGGTCATGGGGTGGGGGGCAGCTACGGAGAGATGAGCGACACTGGTGGAGGGTGGTAGTGAGGGAGTCTGAGGAGGAGGTCATGAGTGGGATGGGCTACGGAGAGATGAAGGGCACTGTTGGAGGGTGGTAGTAAAGGTATCTACGGAGAAAGAGGGCATTGGTGGGGCCCCAAAAAAGACTTTTGCACCAGCACAATGCACAAAAGCCTGCCCTGTCATGGCCTTTCTGTTTTAGTTTATTTAATTAACAGTCGGGTGATTAGGACAACTGTGGAGCATACTTTAAAGTGCATGCTAATTACATTTACTGCTATAGTCAATGTTTCAAGTTTGAAGGTGATTTTACTAATGTTTTTTACCGGGAATAATGAAAGTGGAACCGGATGGTGGCTGATATGGGGCTGGGGCCCAAGGTCAGCTGTGAGATAAGATGCACTGGAGAGGGGTGGGAGAAAAGTGGATAATCAAGCCTGTAAGGGAGTGCGCTGCAGAGTCAGGGGTGAGGTGGAGGTAGTAATGAAGAGGGATTCTCCTTGAAGGCTCGCACAGAGGGTGCCCGAGTAGTGTCACTTGCCCGATACTCCCACCTTAGAAACCTCCTCTTCCCATCAAAGGGACATTACATGGGGAAAAAAAAACACTTTTTGAGAGTGATAACATTTAGAAAGAGATTTGGAAAAGAGTGCGTTTTACTGGGCTTTGTAAGACTAAGGAGAGTTAAAGGAGGGCCCTGGAGCAGGCCTGGCTAGACATATAAGCGACAAATCGGGCCTGCAGTGGCCCACCCGAATGCACCCTTGGCCCACCCAAATAAAAGTTCCTGGAGCCGGGCCTGATACATGTCAACATTTGTAAAGCAGAAGGGGGAGGGGGGCATACATTTTCCCCATTAACTTGTAATGAAGTGGGGACAATTTCAGGGAGGAGAAAGCTATATTAAAGCCCCTTTTGGCTTACAAAAAATCAGACGTCTTCCACCAGGACTGTTTGCATGTCTGTTACAGTTCAAAGATGGATCAAATTAGACATGTTACAAAATATTGTAACTGATACCACGTCTAACATCTGAGGTACCCTTATTGGAGGAGTGGGCTACTAAATACCCACCATAAATCCTGTAGCAGCACAATTAATTAAGGACTGGTGGATGTGTTACTGGCTGTATGAGGCCCTCATGTCAGCAAACTTATTTGGCGCAAGCTTGAAGTATCGGAAGATCGTAAGCAATCATGTTCACAGTTGGCTTTACTTTGGGCTGAGTTCAGTGAGGAGCGGTCTTTCAAATACCATCAATGTGCTCCCTGATATACCAATGCTGTTAAAAACCAGGTCTCACGATTAACATGCCCCTCAACTAAGATTGTGTTTCTTCTCCTGCTCCATAGGGCTGTGGAAACCAGGTATAGAAATCCTCCTGAGATCAATTTTGCTTATTCTTTGTCTTAAGCTACAGTTCCCCCAGACTTAAAAAATTAAGCTCCTCTTCTGAGCCTACCTTACCCTATTTGAGCTAGGGCCCTTCCCCATGAAACGAGCATCCCCGATCTTGCCCCCTAGCTACATCTGAGGTGCACCAACAAATCTGAAAAAGTGGCTATATTTTTGGGACATCTTGGTAAACTAACGTTTTGTAAGAAATAGGCTACTCTTTTGTCTCTTCAATATCTGCCAGATCCTCCAAATGTGGAAAATAACACCCTTGACCAAAGCCCCCTTCTCTCGCCAATCTACTCATGCAAAAGTCACCCAGACGTGGGATAGAAGCCAGTCTCTGGCGGTTACCCTTTACCCTGTGTGTTCGATTTAATTCCTACAAAACTTGAAATGAATTGCCTTTACAGAAGCCACCTTCCTTCCGTCTTCAGTCAGCTGAGCTAAGGTCTAAACCCAGAAAGAATAAGTTATGAAAATACATTACCAAACACAACAAGATGATGGACTGAGTGCTGAAACTTTTCAACCACTCACCCCTAGTCAAGAGATCTGGGTTGAATCCATCGTTCTTTTGTTCACCATGCCACCCCAGTTTAGACCCAGCCGTATGCTAATCAGTATTGACCCTGCTCCTCTTGGGAATAGTCCAGCCCGAACTGCCAGGTCCTCCCTGGACTGAAAAAAATGTATCCTGGGACTGGTTTCAGGGCATCACCCCTCATTGGCCAAGCTAGCTTGAATACAGTGTTTAGGAAGCTGGCTCTGTATATACTATACCAAAATGAGGTATAGTGTGCACAGAGTCCAGTGGAACCCCAAAGGTAGACAGAGGTAAAAGTAGATAGCACCTTACTCTCTATTTGTGGTAGTGTGGGCGAGCAGTAAGGCTTTATCAGAGGGTAGTGTTAAGCATTTGTTGTACACACTCAATCAGCAAATGATGTCACACACTCAAAGAATGAACTCAGACCAATTTGTTTTGCATAAAAATATTATTTAATTATTTTATTTCTAGAACCAAGTCAAGCCTGGCACAGGCAAGTGAAATAAATGCTTTGCAAAATCCTATGCAGTGTTTTACAATTGAATGCAGGTTCAAATGCAGTTGATTGAAATACAGGTAAGTCATAATATCGAAATTACGTTACAGATTACTTTTCAGTTACTTTTCAGATTACTTTTTAAGTTACTTTTTCTACTCAGTGTGATATGTCTAGATATCACACTGGGACATTTCCTAGAGAAAAGGTAAGTAAAATCAGTTTTGTACAGTTGTAGCATTTCAGGTTTTCATACAAATCAACTCCAGGGCAGTGGGTTGTAGGCATGGCACAGATGAGTGCCATGTCGACTCTTCAATTTGTTCTGCACCAAAACACGCAGCCTGCAATGGCAGTGTGTGTGTGTGGCCAGAGAGGTGCCAATTGGGGGTACAAGGTACAGTTTTGGGAAAGAACTCAGGCCCAGGGAACCTGATTGGCAGGGACCCAGGGAACATCAAGTCAAAGTGCATCAGTAGTCTGGCAAAAAGTGGTGGGGTTACTGCAACAGAAACCCAGCTTCCTACACAGTGGCAATCCCATTACTCAGAGGTGCGACCGGTCCATTGAACAAATCACCTTGTAATACCGGTCTGTTAATTACTAATACACTAAAAGGTGTCTGTACCTGTGAATTGTTATCCAAAAACAAAATGATACCTGAGGCTTGGACATGGGTTCCAGCAACCCTTGCAAATGTGCCTCTAGGAGATGAGAATTTAATTCTACCTGCTGTATTTTGTAAAGATTCACAACTGAGAATTTTTTCTTGGAATGTGCATGGGCTGGCCCATTTGTTGGCTGATCCAGATATTATTCCTTTTTTAAATACTTTTGAAATTTTATTGTTTCAAGAAACATGGAGAACAAGTTAACTCCATTGCTTGGGTTCAATGAATTTAATCTCCCTGCTGTACGCACTAACAAATCAGTGCAGACTTTCATGTTATATTGCGACTGAACTAAATCTGACTGTTGAAGTAGTTGAGCTACAGTTAGAATGGTTACAATGCGTTTTATTACAGTACAACTGTCATAAGATGATAATATTCAATGTTTATTTAAGTGCGAGGAAAAATAAGGAGACAGCTGTATATCCTACGGGATATCATAAGCTCATTAGTATCCAGATGCAAGTTTGATTATTTCTGGTGACTTTAACCTACATCTGGTTACTTTTAATTACATAAATGGAAAGAGTAATGGTATCGCAAATGAGTGTTGTGCTAACATGAACCAGCTTGGGCTAATCCTGTTAATAGAAAAATCTTTGGGCAAATTAAGGTCAGTTCCTTCTTTTAAACAGTCTAAGCATGGTTCAATTATCGATTACACCTTCATTTCAGAAAACTTGAGCCCAAAAATTGTTGAATATAAGGTGATACCTCGACTCGAAAGTGATCACAACCCTCAGGTAGACATACTACAACTGCCAATAAGTTGTAATCCCAGATCTAATGAGCTTTTTAATATGGTCTACTCTTCATACAATTTGAAAAGACTGGTATGGCATTCGGACAAACAAGTAGAAATAATAAAGTTTGCCTAAGCAATAATAAAGGATATTGACCAGTGCCAGGTGGGGTAGGTTCATTGTTAGATAAATGGAATGACATTACCTCATCCCTGGTGAGAAAATTTTCAGCACGAAATTGAAGAAAAACGAATCCATCATTAATCTCCTCTAATAAACAGTATAGATTTCAGCTACTTAAACTAAAACACTCAATAAAGCTGTACGGGAAGTTTTTTCACATAGATACTAGCAATCTTATTATGCTTTTAAAGATAAAATGAGGGTTTTAAGAAGATCTTATAGACGAGAAGTTTGGTTGGCTAAATCACGTTATCAATCAGGGCTATGGCATGGATTACTACATGCCTCTAGACAAAATAATGTAAAAATGTTTTGGGAGATAATCAATGAACTCGAAAGGGGAGGCAACAGGGCATACAGTATCAATATTATGGAAGACGAATGGGTAAAGTTTATTACCAATTTGTATGGCGTGTGCAATCTAGATGTGAATAAGCAAGACTTGTGTTATAACTGATAGAATCAGCAAGCCAAATATAGAGATAGTGAGCGGCTCGAATCTGGGTAATGATTTGGATCAAATAAACAATATCGTGAAATCTAGTGAGTTGTATATAGAGCAAGTAAGCAGTCCTTCTTTGAAGAATGATTTGGATTCTATAAGTACTAATGAAATAGCCATTCACCTACGTTGTCTTTGATCAAATGGGGCTCCCGGTCCAAATGGGCTTCCCAAGGCCTTATTTCGTGCCTACATTGAAATGTGGGGAGATGTGTTGACTCCAGTGTTTAATGAGATATTGGCATTAAATATTGTCCCTGCATCTTGCCAAGGTAGAATCGAGCAGCCCATCAATAAAAGTGGCCTAGTTGACAACCCTGCCAACTATTGGCTAATTGCCCTAACTGATGTTGAAGCTAAGGTTTTTGCCTCCTGTCTACGGATTGATTTGGAAGACTGGGCAGCACAACAAAATATTATTTAAATCAATCAAACAGGTTTTCGTAAGGGCTAATCTACTATTACCAACCAGCTGGCCCTTACTTTATTAGCGGAACGGGCCATCAAAAAAAAAAATCTATATATTTCTTTCATATATTTAATAGCAGCTTTTGATTCAGTTCCTATATCTTTACTATGGAAAAAACTGGTAGGTTGGGCCATTCCACGAAAATTGCTAGATGCTATTATACTCCTCTATACCAGCACTTGGGTCCAGGTCAAGCTAGGTGCCGGTGCTATTTTATCACAAAAAAAATAAAACTTATAATTGTCTTAAGCAAGGTTGTGTTCTTGCTCCTTGCCTTTTTAATCTATTTTTTTGTCAGATTTACTTCAGCACCTAGAGTCCGTCAACCCCCATCCTCCAAAAATAGGTGAGGAGCATCTTAGTTATTTACAATACGCAGATTGTGAAAGGCAGCGAGTCTTCTAAGACCATCAATGCTGCCCGGTGCAGGGTTCCACCTCTAATTCACTTTGGGTTCGCTATCAAAATAATGAGGCAAGCGCTGGAAACTGGAAGAGAAGAAAATGGTTTATTTCTCATGAGGAGATCACGTCAACTGAGACACCGGGATGTCTGAGGGAAGTGTTCTGCTGACAACTCCCTTGGCTCTTCCTTTTATACAGGTTTGACACAATGCATTTGTTTGATCAACATGGTTACAAAAGCTTGGGGTCCCCGCCCTGGGCAGGTTGTCACACAAGCCCAACAGTAATTCTCTTCCCACCCAGGTCAAACAGACAATCTTATCTTGCAGCTGGACCTTGCTTCAGGGTCTAAAACATGTGAGACCGGTCAGATCTAAGAGTCCGTTCTGTTGATAAAAACAGGTCCCATTGTTGGTAATAACAAGTCTTGCTGTTTGCAGTGCAATAAATCATTTTGCAAGAGTCTTTTTGGTGTTTGGAACCTGTTTGTGTAACTAGGTGTAGTGAAGGGTAGAGCGTCCAAAGGCTTGTCTGAAAACAGGGATGAGAGGAAAAACGAGTTTGTGGCAGCAAGTGGTGCTGAGGTTTGTTGTGGCAATAGAGTTTATAGCCCCCAGCACACATACCAGGTCGGTCAGAGGGTCAGAGGGATGCTAGTAAGGGCAGGGTGAAACAAAAGTGACCAACAGAGTACAAAATGGCTGTGATAGATTAAAATGACTGCAACTTATGTGCACATAGAATTCCACCAGACAAGATGGCGCAGGTAATGTTCATGATTATTGTTTTGCTTTTAACAGTGGCCCCTTTGAACATAACTAGCCAGCTTGTCAGTCTATTTCGATCTCCATAATATCCCGTATCTCTTGATCATACATGACTCTCATTTTTGTTAGCTGAGTGTCCATAGTCTTAGGGTGCAAGGTAGTTATGCAAAGAGAACACAAAGGTGGTATACAGTGTATACCCAAACAACAACCACATATTGTCAATACTGGGACCAAGAGAATCATTGATATTTTCCAACCCCACTCCAAGATGCCCCAAAGCCAACTTCCAACTGTCCAAGCCTCTGATCCTTGATGAATTTCTGAAGATAGTCTATGGAGATGTTCGATTGCTTCATAGACAGAAGGTGAATTATCAGGAATGTATACACAGCAGCTGGCACCGATGATGCGGCATGCTCCTCCACGGTCCGCTAGTACCACGTCCAGGACCATGCGATTTTGCAGGGTAACCAGACGGACCGCTTGGAGCTCAGCAGTGTTGTTGGTGAGGATGCCAGCAGTGACGTTCAGGGCGGTCTCTACCGCTTGGGACAGATGTCTGATGGCTCGGCTGTTCGCCATCGGACCCCATAGCGGGACGAGCCCTTTTGCTGCGTCGAGGAACTGTGATGAGGCAGAGTCTTCTTGATCAATGTCTTTAGAACGCTTTTCTCGATGATGCTCTGCAGGGGCTGTGTAGGTTGGTGGCAAAACAAAGGCGATGTAGCATGTGCCCCCCAGTTTCTTGGGAGCCAGGTGTAGGCTTTGGTTCCACAAACAAAGTACATATTGGGTGATGCAACAAGCGCTGGGGGTTGGCAGTGTTCAAAGTCCTTACAATGCTACAGGTTCTGTGACCCACATTCTTAGTCCACGGCCTTCAATGCATACAAGGCCAGAGACGTTCACCACAGATAGGGCCACAGTCAGTGTTGCAGCAGTTCTTTTCTTCAGGTAGGAAAATGTGGCTCTGTTAGGATTATTGAACACTTGCATTTCCACTCGTTCTTTGGCGGGGCATCAATCTGGAATGTCGCATTGAAGGTGTGAGGACAGAAGGGGGCGGCTGTCGTTCCTGTTTTGTTTCGCCAGAACTCGTTGTAGAACTGGGCGATTGTTCCGTCGGAAGTGGCATTGTCTTTGTAACTTTCTTGTAGGAGCATCATCCAGGCAAGGCAAGATCCGTGAATAGAAAAGGGCGAAGGGATGAAAGGGATGGAATGTTCAGTGGCATGTGGTAACAGCCCACAGACCCAACAGTTGGTAGCATTGGTGGCAAGATTGTGTTGGTGCAACATCTGCACGAAAGAATTATTCCAGAATTCTTTGCGTCGTTCTCGGAGATGTGGCGGTAGTGATACCAGGTAGTGTTCTTTCTTGGTGGTTGGTTGCATGGTGGGTGACAATGTTCTGTATGCAGGTGCATTCTCTTCAATGATCCAGAGTGCGACCATTAGCAGGAGACAGGTGAGAAATGCGGCTACAAGTGCAATTGTCTTTGTGCTGTGCAGGTTAGCAGTCTTGGTGTCTTTGCGGTGGTTTTGCAGGTGTTCAGTTTCTTCCATCATCTTCGAGGAGCTCAACAACTGTTAGGACCACAGACTTTTGTCTGGCGCTTTCCTGGTAGCGTTGTTTGACTGTGCTACCGATCTGAGACCTTGACTCAGTTAGTGGCCTGGTCATTGGAGCTCCCTCCTTTCGTCGATCTTAGGTTGTACCCTTTCCTGGATGGCACCGTGGGGTCGGGAAATTCTGATAGTTCGAGGGTGTCTTCTTGTGGGTAGCAACTCAGAGCTGGCCGGTCTCTCGCGAGTACTTCCTCTTGCACCTCCACCCCTTCACAGGTTGCCAGGGTTGGAGGGACTCGTTTGCAGTGATGGGCATGCAGCCAGTTTCGTTTTCCTTGCACTCGGAGGGCAGTTCGGGTGGTGATCAGGACTTGCCAGGGGCCCGTCCACCTAGGCTCCAGATTCTTCGTTCTTTGGAAGTTGCGAATTAATATATGGGCCCCTGGATACGTCCGGCAAGGCTTGCTGCACCTGTTGGTGGATAATTGTTAGCTCGTTTGTCAATTTATGCAAGTAATCCGACATTAATATGTTCGGGACATCGTTAATGGAGGTGGGTCTTGGTGCCGCCCAAATGCTCATAGGCCTGCCGAAGACCACCTCATACGGGGTCAGTCGGTGTTTGGTTGGGGTGGAGCGCATCGATAACAATGCCAATGGGAGGGCGTCGGGCCATTTCAACCCGGTCGTGGCAACTATTTTGGCTAGTTTTAGTTTCAACGTTGCATTGTGTCTCTCTACCAGGCCCGCTGATTGGGGGTGGAAGACGGCATGGAACTTTTGTTTTACCCCCAACCCTCTCAGTATGTTCTGTATCACCTCGGCTACGAAGTGGGGGCCGTTGTCGCTCCATAAAATTCTGCAAAGGCCGTATCGGGGGAAGAATTCTTTCAGCAATACTTTTGCAGTGGCTAAGGCGGTATTGTCGCGGGTGGGATAGGCCTCCACCCATTTGCTAAAGCGCACACAAACACCAGGACATATTTTGGACCAAGGCATCTCTCTAGTTGAATGTAATCCATTTGAAGGATTTCAAAGGGGTGGTCAGGGACTCCAAACCCTCCCCGTGGTACTACTGTCCCCTTCCCTAGGTTGTGTTGTAGGCAGACTATACATTGTTGTACTAGGCGTTTTGCAGATTCTGCTATCTTGACGTTATGCCATACTCTGGTGATTAGTTCAATCATGGGGGTGGAGCCTATGTGTGCTGGTAAATGTGCCATGGTCAATATGGGGATGAGGTAGGCATTGGGTAACAGCCATTTATTTCCGTCTTTAGTTCTCCAGCAATCTTCCTCGTCTTTTAGTCCCACCTTTTCCCACTCGGTCAATTCGTCTTGTGTGCCTGTAGTCTGTATGTCCCTTACAGTGGTCCTAGCGTCAGTCCATCGTTCAGCTTGTGACCTGGTCACATACATTCGTGTCGTAGTTCTGTCTCCTGCCGTGGCTCGGGCAGTAACGTCTGCTAGTGCATTTCCCTGTCCAATGAGATCAGTCACTTTCCTATGTGCTTGGCATTTTATCACTGCTAACTTCTTGGGGAGGAGGACTGCTTGCGTCAAGGCGGAGACTAAATCTCCATGCAGGATGGGTGTACCGTGTGAAGTCAGGAACCCTCTTTCTTTCCATAAGATCCCAAAATGGTGAACCACCCCGAAGGCATATTGGCTGTCGGTGTATATGTTAACTGTCGTGTCAGTCGCTAAGATACATGCTCGTGTGAGGGCAATGAGTTCTGCAGCCTGGGCTGAACGTTGAGGAATACAGGCTGTTTCCAGAACGGTTCGGGCTGTGGTGACAGCGTATGCAGCTGAGGTGGTGCAGTCGGGGAGTTTGATGCACGAACCCTCCACCCATAGTTCTCCATCTGGTTCTAGAAAGGCAGTGTCTCTGAGATCTATTCTACTCTTTGTTTGTTCATCGGTTAGTGTCACACAGTCGTGTAGTGGAGTCACGCTAGGATCATTTTCGGGTAGGGGTAACAGTGTGGCTGGATTGAGGGTGGTGCATCGCTTTAGGGTAATGTGCGGTGCTAGCAGGGTCAACTCATATCCTGTCAGTCAGGCGCTAGTCAAGTGTTGGGTTTTGGTCTGGTTTAGTAGTGTGTCGACTGCATGGGGTACTAAAACAGTGACTGGATTGGAGAGTACTATTCCTTCGCTCTGGCGTATCAATACTGCTGCAGCTGCCACAGCGCGCAGGCACGCTGGCAGTGCTCTGGCTACTGGATCGAGGGTGGCAGAGAAATATGCACAAGGGCGTTGTTTTTGACCAATTGATTGTGTTAGGACAGACAATGCACATCCTTCCCTCTCGTGCGTGTAGAGGAAGAATGGTTTGGAGTAATCCGGGGTTCCTAGGACAGGTGCTGAACAAAGGGCATTGCGTAGTTCTTTAAAGGCTGACTGGCATTCGGGGGTCCAGGGGAGAGGTGAGGGGATGTCTTTAGCTAGGAGGGAGAGAAGGGGTTTGACAATGAGGCTACAGTTCGGTAACCACTGTCGGCAAAATGAGGTGAGACCTATCAAAGAGCGGACTTGTTTCTGATCTTTGGGGACAGGAGTGTCTAGAATTGTCTGGATCCTGTCAGGCGTGAGTTTCCTCCCTTCTTTGGATAAAAGGTGACCCAAATAGGTCACTTGTGATTTACAGAACTGCAATTTCTTTCGGGAGACCCTGTGACCATTCTCAGCAAGAAAATGGAGTAGTTTGATGGTGGCTGTGACGGCTATTGGTATGGTGTCCGCTGCTAGAAGGATGTCGTCTACATATTGTATTAGTGCCACTCCATCTGGCAATTGTATGGCGTCCAACTGTCTTTTAAGCGCCTGGCTATAGATGCTTGGGCTCTCAGTGTACCCCTGAGGTGCTCTGCAAAATCTGTACGAACGGGAGTTTAGGGTGAATCCAAATAGATAGCGGCTGTCCTTGTGTATAGGTATGGAAAAGAATGCGTTTTTGAGGTCAATTACAGTGAAGGTGGTGGCAGTGGAGGGGATTAAGGTCAAAATTGTCGTGATGTCGGAAACTACTGGGTATTGTGGCACTACGATTTTGTTTATCTCCCGCAGGTCAATGATGAAGCGGTAGGCTTTTCCGTCTCCCTCTCCCTGTCTCTTTACAATCGGTAGTATGGGACTGTTACAAACGTTGCTCACTACTTCCTCTACCACCCCTGCCTCTACCAAAGAGTGTATGATCTCTGTCAGTGCCTTCTCACCCTCTGGCGATATTTTGCTCTGCGGTACTTTCGGTAGGGTTGCGTCCTGTCGTATTGTTACGTGTACTGGGTCAATCATCATTCGTCCTACGTCTGAATCAGCCCTAGCCCATAAGTGTGATGGCAAAGTGTCCAGTAGGGATGCGTCAGCCTCGGAGATGGGAAACATGTGCTGAGAAGGATTCGCTCTATGGCGCTGGGGGTTGTCATACAGGACGACACGCACTCCGTCTGGTGAGCATCTGATAGTCGCATGGAAGTGTTTCAAAAGGTCGAGACCCATAATGGCGTCTGGGGTGTTGGAAGAGAGGAGGAATGTTGTTTCAACGCTATTGTTGTCAAGGTTAAAAGGGATCGGTCGGGACAAAGGGTTGGTGGAGGGCGTACCGTCAAATCCTATTGAGGTCACATGTGAGCCTGACAAGGGTGCCCTTGGAATCAGTCGTTTGGATAGTGCACTACGTGTTGCTCCCGTGTCTACCAGAAATGGCGACTTTGTGCCCAGGACCTCAGCGGTAACATAAGGGCCTTGCTGATCAACATAGAGCTCGACTGGATCCCTCCCTTGCCTCTGGCTGTCCTATGCAAAGTCGTACGCATTGTCATAATCTGTCTGTTGGTACTGATTCTGTTTGGGATGGTCAAATGTGTTCACTCTTCCTGGCCTTTCCTCGCTTGCTTCACTCGCGTACCCTCTCCCACGTCCTCTTCCTCTCTGTCCACTTGCTATTTCCCTCGCCCCTCTGCCCCTACCAGCTCCTAACAAAGCCGGGCATTGGGTTTTCCAGTGTCCATATTCTTTGCAAAATGCACATTGATCCTGTCCTAGGTCTTGGCGTCCGACGTATGATGTCGATGAATTGTTTCTAGGTGGCTGTACTCTAGGGGTATTCTGCTGGTATCCTCCCCTATATTGCTCCCTTCCTGTATTCGCCCCCTGGAGTTGTGCTACCATTACCCTTTCCTTCAAGTCCTTCTTTTTCCTTTCTGTTGCCCTGTCATTTTCGTTTTTCTGATGCTCATAGTACTGGGCCATTTGGAGAATGGCCGCCGGTTTAGATGCTGCCCAACTACTTTCGCTGGCTTGTAATTTCTGGGATACATCTGGTAGTAGTCCTTTGACATAGTTCTGCACAAATAAGTGGTGTCCGGTTGCGGTGGACATGTCTTGTCCACTGTAATCGGAGAACACCGTTTCAAATCTGGAGAAATACTCTGAGACATCCTCTTGTGGTTTCTGGCGGCACGCGGTTACTATGGACCAGTCTATCTTTTTCTCTGGGATCAGCGTTTTCACTTTCTGCACTATTTTGTCAGGGAGGTCCAATTTTGCTTTAACCGGTTTTTGACCAGGGTTCCGCTGTTTATCTAGTGTGTTAAGTTGTTCCCAGGTATGACCAAGCAGTTCGGTATGGTCTATTTTCCTAATCTGTTTCCACACATCTGCTGGCAAACATAACCCGAAGAACAAGTCTATGTCGGCAAGTGTCATTATTGTTGATCCCAGAGCGGTACCTAGCTCGGTGTAAAAGGCGGTGGGGTTCTTTCGCAAATCCGGTAAAGATTTACGGAACGTCAAAATGTCCTGTCTGTCCCATGGTTGATACACCCAATTGTAGACCACCCTTCCTCTAGCGTCTTGATGGTTCATATCGTCATGAGTCCCTTGTCCTCTAGGAGGTACCCAATAAGGGGCAGCTTCTTTTATCGGCATCATGCTATCTGGTTTTTCCACCGGGGTCCTGCTATCTTAGATGTCCTGTCCTTATCTATCCGTCCTTGTTCCACGAGGTGACGGAATACCTCCAGTGTGGATGAAAAGAGTTCTGTAACATCGTTGTCGCCTTCATCTCCGGTGTCTACCTTCCTATAGAGAGCCACTAGTCGCTCGGGCCCTACATCTTGGTACTTCTCTTCATATGCAGTAAGAGTGTGGTAACAGAGACGTACAATAAAGTATCGTTTGCGGTTTTCAACATAGGAGTTGCATATGTCAGTTACATGCTCTTCTGTCTCCTTCCTATCTATGAGGGATTTAACTACTTTATCAATGCCTGCTCGCTCATTTTTACTTAATCGCGGGACCCTGGGCGCTCCTGTTTCTTTTGATCCTACCTCTACTACTGTATCCTTTGATGAGGCATTTGGTGTGGGTGACTCGGTGGGAGCAGAGGCGGTGGAGATTGAGGCGATCGTGCCATCTCCGGCTATACTTTGGTGGTCCTGTCGTTGTACTACGGGATGAGTAGGGGCGTAAAGGGGTGGCATGTATATGATTGGGGGACCTAACAATAAATCATCATCTACCCTTTGTTTTGCTGGTAACTTGGGGTAAAGAGTCGAGGGCGTTCTAACAGGGCATTGATCTGATATTTTTGATTCCTGTTCCTTTTTATCGATTTCCTTTTCTTTTAGTTTTTCTTCTAATCTTTTACAGGCTTGGTAAGCTGATTTTCGCGTTTCTTTATCTTGTCTAGCTTCGTCCCTTTTCTTTCTTTGAGCTGCCTCTTTTCGCCATAAGCCAAAACTGTCAAACATGGCTGGTCTAGTTTTCTTTTTGTGGAGAGCTAATTCTAACGTTTCTATTTTAGCGGGATCGAAAGATCCCGTCAGTGGCCACTGATTTACCCGGTCCTTCCTAGTGTATTTATGCCATAGTTTGCTATAAGGTACGCTGGCTAATCCATACTTTACGTACATGTCCTTGTTAGGGGTGCCTTCCGGCGGTGCCGGCTGCCTGACCTCTAACGAACGGTCTGGTCCAAAACAATTACAATCAAACAATCTAGAGAAAACAGGCATGACGTATTTATCAGTCAAAATGAATATCTCAATCAATCAATTTAGACAAAAAGTCTGCACTACCTGTCCTTCGCTGCCTGCAAAGAGAGAGAATATTCCTATTCTTTGTTGTTTGCAAGCAGGGAAATGTCGTAAATAACTCAATATCAAAAAAAGGAATACTAGTATTTCAATCAAACTATTCAATCAATCAATTTAAGTTGTTTTTTCACGACCTTACCCGGACCGTATGGACAGTTCTTCGTCTTCCCCTTCCAGCGCCTGGTTGTCCTCTCACTCCAACAATCAATGCGGCGTTCCTCTAAGGTCCCAGTCAGGACCGCAGGTCACTCGAGAGAGGTCCGTTCGGAACTGGTGAAGTTCAGTCGATCGGCAGCCAGACAAGGGTCTTCTCAGGCAGGTATACCCCAATCGTTTAGTTGTTCACTCCGTCGTTAGGACCTCTCTACCGGACCCATGCGTCGCTGATGGGCCCCTACGCTTGGGCGCCAATTTGTGAAAGGCAGCGAGTCTTCTAAGACCCTCAATGCTGCCCGGTGCAGGGTTCCACCTCTAATTCACTTTGGGTTCGCTATCAAAATAATGAGGCAAGCGCTGGAAACTGGAAGAGAAGAAAATGGTTTATTTCTCATGAGGAGATCACGTCAACTGAGACACCGGGATGTCTGAGGGAAGTGTTCTGCTGACAACTCCCTTGGCTCTTCCTTTTATACAGGTTTGACACAATGCATTTGTTTGATCAACATGGTTACAAAAGCTTGGGGTCCCCGCCCCGGGCAGGTTGTCACACAAGCCCAACAGTAATTCTCTTCCCACCCAGGTCAAACAGACAATCTTATCTTGCAGCTGGACCTTGCTTCAGGGTCTAAAACATGTGAGACCGGTCAGATCTAAGAGTCCGTTCTGTTGATAAAAACAGGTCCCATTGTTGGTAATAACAAGTCTTGCTGTTTGCAGTGCAATAAATCATTTTTGCAAGAGTCTTTTTGGTGTTTGGAACCTGTTTGTGTAACTAGGTGTAGTGAAGGGTAGAGCGTCCAAAGGCTTGTCTGAAAACAGGGATGAGAGGAAAAACGAGTTTGTGGCAGCAAGTGGCGCTGAGGTTTGTTGTGGCAATAGAGTTTATAGCCCCCAGCACACATACCAGGTCGGTCAGAGGGTCAGAGGGATGCTAGTAAGGGCAGGGTGAAACAAAGGTGACCAACAGAGTACAAAATGGCTGTGATAGATTAAAATGACTGTAACTTATGTGCACATAGAATTCCACCAGACAAGATGGCGCAGGTAATGTTCATGATTATTGTTTTGCTTTTAACAAGATGATACTATCTTGCGGAGTCAAACCCTGATAGGCCTACAAAGATTGATTAATGCATTTGATGATTACATCCTAATGTATGGCCTGGAATTGAATGTCAAAAAAACTAAAATCATGAAAATCGGCCTGGATAAATCAAAGACCGATTCATGAAGGGCCAGACGAGGGCCAATTCAAGTGGTAAAGACATACAAATATTTGGATATTTTATTTGACAATAGAGTCTCGTTTAAAAGTAATTTTAAAGATTTAAGGGCAAAAACAGCAACCTTAATTTATGCCTTTAAATGTTTGCATAAAACTTTGAGATGTCAGTCATATGACTATCTCCTCAAAGTCATGAGAGCAAAGCTACAGCCAACAATTACATACGGCTCGCCTATTACTAGGGGAAAGATGCGAAACTACTGGACCTATTAATAATTAAGGCCTATAAATCAATCTTTGGGATCCCCAGGTCAATTGACCAAGCTGAAATCAGACTGGAGTTTGGCCTACAAAGACAGCCCATGGTTTCGCAAGGGTCATTTTTTAAATGCATGTATTCTATGTTTTCTGCCTATACAGCCACTTGGCGATCTTATATCTCAATATGTCTCCAGAGTTTTGATCTGCAGATAGGGCTCACTAAACTGACAATGCCTAGTTTTAAACAAATCTTTAAAAAACTAATTAAAATAAACTCATTTAATGCGGGTAAAATAGCCTTAGTGGCTAAAACTAATTCATGGACTGTGATTAATTCACATCAGTCTCTGCGAATCCAGCCCTATTCGAACGCTCATTTTTCGGCCCATATGAAAGAAACATTTCTAAAAATAAGATTGGGCATAAATTCAACCAAGGAGGGTACGCCGACCTGGATTCAGCAATGGCCAAATACTAAATGTAGACTGTGTGGGTGGCCCTGTGAAACTTTATTACACATAGTATGTGCGTTTCCTAAATTGCTTAAAATACGCTGCACACTTTTAAAACCTTTATTCCTTAAGGCAGGGGTAAGATCAGCCCGCCAGGCCCTTATCTTATGTTTATTGGGCGAGTCCGTTCCATTGCTATGTCAATTGACAAAAGTTTTAGCTAATGCTGAGAAATTATTGGTACTCGCTACTGAAGGGTTGTCTTAAGGATTTACGAATTACATTGGCTGTTTTAAGGTTGCTGACATCTTGAACGATTTAGTGTCCAAATTACCACAGTGATTAGGCCGTACAGGAAAAAGGTAAAATACTGATGCAATTTTACTGCTCATTTTGCACAAAGGAACCTAAGGCTTAAAATTCTAGACTTAAGGCAACTTCAGATAATTTTAATCATACAGCGACACCTTATTGCTCATTTGCACATTGGTACGTAATGATTTAGTTTGTGCACATTGGCACTTTATAGCTTATTTGCACAATGTAATATAATGTTAATTGTTTTTATTGTACGTTTCTGGGAATGTAATGATAATATATTATCAGTTTTAAGAATATATTGTGTTTGTTTAAAAGAGATGTTTATATGTGGTATTAGTGGTGTGTTTCGGCATGTAACCATAGTAACATTCTTTTTGTTCGGTCACATATTGTCTAAAGAAACTGAGAACTGTGCTTCTTTTTATCGTTTTGTTTTAATGTCTTAATTGCAATGATTTTTGTTGATCAAGCAATAAAGAATAAATAAACAAACAGGGAACAAGGTGCCCAGACGTGGGTCTCGTGCTCAATATGCCATCGGTCCAGGAAGGACCTGGCCTGGCAGTTCGGGCTGGACTGTTTCCATGGGGAGCAGGGTCAAGACTGATTTCCATATGGCTGGGTCAAAACTGGAACGGCTTGGCGAACAAAGAAACAATGGATTTAGGCCCAGATCTGTGACTGGGAGGGGGGGGGGGGCGCGAATGTTTGACAATGTTCAGCATTCCGTTCATCTTTTTGTGTTGCAATGAAAGTACATTATCGCTCTTCTCCATTTGAGATTTATACTTCCACTGGAAAAGAACATGCCAAGGGGCTGCCTTGAGTTACCGCCATCCGAACATGAAATAAATATCTTCTGCGATAATTTCGCCTCCTAGATTAATCAGAGCCACAATCTTGCAAGAGTGGAAAACAAATCCAGTGGCCAAGGCCTCTTGGTCCCTTTTATCTGAGGTACAAGATTCTATGCCATACGGGTTGCTGTGGCTCAGGGCAGAGCTGAGCACCTGTGTGTGTGTGTTTTTTTTGGGGGGGAGGGGGGGGGGAGTGCAGGGTGGCCAAAGTTCATACCTATACCTCAGAATTTCTCAGACTTAATGCATGAGGTAAAGACAAAAGGTAGAAACAAAGTGAATCTTAGCTCACTGTTTTCAACTTAATCTGTTTTAACAGCATGGACTCAGAGAAATTCCAAGGTACATGTATTAACTTTAGACTCCTAACAACCATAAAAAAAAATGGTGCTCAACTTCGCTCAGTCAGTGCAACCCATTATGATACAGCCCTCAGTTTCTTACCAAGGGCGCACCATTTAAAAAAAAGTATATTTCTTTGTTGGCATTTTTCAGTTCAATACAGCAGGGATCAAAACATCAGCAAATAATGGCACTCATGTTAGTATGTAGGACAGCAAAAGTCACCATATAAACAAAATCACAATAAGATAGCATTAAATGGTAAAGCAATATGGAGAAACTCATGGTGCATATGTAGACCAGACTCCTGGTGTTTAAGTATTAGCCCCGGAGGAGGGTCGTATCAACACAGTCTCCAAATTAACGCTAACAAAGTATATCCATTACAGGGGAAAGGTAATAATCCTGCCGTGTACCCCTGCTGATGTCGAACTGACAAGATATTTGACGTCCCGTCCGCACCAGTGCCCGCAGTGCTATATAAAGTAGTTTGACCCAGCTCAGAAATTCGAGGTCCATCCACAAGGCCTCCAGGACCAGCAGCAAATATGACTGCCCAAAGGTATTAAAAGTCTTCTCGAAGTTAAGAGAGACCACTACTGGAAGATATGCATACCCCCGCAACCGCAACCATGATGTAGCACAGTCTTTGCATGTTATAAGAGGTGGCTCTATGGGAGATGAACCCACATTGATCAGAATGGACCAGCACCCGGAGGATCAGGAGCAAACAATTCACCAGCACTTTGATCAGGATTTTATAGTCAATATTCAACATTGACAGGGGGCGATAGGAGCTCACCTCCAGGGGATCTCTCCCAGATTTTGGCAACACCACTATAAGTGCCTCGCATAGAGTGAGGCAGCCTACCCTGCTTGTGTGCCTCTTGATACATCAGGAGCAATTTGGGTACGAGGGTAGCCCAGAATAGTGCTTAATATTCTACTGGAAACCCAGCCATTCCCGGGACTTCATTGCGGGCCATCTGGTGTATCACCGTCTGTATTTCCTCGAGCTGTAAGGGTTGCTCAAGTTCCTGTAGCTGTAAGGAGTTTAACTTGGGGGAAGGCAGCTCTAGCGATGTAGTTCCGGAGGCAGTCCGGGCGAGGGTCAGGAGGGGGGAATACAACGTCTCGTAGTACCGGGCAAAGACCTTGCATATATCCGTGTGATCTTGCTAGGGAATTTAAAGCAAAATCAATCGTTTAGGGAGTTGGACCAATATTTTTTATTTCAAAATCTCACAAAAAAAACCATCAGGAATTTGAGATTAACAGTTCTCTTCTTTTCTTCTGCAGGGCCTTGGAAGTTCCTGTCCACCGGTACCCTCGACAGAAAGGAGAGGTCAGGTAAGTCACTGTTATATGTGTCTTTATATTCTTATTTGTGAAGGTTAGTTTAGAGATTTCTTTTTTATGATCTGTCCAAAAAAGTGAGGTTAACAGGAAGGTGCTCAAAATTAAATAAGGCGGGCGATAAAGTTGTATGAGGATGAAAGAAAGGAAAAAAAACCAAGAATATTCTTGACAGGGGTAGAACTGTCTCGGGCCCACCCGTCCTTTTTACAAGAAATTATAATATCCCCTTTTTATTGCCACCCACCTCAGTTTGCAGCTTTCCCTCCCGCTTGCAGCTCTACTTGGGATCCTTTTCCACATTTGACTGAGCCACGTTCCTCCTGGAACGTGGCTAGGAGTTGAACTCTACCGGCAGACAGGATCTGTCCTCAGTTCTCCAGGTGTCGCTGAGTTCTCCCCAGTCTTCTTATAGACCTCCAGTTCCTCCCGTCTCAACTCCTCCTGTTCCTCGGGTTGGAAACCTGTAGCTGGTAGTCTCCCGCTGCGACTCTTGTTGGACGTTCACCTTCCAGATCTCCGTTCTCCTCTCTCCCAGAGTCCGCCTTGCCTCTTCTTCTAGATACACGCAGGTCCCAAAGGAGTTCCGGTCTTTGCAGGGTTGCCTGACTTCCGGTCTTGTTGTATCAGCCCTGTAATAGAAGAAGGGCGCAGTCGGCTTCAGGGAGGTAAATCGCCTCATCTTCAGCCCCAGGTTTGTGACAATCCACCTGGGAGTTCACAATATCACCTGTAGGGGTGTGAGTTGCCCCAATAATAGTCCTAGGTATCGCAGAGCGTAGTAGCCACGCCAGCGTGCGACCCGGTTTGTCCCCACCTGTGTGTTGTCGAGCCAGGGATGCCTTCTAGTCAATATTGGTTAGGCGACGAGCTTCTTCCCGATATTAACCCCTCTAGTGCGACAGTCGCACACAAGCCTCAACCACCAATACAGACTCTAGTTTAGTGGAGCGCAGACGCACCTCTAGTGCCAGTACACTGTGAAGGAGGGACACCTGTTGCCCCCTTGAAGTCTTAATGCAGTATCCGCTCATTACTACCGTCATGGTATCCCATTCAATGCCTTTGGACCCTGCGGAGCCTTTTTTGTTGTTGAAAGTAGTGGAGCAGATGGGCAATGATGGTGTCCCTGTATACCGCATCGAGGAGAGTCTCTGTCCGCAGATGCCAGGTCGGTATCGGTGCCCTGTCTTCCCCCCCCCCCCTCCCCTCCCAGTGAAATGTCACCTTGATGGGGATATGGTCTGATGCTGTCCAGCCCAAGTACTCCGAGCCCTGCACACGGGGCCAGAGCTCTGCATTGCAGAAGATATAATCTAACCAAGTATGTATCTGATGTCCCAGCACATAATAGTAGAATTCTGCATCTCCGGGGGACCCTAATCACCAGATGCTGTGGAGTTGTGTTGTGGATGCCCACTGTCTAAAGTGCTTGGTCGCCTGAAGGCCCTGTGTCCCAGATAGGGGGGTAGCGATCTGTCCAGAGCACCACCCCCCTCTTCCCCCAGCGCCTTGAGACCCTCGCGGGTATGTAGTGCGCTTTATAAGTGACATGATTGATTGATTATGTACAAAATTGAAATCCCCTACCCAAAGACTAGGAGCCTGGGGGGTCAGTGGACAGAGCTGGAGACAATGTGCGTAGGAAGTCGCCTTGGATCATGTTGGGTGCGTATAACAAGACTATCGAAAGTAAATGCCCTTCTAATGTACCTTCTAACAGTACAAAGCGGCTATCAGGGTCTACCAGTATTCTGCTCTGTACAAACAGGACTTTGAGGGCAATCCAAATCATGAACGCTCTAGCGAAAGCAGAATACTTAATGTTAATGTTAAACACCTGCCCACTCCAGCGCTTGGATACTTTATCTAACTCGAAAGCAGTAAGGTGTCTCTCTTGCAGGCAGGCTATGTGTCTTCGCCTGAGGTACGCATAAAATCTGTGACGGCATATAGGAGTCGCCATACCCCTTATATTCCATGCCAACGTGTTGTACGTGGTGGTCATATGGTGAATAAAACACCCCACCTCTGAGGCTTGGTAATGTGTGTACACAGCACAGAAAACTCATTGCCCATGTCTGCTTCTCCGCTGCCCTACTCCGTCCCAGCAATGATCAAACAAACAAAACAGTAAAATTCACTCACTTGGCTTGGATGCTAACAGGCATCGTACCACAATTTCCCCAACAGAGCATTCAGTGACTAAAACATGACGTTAATGCTAAACAGTCCTTGCGGAGGTCCTTGAGGGTTGGGCCAAGAGGCTTATAAAGTAAAGGCCCGAAGAGGACCTCAGCGGCCCAGGCCCCCATATGGAGCATGCATGCCCCAGAATTACCCCCCCCCCCAGTCAAAAATGAACTCCAGGTGTCCACAAAGTGATCACCCCCCCATCGCAAGCCCAGTGCAGTTCACTCACCGGCATGGCAAGAGTCACTGTTCAAGAATCTCTCTTTGAGGCTCTCTTACCGATGTAATGGTTGAGTCACGATCTGAGGTCACTGAGCCAGTCCCACCATGCACAGATTCCTGGTTGGTGTCGGGTGCCACTGCCTGAAATCGATTAGTTCCATGAAGCGAGACCTCAGCCACCACCTGTGCTCGTTCTTTTGCAGCCTGTTCATCGGATGGACGTGACTGGGGTCTGCGTGGGCGGCTGTGGCGCTTGGATCTCCTGTCGGACCAACCTCGTCGATCATCTCCTTCCAATCTCGACTGGTTTGGAACTCCCTTGGTGCGTAGCCATGTCCAGGCTTTGTCAGGGGAAGAGAAGAAAGGAGTCATGTCGACATCCACAACCCGGAGCGTCGCAGAGCATACGCTAGTCCCAAATGCCGCCGTTGCTCTTTTACGGCTCCAAACGTGTTGCGATGCCTTTGGGCCTCAGAGGTGTAGTCAGACTATGCTGTGGAATTCCCATTATGAGTCCAGGGGCCCTTCGCATGGAATAACTGTAGGAGAAGGTCTCTGTACCTATAATTGAGCAGAGGCACAATCACTGGGTACGGAGGGGGCCCCCGGTGAAGGTGTATGGCCAGGAATACAGTGCACTCTCTCCACAGAGAAAA